>VDFB02281492.1:128885485-129350159 GCA_007258455.2 Sequoia sempervirens
TGGACAACAATTGGAGTCTCTCAAGCATATTTTTTTAGTTTTGCATGAGCTTTGGAATCTTGGAGTTGGATGCATGAATTCTTCTAGATATTTCATTCTAACCCCTTTTCATGGCATATGATGTTGCCGGGTGATCAACCCTATCTCCCATTTAAATTTTTCCAAATCAATAGCTCTTTTAAGTTGGAAATTCTCTTTAATGTTTGGAAAGATATAAATTCATCTTTATTTTTAGGTTTTTGATTGATGTTCAATTTTATTTATGTACTATAAGCACAAATTTGTACTCAAAGTTGTGCATTTAAAAGAGATCCTTGATCACTAGGGTAATTCTCCTTACATGATTGTTAGAGTCCTACCTCCTACCTCCTCCCTACCTCATGGGTGTAGGAAAGATCACGACCAATCTAGTGTAAATGATGAAGTATCCTAGTCTAAAAGCTCTTAGCCACAAGGTTCTAGGGATAATTTTTCCTATAGATGGTCTTATCCCTCTCATCCACCTTTCATCTTTTCTTATGAATGTGGTTCTCTTGGTTGTCAAGATTCAAGAAAGTTCCCCCACTTTGAGTTGGCTAAATTTCCTCTATTTATGTTCAATGACTTGTTGAAGACAAAGAGGAGGAACATGCTCTTATTGGATAGGAGCCTATTGAAGAAAATTCTATCCCCTTTGATGGATGAAAAATTTGATGACTATGACTTGGACCTCCTACCATTGCTTCTTTCATCACTTAGAAATTTTAGTTCTTTTTACTAATGGTTAGGAATCTTAATTTGTATGCTTTTATATTTTATTTGGACTTGGTTCCATTTAGAATCTAAGGGCGTGCCTTTCACCACCCACCTTTTTTTGTGAAAAGTGTAATGTTATCATTTTAGTTAGTACAAATATCTATACAACTTATTCATATAAAATGGTTATTAATAAATAAATAAAATTATTAGATCATTAAGTTTAATAGCTATTAAATTAGATATACATATTCAATATTAGAAAAAAATTAACTAATTCTCTCACCTATATAATAATAATAATTTTCTCAATTTATATCCATCAAAGAAATAATGACATATAAATTACTACATACATATCATATTATTTTATTTCTCTTTAATAATTTAATCAAAAGGTTAGATAATGAAGCTCTATATATATACACATACATATATGATATGCAATTTTACTATTAGAAAAAAATTAAATAATTATTAACTTAAAATCATTGACTTCAAGTAGAGTCATTTTTTAAATTTTCTTAATATACACCAATTAAATAAATAATGACATATACACATACAAAATGTATCATGCCAATGCATAGATAAAGGTAGAGATATCTAAATTATGGTTCTAAAAAAGGAAAATAATATTAGCTAGTTATACACACAAAAAAATAGAAATTCTACTAATTTTTTTAGATGTATTACTGATAGTAATTTCTTCAATAATTTTAAATTTGCACTTGAATTAGTCCATCTCTAGGTGTTGATTGATGATTTTTTTTTGCGTGTGAACATCTTTAAATATCATGAAATATTAAATTTACCACATCCACATCATTGCTAGGTTAGATGAGTACTTGGATACAACAACTATGCCAAAAAAATCATTAATTTTTTCATACCAAATATTCCTCTTAGGAAATTAAATTTGATAATTTCAACATGTTTGCATATTTATTTTATTAATTTATCCTTGGATTGAATGATGCATATACAACACCCCATTTTGCTACAAATATATTAGAAGAAAATCTAAGAATGATATCTAAATAGTCAATTTAATGATAAACTAAAGCCTAGATTTATGAAATATGTTTCTTGTTATGTGGGAATATTATTAATAAAAAAAAATCATTTAATTATAATTTAGAAGATTATATATAGTCTTTGGAAATTTCTTGGGGAAAATATGTTCACATTTACAAACCAAATGCCCCATAAGATTACCAATTCGACATGACTGAATAACTTTGATAATCATCCTTCTATATTATGGCCATATAGGCAATCCATCAAAGACTACTATAGTAGCTTCACACCGGTCTATGAAAATGTATTTAGACTAGCTAGCATAATGTCTAGTTAGTTCTTGGATTGTTTTTGATAAAATGAAAAAAAGGGTTTTAAAGGGACCCAAACCAATGAGTTTACAAAACCGTAGAAAAAAAATCAAAGTACCCAAAGAAAAGAAGGCTACTAAACATAAAATACAAAAAGGACAACAACCACCGATGTTAGTTCTTGGGTTGTTTCTTCCCTTATGATTTCAAGTTTCTTTTGCATGGTCTTTGTTCTTTCATAATTTTCTTCATTATAAATAAATTAGAATCATCTTGTTTCTTTTTGATAGTTATAATTACATCTAAAATTATTTCACCAATTTTTGTAATTGAGCAAGAAGTTCTTGGAGATTTTTTTTTCATTACACTTCAAAAACATAGTCAAGTAGATAGATTTGAAATCTAGCATACTTTGAACATGTTAGTGAACATACACTAATCCATTGAAACGTGAAAAGACCTTGTGTTGTTGTTGCAAAGAACAATGCAATAATAGATGCTATAATGCTGTATATTAAAAATGTGTTTTTGTTGCAAAGCATGAGGTTTTAACACCATTTGAAGTTTTCATCTATAGAGCTAAGTATTATTAAAAAATATTTCATTTCTTCAACTTTAATTATATTATGTTAATTTTTTTACAAGCCATTGTTTCAACTTATGCCTAACATAAATTGTTAGTGGTATAAAATCTAAATCAATCCCTACTTTTCACAAAGATTGAAATAATGAAAATATTAAATGTTTATTTTTTTCAACTTTGAAATATTTCTTAGTGAGTAGTTTTGATCTATTAATTTTCCTAGGTACTACTTTTTAACTACTTATTTTGTTGGTGGCATTGCTATCAATAAGAAAAGAGATCTAGATGATTTATCCATTGACATAGAAATGTAAATATAGTATAAATAATGATGACAAATATTTTTAAAATTTAATTTTATAATAAGCAATGGAACTCTTCATGCTCTATTTCATTGCTTATTTAGCCACTAGCTTATATTAGTAAGAGAAAAAATAGTGAAAAAAACCTAAAAATTGATAGTAAGAAAACCATTCAACTCTAAAAAAATTATTCATTTTTTGAGAACAATCATAATGAAACCAAATCTTTCTTGTAAAGAGGAAAATATTTTGTAACAAAAATGAGCTAGAAATTGTAGAAGTTGTGGCACATTGATAATCACTTACATATGATTGTTAAGCATGCAACACTTTCCACTCGACACACTTGTGGGTTTTTAAGTTTTGTATTGGCACATGACAAAAAGAAAGCATGAGATTCATCCTAAAAGAATAGAAACCTATACATTGAATATAGTGGAAACTTAGCTAAATTGTCTAGACAAAACAATTGTTTCCATGTTAATATGATTTTTTTCTTGTCAAGGTAGGTGTAATTTTTTTAAAAATTATCGTGCTCTAATATTTGTGAAATGAAATAAATTATACTCTAGAATTTATGACATGAAGGAAATGAATGTAACATAGCTATAAACAAAGGAAAGTGATTGGTTGAAAACACATAAAGTAATGTAAAAAATTAAATCCCACAAATATATTAGTAACTTACTTGTTGGTAAGAAATAATTAAAGAAAGCCAGTAATTTTCTCTTTTATATTTAGTTGTAATATTAAAATCGGTGATGGTTATCCATCCACCTTAGAAAGATCATGCAATATTATAATATAATAATTGAGTCCAACTTTTCTAATAAACCTTTAATTTGAACTAATCCTTATTTTCTAAATGATTTGAATAGGTCTTAACTATCATATATGTTCACACTGAAATGATAACATTACATTATCACTTCTAATATAATCTATACAATTTTAAAATATATATGAAAAAGATACACTTCTTATTTTATATAACAAAACGTAACTATATAACTTTTGAGTGATGCACATCTACTTACTAACTTTTTTTTATATAAACTTTTAAATACATTTTAAAAATTAAAATACTGTGTTAAAAACAATTTCTACTAAGAAACAACAAACAGAAACAAAGTCAATAAACAACCCAAGATTGAAGTGAGAATAGTTGAACTTATAACTTATTTAAAGTAAACCTGCAAATGTCTGTGAGCCAGGTAACTTCGCATGCAGAGTAGAAACCACATCACACATCTCATTATATATGATAAAACAAAAATCACATGTATCGCATTATATTAAAAATGGAACAATGACGTTTCAATGGCGTGTATGACAGGCCAACATGAATAAACAAATCCAACAAACCATCAAGAATTTGTACCCTTGCTGTTATCGGTAGATGTTGATAATCTCCATGTCTGGTTTTCGTCAGTAGTGACGTTGGATTACCCAGGAAAAAAAACTAAGGTCTTGTTTCTTTCATCAGGTATAGTTTAAATAGCAGTTTACTGACTTCTCTTATTCAGATTCACTACTGTATTCTGAATTGGATGCCATGGCTGTATTCTTTGCTAATACTGCTAACTTATCATCCCATGCTCATGCTTTCAGATCTGGTGATCACTCATTCAATAATTTCCAATCTGCAAAACAATCGAATCGTAGTAATCCATTGAGGAGGACAAAGCTGAATACTGTGACGAGGATCAGAGCCGTCACAGATGATTCTTCTTTTTCTTCTTCTTGTTTTCCCAGTATGACTTTGTACGATGTGTTGTGTGTTCCACAGAGCGCTGAACTGGGTGAATTGAAGAAAGCGTACAGGGAGAAGGTGAGAATTTACCACCCTGATGTCTGTCCACCTACTGAGAAAGAGAAATCCTGCAAAATGTTTCTTTTAGTGCAGGAGGCATATGAGACTCTGTCTGATCCCATGCTAAGGGCTGATTATGATTTGAACCTTCTTTTCAATCCTCACTTGTTGCTCTCACAGAAGAGAAATGGGAAGCAGCACTGGGCAGAGCAGCTTCAAAGCCTTAGAACAAGGTCGAGGAGTGGTGAGAGGAAAACATGGGGAGAGAAAATGCGCCGCTCCAGAGAAGAAATGGCAGCACATTAAAATTTTTGGGTTCTTCCAAAATTGTCAGAGAGTATGTATATAGATCATCACTAATGGGATTCCAGTCCTCCATGTATCAAGTTTAAACCTGCGCATGAAAAGAAAGTAAAACAAATTTGGGTTTTCATATCTTTTCCTAAAAATGTTTTGTGTCTCTGAAAATAATAAGAACGGTTTGTGTTTCTGAAAGTAATATTCATGGGGAAGTTATATCTAGGTTAAAAGAATATCCCTATGGATTTTCTTTCTAATTATTTTTTCTCCTCTTGTTCTCTACTGTCTTGATGGTGAATCACAGAGTGTGATCCAAAACGTTGATGAAAAAAGTTCCAACACAATAAAATCTAGAAACAAACTGAACAACAATGCGTATAAGTTTATATTTGATTTCTAAATTTTTTATATTTATGTAAATTTAATTTTGTATTTATTTTGAGTTGAGTGTTTTAATATATATGTATATATGTAATAGTTTTATGTAAAATTAGACCTCTTTCCTTACACCATCCACCCACTTATTACATATTTTCTTATACATCTAGTTTCCATCCTAATCCACATGTTTACAAATCTGTATACATTTGTTTTATTTACTTATTTATATACATACCCATATATGCACATATTCCAACACATCGTAGTTACCTAATATAATCTAGCCCCTTTCACATTATAGGACACATTTGCGATCATAGGGATGCTTCCAGTATTACAAACCTGTCTTTCCCAAATTCAAAATGTTATACTCAATTTTTGGCTGGCTTCCATCGACACCCTTCTCACATAGAGTAAACAAAACACAAATTTATGTGGCTTGTTGTTTTGTCCTTGTATTTAAAAATATTGTAGAGGAGGATATTTTCTACTCTCGAGTCTTTAGGACAAAGAAAAGTCTACAGGAAGCAAATAGTCCTCAACTACCTCAAGGAATCATGCTCAAGTGTCCAGATAAAATGATGAGAGTTCCAAAAATAGAAAGAGTAGATCAACAAAGGTCTTCTAGATAGATTGGCGATTTCTTGGCCTTGGATGACAACACAACACACAGATGACAACATGACGCATTGGCATCCCGTACATACCAAAAACTGAGAATGCCATAGAAAACAACAAAATAACTACTTTTATTTTGGTTACTAGGAACTCTAAGAATGCATATTAATGATAAAAAATAATAGAGCTAAAGTAAAGCAAACTAAATGAAATGTAAACTAAATAGAATGTAGAAGATAAAAATGAAGGAAGAGAAAGAAGGTGCTCACAAAGAGCCAAGAAATGAAGACTCCAACACGTGCACACATAATACCGAGAGAAAATGTTGGGGTTGTTTAGCGGTTTTCCTCCTTCAAACCCTTTTTTTGGTGTTTCTACTTCCACAGAAAGCCAAATAGAAAAATAGATAAAATATAAATAGACAAGAGGATAGAAATACATAGACAAGGGATGTGAGAAATCCCAAGATGCTCAAAGACACAAGATAAGTAAGATATCACTTGCAAAACTTGAGGAAGCCAAAGAGAGAAAGAGTGTGTAAGAGAGAAAGGGCTGTGAGAGCCAAGAGAGTTGCAAAGAGTGTCACAAGAATGCGAGTGTTGTAACAAGCTATTGAGAGTTGTGCAAGCAAGAAAGCAAGAGAGGGAGCGAAGAGAATCAAAGAGCAAGGAAGATAAGACCAAGAGGGATCAATAAAACTGAAATGATAGATTTAAAAGAGAGAAGAGGAGGGAAAAAATGTTCTCAAGCCGTTACAAGGTGTCTCAAGCCGTTTCCACTGACAAAAGTAGGTGGCAAGTGGCAACATGCTAAAAAATGACCATTTGAACATTGAAATGTTGCGGGAAGCTAGTGTGGTGCGTGGATGTCCATGCAATGTGCTAGTGTCTAGACAAATCAAGCCTAAGAACGATGGGAACGAGGAAAACACCAGGTTTGACACAAAACTAACATGCAAAGGAAGCTGTTGAAAAGGGGTCTTGAACATCTTGAGGGGAAAAAAGTTTATGCAAGGGTTAAAATGAGCCTACACAAATATTAAGAGAGTGGACGCCAAAGTGGATTCAAAAGTGTAGGTGAAATTTCCATGGGGTACAATTTTACGATACTACAGATATTCAGTTCATTTACTTTATGACATGAAGACATCCATGATTCTATTACCATTTTCTTTACACATTTTAGATGGTGTGCTAAAAGGAATCTAGTTTTGCACAAACATCCTATGAGCATATGCATGATTGAAAACTACTTTTTTTTATCATCTTTACATATTTTCATGAGTTAACATAGGAAAATATATCTCTTGTGACATAATGACAATCTTACCAAAGCATGCTAAAATATTGTCAATTCACAAATATTAAGAGATTTAGAAGGCATAAAAGTATATAATTTGGAGTGAAGAACAAAGGTCTATAGATCACATAGTATAATTTTGTAGGTATAGAATAGATCCATGGTTGTGGATTTGTCTTTGATCCTTCAATTCATCTTTGCATAGAGTCATCAAAATTATTTTGATTTCAAGGTGACTACTAGTTTGTGGTTTGTTGTTTGTGATCCCTACTCATATCAAATTTAGATCCACAATAGATTTAGCGCTCTCATCATTTATAGAGTTAAGTACCATTGTATGTATTTACATTTCTTGCATCTAATAGTTGTCATGGATTGTCTTAATTTTAGCACATCCAAGCCATTGAATTAATTTGTTTAAGTTTTTTTTTTAACGAGGGGAATCGGGTGCAGCACGGCCCCCCATATAACCCCCCACCGCCGGTAAACTTTTTACCGTGACCGGTAGTGCTGGCGGGACACACCAACCGGTACCACGAGAGCGCCGGAGAGTCGAACCCATGGTGGGCGCCCTGCTACAAGGAACACCTTAACCAATTGAGCTAGGACCAGCGCCCAATTAATTTGTTTAAGTTGATTGTGCTTATGCAGCTACATTTTATTAGATTAGCCTAGACTAAGCCTAAGAATAGTTCTTTTTTCTTTACATTTTTGGTGAATCCCATTGATACTAGATAGCCTTATCCTATCTTCAAGATTTTTATTAATGCTTTTAGATTTTATTTTATTCTAATTTATCATTTATTTTTAGATTTTTCAAACTTGTGATCTTTATATGTTTATATCTTTTGATGAGAGTTGGGAATAGATAGTGATCCATCTTTTACTCCATCCTCCCATGTTATATTTCCCTATTATTATAAAACCTATCAAGGTTTGTTCTATGGTTAATTTAGATTTATTTATATTACATTATGACATGTCTCTATCTTTATAGATCCATTATTGATATTGTGTGAGTAAAATATGTGTAAATGAATAGGTTCCAACACAATCAACAAGACATTATATCGATAGATTTAAACAACGATTAATCTAATAAAAGCAAGAAATCTATTGAAGGTGTCATATTGCTCTCTATCTCCAAAGATTTATTAAATCACGAGACTCTCAGATTTGATTGCACAGTGACTATTAAAATGGAAATCTAGAGAATGAAAATGATAAGCTATATGATTGTTAAATGATATGCAAGCTATATGATGTAAAAGTTATGATGTTGATGGTTGATAAATGAAAGCTATATTAAGATGCAATCTATAATGAAAGACATGATTATAAAATAAATTATTGAAATGGTTCTAAATTGCTAAATGCCAAATTGCTCAAAAGCTGTAAATGTATTTTTGCAAAGTAAGTTTGCACAAAGTTGGGATCCATTTCCTGTAGAAAGAGGCCATATTTATAGATTCCCGACAACATATTTGTGAAGGGGAAGCAAAGCAAAGGTCTGGATTTGATCTGAAGAATTCAATGGTGAAAGATGAAGAAGCTTGAGATGATTATGGAGATTGTTCCTCCCCACAAAAAACACTCAGCCAGAGGATAGGAATAATCAATGGAAGAAGATGAAGAAGTTTGCCTGCAAATTTGTCTCCAATTTGTCTCCAAATTTGCTCGTGAAGATTTGAGTTGAATTAATTAGATATCAAATATCTAATTTGGTAAGTAGATATAATGAATGAAATGAGGAAATTAACAGTAGAAATATACTTTCATTTGAATATTTGATTTATTCAAATTAGTAAAAGAAGATATTTAATTTAATAAAAAAAATATATAGAAATTTGTTTATTAAATTAAGATGGAAGAAATGTGGTAATTAAATAAAATAAATGTTTATGAACTTTTTTATTTAATTTAGATAGAATGATGTGATTAAAATAGGAGAATTTAATAATAAAATAAAATAAAATATTAAATTTGTTTATTTAATTAAGATGAAATAAAATGGTAAAGATAGAAGAATTAGAAGTGAACTAAATAAATAATTTTATTTATTTAATAGTAAATAAATTAAAGGAGTCAATTAATCAAATAAATTGTATTTAATTAATTGGATTATCCATACCATTTTTAGGTGTATACATTTTTCCCCTCTTTGAAGTGATGTGTTTACGCATTGCTTCAAAGAAAATTTTGTTGCTGCTCCTAGTACTGACGAAAAATAATTTTGGTATGCCCTAAATGTTGATTTTGAAGTGATGATGAATATATGCCCCCTCGATAGATAAATTGATGAATTTTTGATTTTCTGGATTTTTTTAGAATTTTTCAAATTTTTATGATTTTTGTGATGATTTGATGATTCGATAAAATTTTGATGATACAACGATTTATCTCCCCACAAATAATGTGATAAAAATGCCCCTGTGATGAATTAATGAATTAATCCCCTTGGAAAAGAAATTAAAAAAAATCCCACCAAAATACCCCCTTAATTAACTTATTAAAAAGCTAAAAAGGTTGATTTTGAATTCATTTGTGCATTTTGAGTTTTGAAAATTTGGAGTGAGAGCAAATCAGAGCAAAATGTCAATCTCCTACCACAGTCACCGTTTCGAGTGCATGTGTCGACACAACTGCCCGACCACCTACGAACTTTTGGTATGTACTTGTGAACCTCCTCGTAATTTATGCTTTTTGAATTTAACACGTTTTATTTTGTTATGAATTGTTTTAATTTCCTTTAGCGCATACATCAGCTGATGTAGCACATCTAGCCGTTGTTTTAGCGCATCCAATAGTTTAGCACATAGGTAAACTGTTATAGCGCATAGATAGGATGAAATAGCACATAGATAATTTAGCGCATCCATAGGCTAAAGTAGCGCATTGATTGATTCAATGCATTGACCACCGAAAATGGCGAATTGACTTCTTGAAATGGTGCATCCACTGAGTTAGCACATTGATCGCTTGTTTTAGCGCATTGAGAGATTTTAATGGCGCATTGAATTTTTCGGCACATCAAAACACTGTTCTGGCACACATCTAAGACAAAATGATATATTTTGTCAATTAACTCCTTGATTTTGTTGATTTTTGATCTTGTTAGCCTTTGATTTGATTTGATTGATGGTCCCAATAGATTAGATGTTGATCAACCTCATGATTGGCGAGGTGTGATGATTGATTGATGATAATTAACCTCTTGATAAGCAAGGAATAATTATAGTTTGATTGATAAACCTCATGATAGGTGAGGTACAATTTTAGATTGATGATTGACCTCATGATCTAGGTGAGGTTCATTGATAGTTGCTCATGATATTTTAGCGAAGTCTCACTAGAGCTAATTAGATTTGATAGGCTGATTGATGTTTGATGAATTGAAAAAGATTACTGACTTTTAGTATTTTGTGATGATAGGAGTCATTGACGAACTTACAAATTCGAGAGTGGTTTCCTAGGACATTCGATTTGATACCATAGCTAGTGCAACCTGAGACAATAATTATCATGTGATGTGGGTTGTCTTCTCTTTTATCTATGCCCTAGATTAGGATTAATCAGGGTCTCTTGATAGCCCTTGTAGAGTGATGGCATAGCGAGCACAATACCTTTCACCTTCCTACCGGCGAGATGATAGTGACTCCCGAGGATGTATGGTAGATTTTGGGGATACCTATTGTTGGGGAGGTTATAGTTTATGATTCTTTAGAGAGGGGCGGGACTGATGCTCTACGTCAAGTTTTTCAGAATGATGTGATTTGTGGATACAAGATCCCATGGCGAGAGATGGTGGATGCCTATGCTACCCTACCATTGGTACTTGCTGGTTTCATTGGAGGGTTCCTTTGTCTTGATTGCAGGTCAAAGGGACTTTTTGTTGGGTGGGGCCACATTTTGGAGAGCATGATTGTCCATGGTACTAGATATGCATGGGGTATGTGTATGCTTGCTCATCTTTACCACGATTTGCATCAGGTGGTCTACCTTGGAGGGGCCAGTTTGTCTTCAGGAGTTACACTATTGCAAGTGTGGGCATGGGAGTATATAGCTATTACGCGTCTAGTGATGGTCAGACAACAACCTACCATGAGGTTGTATGTTCACATATACGCAGGTCGTCTTACTCAGCCTAGACTAGGTAAGTTGGAGCATTGAAGGAGAGTCTTGGATGATGTAGAGGCCATTACATGGCAGCGGGTGATCCCATAATAGTGGTTTACAATTTTTGGCCAAACTAGACACTGAAATTATTATTTTTAACTAAATCTTCACATTCGGGAACCTATAGCGGCTAAACCGTGAGGAATTTGAAGATGCTGCAAACTAGAGTCTCATCAAATTTTTTTTTTAGATTCTAAAAATATTTTTTTCAAAATTTTTAGAATCAAATTGCACTTCTTTTTCCATCTCCCACGAAAATTTATTTTTTTCAAAAAACAACATTTTTAAAAAGTGACACACACTGTATAACGCATAACTTTTTTTCCATGAAGGATAAAATTCTAATTCTTTCAAATTTAGATTTGTAATTTTGATATCTAGTGCTTCCACTTAGTTAGATATTTTTTTATTGAATATTTTTTCCTTAATCAAGTTTCAAAGTCAAACGAATTACAATTCAGACATAGCACGACCGTATAACGCGTAACTTTTTTTGTATATGTCAAAAAAATTATTTTTTATTTTTGTTGGATCAAGGACTTCAATATCTGGTGCACTCATATTTTTTAATTTTTTTGTTTGATAATCTTCTATTTTTCCACATGTGAAGAACAAAGAAATTCATTTTCGATGAAAATCCTATGTTTAATAAAATTTAAAAAACAAATACATAACAAAACCAAAACATATTAAAATTATATTCATCGGATAGCTTGTTTTGAGGAATACCATAATCATTTGAAATAAATTTTAAATGAATTCATTTGATCCACCAAAAGCTAAATCAAAAGTGATTTTTTATCAGCATTTTGATAGGTGTAAAGGAGACGCATTTATAGGTATGGTTTAAAACTAGCGAGGTTCTATCCAAGGGGTTTGATCTAAGGTGATTTGATCAAACCCTCTTCAATTGGAATCCTTAAAATGGAACTTTTAAAGGCTTAAATCATTATATTTTCTAAAAATATGTGATTTCAGCTAAAATTCATTCCTCTCAGGAATTGTAAACCACTATTGTGATAGCACCGCAGCCCTATCTGGATTGTGAGAACTAGGATGATGATGATGATACATAGATGCCCTAATTTTGTCATTCTATGTTTCTGATTGGTAGGACTCATTTTTTTATTGAGAGATTTTTATTCTGGAGGGTGATCAGACAATACAACATAGTACAAGGCATGCCCCAGGGTGTTGCACATTATTCCTGGTGTCAGGTTGATTCAACTAATTGGGGAACCGACCTATCATATGATACTGTAGTTCATGAGTACCAGGGTCTACAACCTTTGGTTTGGGAGATTCGTCCCAAGATTATCGAGGCTCTAGTTATTGCGAATTATACAAAGTACCTTGCCCTACATCCTTTTCCATGGATATTTGTTCTAGATGAGCCATTACTACTGCCTGGTGAGCAGGAGATTGTTGTTGCACATGGTCGCCGATGGAGTAGAGATGTGGGAGGTGAGGAGGAAGAGGATGTGGAGAGTAGTGGTGAAGAGGAGAGTATTAGTGATGAGGAGGGAGATGGAGATGGTGGAGATGGGGGTGGAGGTGGTGGAGATGGGGGTGGAGGAGGTGGTGGAGCCATTGATGTTAGAGACTTCATGGTGCCTCGTAAGAGGAAATCAATGATAGCTCATGCAGAGTAGCATGTTAAAATTGGGGTACCTTCCCATCATCAACATACTCAAATTGCGAGTTTACAAGTGCAGATATAGACATTACAGGGTCAGCTAATTTAGGCTCGGGGGTTATTAGTGCAGATGTAGACACAGATGTAGTCTTAGGCATAGACTCATGCATAGACTCTTTCACAGGTACAGGCATAGTTGGTAGCTTCCCAGGCACAAATAGCCTCTTTGATAGCCAAGAGAGATGCAGCTAGACAGTCTGCAGAATAGGCACAATTGATAGTTAAGAGATTACAGAGATTAGCCAATGGTACCTCTGTGGCTGATTATATGAGAGGTTCTCCATGTGGGTAGAGAGGTTGAGTATTACAGGGGCCGATGCCATGATGCAGTTCCTTCTGAGCATGAGTCAGTTATGCTCAGTCTTGATCAGGTAGGAGCCAGTCCAGGACTATGAGTAGGGGTGTGACACAACCTCCTCCAAGAGACCTAAGAGATCCTGGGATGTCCGGTGTGGGAGGCACTAGTCTAGGGATGCTGACACCATCTGGGGCTAGTAGCACATAGCCTCATGATTAGATTCTCTGATATATTTTGAGACATGATGTATACTCTAATTTTTTGATTCACAACCGTTTTTGATGTTGTATCTCTTTAAATTTTAGACATCATTGTATACTTGACATTATCATTTTTGAGATTTATATGATATGCGGCGGATTGATTGATCTATATGTGTTCTATATGGTTCTATGATGGATGTATTTAATTTCCTATTCTATATGCCGTGTGATGATTTATATGATGATGTTATGGATGCAATTTATGATCATGATGATATGCTTATGCTTTTATGATGTTTTATTTATCATGTTACTTGCGATAATGCTTCTAATGAGGATGCATGTATGCATGATGCTCATAATATTTATATTGACTGATGGATGTATGATAACGTATACTCCTAAATGATATGAAAATGCATCTATATGTATAATTTTGGATATGATGTTTCTATGATATATGACATAATGTTGTAAATGGAATATAATGCACTATATTTTTTGAAATTCCAAATGTGATTATATGATGTAATGAATGGATGAATGATTTTTAAATGATGATACTTCTAATGTGCGATGTATGATATGATAATGTTAATGTAAAATGCAACTATGTAAATGATATGTTTTTTGATATTTTTCTCATGCAATTATATGATGTGATGCACAAATGAAAAATATGATATGATGCAAAATATATGATCAAATGTATGAATGATGAAATACAATAATAATGTTTTCTAATGCATGTAATGGAAATGATTATGCAATTATATGATAATGATGATGTTTTTTGTTAATGTCAAGTATACTCAATCCATTAATGAGAAAATATAACATCATTTTTGAATTCTTCACTAGCTTTTGGAACAAATACCCTATAGATGTAAAACTAACATGAATGCAATCTAATTTTACCATGCAAATCTATATGCAAGAATTGTCACCTTAACAGTCCATTTATCATTTTTTTTTATCATCATTGAGCTTTTAAAATGTTGAAAGTGAGTAAAAGAATTAATGGTATGAGTTAGACCATGATGACTTGAGTACTACTTTCATGATTTTTGATATTGAAAATTAACACAAGCATCTAGGTATAATTAAACTGAGATTTCCTGAGCATTTCTTACATAAACAGACAAGAATCAATCATTTTACTATGCGAATTTTGAATGTCATCAGTGATACTTTGTAGAGCACATCTCGTAGAAATTCACACAAAAATAATGATCAATTCATAGACAATAGACAAAAAATACCATTCTCCATCTAGCTTCTCTAGTTCAATACATCATCGAGTTGCTCCAAAGAAATGATAACAAAAATCAAAGTACAACATTTGAACATTCAAGCTAAAGTGATAAAATCATAATTCAAAAGAGTATCATCCATCTACAGTTGTTTGGATTGATTTGATTTCAACTGTTTGATATGGATGGTTGATTTTCTGAAATGTTTTGATGTTTGATGTATGCTCAATGTTGAGTTTCATTATGATCATTGTTTTTGGTTTGGTGTCATACTGCTGTTTGTCTATTTGGTTAAGCTAAATTTTATTGCCCCAAGTGAGTTCAAGATTTTTCCACCAAGCTAGGGTGGGACATGACCATAATTGCCAAGATATGTACATGAGGTCCTTCTATCAAATGATAAAGGGAAAAGATGGCGAAAGTGTAAGATCAAGACATGTCAAATAGATGGAAAAGCTAGTTTAAATCACAAGTAACGCCTATTTCTAGGTTCTCACTATGTGTATTTATTGCACTTTTTCAGACTTTATGATTTTTTTGGTATTTTTCTCTTTTTCATTTTTTTTGTATTTTTATGTTTCTCTTTTTTTTTTTTTTTGTTTTTTTCTATCACCATGATGCCTATTTTCCAGGTTTTCATCAAGGCAACCATTTTCCCATGTTCTAGATGATTCAAGTATAGAATTTCCTGAGATGGATAAGTTATTGATAGGTTCATCAAACAAATCCCCTTCAGGTGTAGATAGCCGATAGGCTTTAGATCCATAGACTGATATGATAACAAAGGGACCTAGCTAGTTAGGTTCAAAATTCCCTTTCTTTTCTCTATCTTGTTGATTTTGAGGGTTTTCCTTTAGGACCAAGTCACCAACCTAAAATGTTCTAGGTTTTACCCTGTGATTGTAGCTTCTGAACATTCTTTGTTTATATTCCTTCAAATGGTTCACAACTTGTTGATGACGTTCATCCAACAGTTCTAGCTCTTGAAGTCTAGACACTCTATAATCCTCATCTAAAATAATTCCCTTCAATGACACATGGACTGATGGTATCTCAACCTAAATAGGTAGTGTTGGCCTCCTACAATGATCTTAATAACTAAGCCTTTACAACAATGATTCAGAGATTGGACATCTAACCTGAATAGCCATTTCAATCATCATGAAAGTGCATTTAACTTGTCAACCTAGGGACATGAACTTGAAATGGGTTAGCACAGTATGTGCACTAGGAACTCAAAGTAGCCATTTCATTCTACAGCTAAGGAACACACAACACTGAAAGTAAATTGCTTGAAAAGAAATGAAACAAATGCTGAACATCAATCAAAGATTATTCTAAGCTAAAATGCATATAACAGGAATAAAAATATGAGCAACAAACAAGACATTACTTTGTTTGCTTTGGCTGCAGGAACAGTCACAAAATGAAATTCTGCAGGAACAGTCACAAAATGAAATTCTAGTGGCTGTAGGAACAGTCGGTGCCAAATTTCTAACTAAGTACTAAACAACAAGTAATACTAAACTAATGCTAAACTAAGAAGATGAATTACTCACCAAGTGGGCTCCCTTGGATAAGTATCCTCTAAAACTAATGAAAACTCAGATGCTCGAACTCAAAAATTTATTTTATTCATTGTGAATCATGAGTACAAAAGAGTAATGTATCTGTGTTACTAAAAATTGAAGAGTGCAAGTACAATATCAAATCATGAAACCTCTGAAGGAGCATCAGATCATTATTTATACTAACAGCTAAATGAGGTAGTACGACTAGGAGGACACCATTTAGGGAAAACAGAGAAAATGGAGCGATGGAAATTACACGTGCATGAAAGCTGGTAAGACATGTAGGTCCAAACATAGATTTAGCTGAGCAGTAATGCCCGTGCATGCTCGATCATTAAATTCCACTACAAGGCAGTTACATTTAGTTGCATGAATAATTTTCTGCTATCGACCTCCTTTGACTTGGAGCGATTCCTTTGCTAGACGTTATAGTGCATGCCCAGCTAGCGATGTCTTCCTTAACTTAGCATATTAAATCTTCATGGTGAAGTTAGTACGCATAATAATTGCACATCTATAACCAACTTAAGGAACATTCATTAACCACATGCAAAATCAATATAGATAATCCACATATTATGCCAAATGTCATTAAATCTTGCAGAGATAGGATTAAGTCCAATGTCAATGGTTTGAGGGAAACATTATGAAAATACCAACATTTAACATTAAAGTCCATGACATCTACCAACAAATAAACTATAGATTCTACCCAAAATTGGACCCAAAACCAGACTCATCACTCCCCCAACCTAACATTTTGCTGGTCCTCCAGTAGAGGAAGGGTTGTTCTTCTACTTGGTCAAAGCTATGAAATTTGCAACTAATAGTTGTCCAACATCAGTGGTTGCAGTGCATGAATCAGGATCCCAATAGAATCCTCCCAATCTGTCAAATCTGATCCATCTTTTTTTTTTCTGCAGCAATGTCAAGCTGGTAGAATCTGAAGTTTGGCACGAGCCACATGAGCATGGGTGGATGGAAAGTCAGGGGAAGCCAAGATCGCCCCTGTGTTTTCCCAATCTGAATATACCTATCAATCCTTTTTAGTGTTGCAGTATAATTGTGGATGGAATGATGCTCGACCTATTTCAACTCATCAGTTAGACTATTCCATCTTTGTGATAGACATCTTCTCATAGTTTCCTCCTTTGCTACTATCTTTACCTCATACTCACTATAAACTGCCTCATTCCAAGGCATAATCCTGTTGCCATAACTAGGTCTGAGAGGCATTATGTTCCATTCTCTATAAATATCCCTTGGGTTGCTTGATTCAACTCTAATGGGCAGAGGGATATTAGACTCCAATTGCTTATAAGCCCCATGTTGCTATCCCCAATTAATCTCATTTTGCACCCAAGACATAAATGCCCTCAATTGTACATCCCTAATATATAACAATGGATTCCAATCATGGTCTTGAGTTACAACATAATTATGTAAATAAAACTCACATATCAAATTCTTCATTTTAGGGGAGACAATCCTATAAGCATTGAAAAATTTCAATGGGGGTGTTAATAGAAGGATTCAAACCTAAGGCAATCCTTGAAAGCTTAAAAGGGAGATATTTCTCTTTCAGGAGCATAGCATAGACCCTTGGAGGGGTCCTACATTCCAAAATCTGTGGTGCCAAAACTGCCATATCATCCACCCTCTGGTTCAGGGTGGCAATTTATGTATCTTTATCTTCAATCTCCTCATCCTTCTTTTGAATTTCCTTCTTCAATTTCTATTTTTCCTTTCTCCATTCTTCCTCCCTTCTTTGTATTTCTTTCCATAAATTCAAAATTGCTGCATGTACTGTAAAATCAGGAGGATTATGAATTCCTACCAATATTTTTGTCGATGGTGGTTCCTCATATGGCACTAGCTGCATGGACTCAGGCTGTCTAGTTATCTTTGGCTGTAGGGGTACTATTTCTTCTTTCGCCTATTGCTGCAGGGACTCTTGTTCTTGTTTTGCTATGGTTGTAGGAACTCCTGCTCTAGTTCTAGTTGTTGCTATAGGAAATCCTACTATAGGACATCTTGCTGTAGGACTTATTGTTGTAAGACTTCTTGCTCATGTTGCAGGAAATCTTGATTTTCCTCAAACTCTTCTACAATGTTAGCAAGATCGGCCAGTGTTATATTTACTGCTCTCCCAAATATATCCTCTTCTTCAACATTCTCCTACCCCATTGGAGCTTCAGGGTCCTCGTGTGATGTCTCACCAGGATTAGGGATTTCTTGTGGAGGTGTACCAATCACATGCCCAGTTGGTCTTGATTTCCTGCCAGGAGGTTTCTCACACTTTTCTTTGGCTCCAAGATGAACAGTGTCAGCCTTCCTCTTTTTAGAACTTGGGACCTTTCTTTCTACAGGTTGTGTTTTGGCCTTTCCTTTTCTCATTTCTACTTCTCTCTTATGTGCCCTAGTTTTCATCAGGGTTTCAAATGGAATGTCATCATCAGAATTGGAGGAAGAACTTTATTTTTTTGAGTGCTCTGTTCCATAAGAACTAATTTCTATGGTTTCTTCTACTGCACACAAGAGCCAACACCAGAGGTTGAAGCACCAAGAGGGGCTTCAGCCTTGCTCAATCTCCTACTAGACCTACGGGGTTGAGGTAAAGCCCTAGGTCGCAAGTGCCTAGGTCTAATTTGATCAACATTTATAAATTATTCCCAGGTTATTGCAGATACATCATGCAAAGAATTTTGAACCAACAATTTAATCAGACAATGGTGGGAAAAAAAATTATCCCTACCTTTTTGGGTCTCAACCACCATGATTGAGAGAAGATTGTATAGCACATTAGGCACATTCATCCTCCTTTTGTGCCTCATGTGATTCAAAAGATTGAAGTGTACAAAATGAAAATTTGATTGGAAACCCTCACAGGTGATGTATTTGATAACATAAATAGCTATCTACTTCCATGGCTCAGGCAAAGACATTCTCTTTGCACCCTATTTATCAATGCTCAATGGGGGGTTGTTCGGCTCTATAAATTCGGCCCTAGCTGATTTGGCATCTCTAGAGGTAGGGTAATTTTTGACATCAGCTAGTAACCCTATGACCTCTACAATTATTTCCTCAGTTGCCACAACTTCCAAGCCTTTTACTATGGCTTTCCCTTCAGAAAATGTCTGGGCGAATTCAAGGGAAATGCTTTCATCAAAGCCATCCAGCTTCAAAAAGTAATTTGACCATCTACAGTTTCTAAATTCAGCCAGGCATTGTGCATCTTACAATAAAACATCATGCACTGTGGGTTCATTTTGAATTAACCCACCTCCCATTGTCTACAATCAAACAAATGCTTTGCAACTCTTTTCCTGCAATTCCCGTTTGAAAATGAAGCTCACTTTCTTGCAGTACCTGCTAAATTTCTAGTGCCAATATTGACTGAATTTTCTTTTCTTTGTTTCACCTATTTGCTTGCAACTCAAGATTACGACAGGGGCAATAATGGAAAGAAAAGGAGTGATAATGGGGAATTATGATGGGAAGAAATGGTGGCTACAGTTAATGTCACTTCACACATGCAAGTCATCCTCTCACTCAGATTTCAAAATCAGCTCATTTTAAATTTTTTGACGTAGCCTAGCATAAATTGACACATGGGAAATATATTTACATATTTTATTTTCCCCTCCCCCCAACCTAAATTTGGACATGTTTCCACACATGCGAGATGAGAGTGGTGATTTGATAGGGAATGATGGAATTTTATGTAAACTTCTATACTAACGTATAGTGATTAAATGAATGCACTTAAAAGATGATTAAAGATAGCAATTAATGTGCACATACCTGAATGTGTGGAAGATTTTCTGCAAAGATCATGGAGAAAGTACCACTCACCTTTTAGGGAATAAATTGAGCAATTAATGAAAATGAAGTGGAGTGAGGTGAGGTGGAATGAAGTGATGAAAGAGAGAGAAAGGTGGTGATGGATGGGTGGATGGGTGATTGGGTGAAGAAATGGAATTCCACATAAGTGAAAATATTTATTATGAGAGAGTACTCACCTTAATTAGCCCGAAGGAGGGACGCTAGGTCCATTTCCTTTGGCCGCAGGAAGCTCAGGTGTTGAATGTTGGGTGAATTGCTACAGGAACTCTTCTTTGGAAGTTGGATTTTGATATAATTTGAGGCAATGACCATTGACAAGTAATTTGAACTTGATAGGGTCAATGGTAGTAATATGAACAAATCCATTAGGAAATACTTCAACAACTTCATATGGTCCTAGCCACCTTGTCTGCAATTTTCTTGCATTGTCCTGGTATCTTGAGTCATAGAGTAGGGTCCAATCTCTTGGTTGGAATTTCTTGTCCTTGATAAATTTTTCATGCCACTTGATTCTTTGATTCTGCACTACTTCTGTATGCTGCATGCCTACTCTTCTTATCTCACCCAAAGCATTTCACTGCATGATTCTTTCTCTTTGTGCCTTAGAAATATCCATCCCCAAATCTACTGCAGTTTTGTAGAGTCTTATATTCAAATTCAACTGGCATCATAGCTTTATTTCCATACAACAACTCAAATGGGGTGAAGCCTGTAGTTGTTTTCTAGGTTGTCCTATAGGCCCAAACAACTTCTGGTAATCTATTTTCCCAATCCTTTCTATGAATAGATATTGTTTTAGTCATAATGGATTCAATCTCTCTGTTGGTCACCTCAACTTGACCATTAGCCTGTGAGTGATAAGGAGTAGACTTCATGTGCCTTATGTTGTACTCATTAACTAGTGCTGCAACAAGGGTTGATGTGAATTGTGCCCCTTGATCAATCACTATTTCTCTTGGGACTCCATATCTTGTGAAAATATCCTTATAAAGAAATTCTGCAACCTTGTTATCCCTTGCATGTTTCATGGCCTTAACTTCTACCCACTTTGTCACATAATTAGTGCATACAAATATATAAGATTTACCATTTGACAAAGGGTCAATGTGTCCCACAAAATCCAATCCCCACTTGTCAGAGGGAGTGATTACTACCTAAGGGCACAATGGCATCTCATCAGATTTGGTTGGTATGCCCATTCTTTGACATTTATCACATTTTATGGTATACCTTCCTACATGCTTGTGGAGTGTTGGCCAGTAATATCTTGTGTTCAAAACCTTCATTGCTATCCTCTTAGCTGCAAAGTGTCCTCCACATGGTTCATTGTGGCATGCATGCAAAATGTCATATGTATCATCTTCTCTCACACACCTCCTCATGACATGGTCACGTCTAGTATAAAACAAACATCCAACAATCCAAGAGAAAGGAAAATATTTTTCAATGAGTGCCCTTTTCTCTTTTGACTCTACCTGTGACCAGGTAATTGGCTATTTCAACATACTAGGGTGTTTGTACACTGAGGGAGAATAGATGCTCATCAGGGAAAGAGTCATCTATGGGCTAATTGTCTTCTAATGTAGTTATACTTGAAAGAAAATATGCAACAACATTGGCCTTCCCTGGCTTATCCACAATGGTTATATCAAACTCTTGCATCAACAATATTCATCTTTCCAATCTACCTATGATCAAAGGTTTATTCATGAGATATCTAATGGCTACATGATCAGTGTGCACAAAGATTTGGTAGCTTGTTATGTAATGTTTGAATTTGTTTAGTGCATAGATTACTGCCAACATTTCTTTTTCTGTCATTGTATAATTGAATTCGGCTCCTTGTAAATTTTTGCTGACAAAGTAAATGGCATTTTCAATAGCTCCTTCTTTCTATCCTAAGACTGATCCTATGGCATAATCTGATGCATCGGTATGGATGTGGAAAGGAAGCTCCCAATTAGGCCCTTTGAGTATAGGAGCATGAGTCAAAGCTACTTTCAAGTCAAAAAATGCCTTGTCACAGGCTTTAGTCCACTGAAATTCAACATCTTTAGTGAGAAGAGTACATAATGGTGCTGCTACCTTGCTAGAATCCTTGATGAAACACCTATAGTATCCTGCATGACCCAAGAAACTCCTAACATCCTTCTATTTTGTAGGTGTGGGTAAATTTGTGATTACCTCAATATTTGCAGGATCTACTTGAATTCCCTTATGGGAGATGTAGTGGCCAAGAAATACACCTTCCTACATCATCATGAAGCACTTTACACTGTTTAAGGACAAGTTTTGGTCTTCACATCTCTATAGAACCCTTCTAAGATTTTCCAATGCTTGATTAAAATTGATACCATAAGTGGTAAAGTCATCCATATAAATTTCCATGCAATCATGAGAAATGTCTGAAAATATGCTAATGACTACCATCTAAAAAGTTGCAGGTGCATTGCATAAGCCAAATGGGAGCACCGAATAAGCATAGGTCCCCCATGGATAGGTAAATGTAGTCTTCTCCTAGTCCTTTGGTGCAATTTGGATTTGGTTGTAGCCACTGAACCCATCTAGAAAAGAAAAGTATTGCTTTCCTGCAAGTGTGCACAAAACTTGATCAACGAAGGGAAAAGGATAGTGGTCCTTCTTGGTGGCAGCATTAAGTTCCCTATAATCAACACAAACTCGCCATTTTCCTCCTTGGGCATAATCAATAATGGAGACATCCATTGACTATCTAAAATGGGGTCGATAAATCCCGCATCTAGTAATTTCTACAATTCTCCTTTCATAATCTCTCTTAGTGTAGGGTTAATTCTTCTCTATGGCTGTCTTACTGGGGTGCAACCATTTCTGATGGAAATTATGTGTGTACAAAGTTTAGGATCCAATCCCTTTATATCATGATAATCCCATGCAAATGCATGTTGATGGGTCCTTATAGGTTTGCCAATAACAATTGTTGTTCTTCATTCAATTTACTATTAACATTCAAATATTTTTCTTCTAACACTTGTACTTGTGTAGTTAACTCTATCATGGCTACTTCATTAACACATGGTACCTTTAGCTCATATGGAAACAATGTATGGGACATACCTATTGCTGTAGGAAGTCTGTCTGCAAGAACAGTGGCTGCAAGAAGTTTGTCTGCAGGAATGGTGTCTATAGGAATGGTGCCTGCAGGAAGAACATTTGTAGGAAGAATGTTTGTAGGAACAATGGCTATAGGAAGAGTGGGTAGAAGTGTCTTGACTGGAGTAGTAGAATGAGAATATGATGCTTCCTCCACTTCACAATGGAAAATGATGCTTCCTCCACTTCACAATGGTTCTGAATGATGTTAGCCAATACTTCATTCTCATCTTGGAGCTGCATGAAAGAGCTTCTACCTAGAATCATAAGCTGTGCCATAGGTTAACTTCCTTGGCCTCTTCACCAACATGTGGCCATACAAGATTATCTTCATCATGAGATGGTTGAGTAGGTGGATAAAGTACAATTTTTTTAGTGCTCCTCCCATTTGAAATGGTCATTTCACCTAACTGACATCTAATGTATGCATCTATAGTTGCCAACCATGGACTTCCAAGAATAATGGGATACTGGCCTAGTGTAGCTTTAGGAGAAAGAATCATAAAGTCTGTTGGGTACTCCCATGAGTCTAGAACTACCACAAGATCCTCCACTACACCATCACATTTAACAGTAGAGCTATCAACAAGCTATAGGACAATAGGAGTGGACGTCATGCTTGCAATATTTAGTTGTTGTAGGATGTCTTTGGTCATTACATTTATTTCTGCCCCTAAATCAATTAGAGTACTCTTTACTTGGACCCCATTTATAACAACTGCTACCACAAGACTGCCTAGGTCATTATACTTGGGAATAGTCACTTTTCCCATCATGATGTTAGCTAGCTATCCCACCACATCAACTGTAGTTAGGTTCTTCTTTTTCCTACTTGACTTCTTAAGACATGCCTCCTTGATTGCCTTGTCATAGATTGGAACATCCTTTATGGCCTGAAATAAAGGTATCTGGACACATACATGCTTCAGCTGATCCAAGATATCAAAAGTTGTATCTTACTTTTCTTCCTTCTTCTTGGAAACTTTCAATCTCTAAGGAAATAGTGGCTCTTGTTCAGTCTGCTTGGCTTGGACTGGTTCAAGATTTTTGGATACACTAAGCTGAATGGGATCATTCAGAGGCTCCTCTTCCTCTTCCATAGGTAGCTCAGTGATAATGGGCTTGGAAGGGGCCGCCAGTAGAGTAGTACTTGAACGCAAGTGGATATCACTTACACTCACAACATATGCAAGGAATTGATTTGAATTAGCAGAGTAGGTAGGTTGTTGCTGTGGTTTGTTATTTGGATTCGGTGTGGGTTGATCTTGTAGTTGAGTAGGTTTAGGTGCATTTTAGATTGGATTAGTAGGTGGAGGCATTATAGTAGGCTATTGGGCCTGAGAAGGTGGTTGCATGTAACTGGTTGTCTAAGTAGGCCATTGCTATCCTTCTCTCCATTGATTTGTTTGCTGCCAATTTCTTGGAGGTGGCTGCCAATTCCCTTGAAATTGCTTCCAATTCTCTTGAGGTTGCTGCCACTGGGGTGGAGAACTTTGATGACTGGGCCAAGCATTTGGAGGGTTACTCCAAGGCTACGGTGGATATCCTCCATAATTGGGTGGATATGGGGGCTACCATTGGTTACCAGATGAATAGGAATAAAAATATGGCCCAACATAGGATAGTGGATCCGGTGGCATACCTTGTTGTGGATCCCAAAGCTTCCTTTGTGGAACATAGTAGACTTGGTCTTCTTCAATATGGATTGACTTGAACTTAGGTGGAACCTGCTTCCTTTCAAGATTAGCTACCATCTTACATCTTTAGTCCTTATTTTGTCTAAAGTGAGGGCAATACTCTGTCAGCATTGCCTCTAACTCCTCTTGCTTCTTCTTGGCCTGAAGTGTATCTAGTTGAGTAGCTAGATTATTGATAATTTCTTGCTTGAAGTCTGCCAGCAAATGAGTAATCTCCATTCTTGAGACTCTATTGGTAGTTGACTTACCCATGGAAGATTGGTAAGCTCTCCCTTTCTTTGAAGCTTCCCTAGAGTAGTTCTCACATATTTTCTTGATATCTTCCCAAGGAACGTACGAAATATCTCCTCCTCCTATGAGGTCCAAGGAATCAGTGCAACTATCATTGATTCCTCTTAGGAAAAGAAATTTCTGTGAGTCTTCATTAAGTGTATGGTGTGGATATTTTTGTAGGAAAAACATAAACCTTGCAATGTAGTCTTCCAGGCTCTCATCTTCCTTTTGCTACATCCTAAAAATGTCGCCTCCTCTCATGTCACTACCTTTGCAAAATTCCTTGTATTTCTCAAGGAATTTTGTCTTCATGTCTTCCCAAGTTTCCACAGTATCTCTTCCTAGGCTCATGAACTATCTTAATGCAACCTCTTTCAAAGTGGTAGGAAATAGCTTAAGCCTATGGGAATCAATAGTATAATCATAACTCCTATAGAGTATGTCGAACTCAAATAAAAAGGCATTTGGATCTTCTGTGACAAGTCCATAAAATTTTGGGAGTGCTGAGGTAGGAATGTTCTTGATGTTGTCAACTTCATTCTGATGGGAAATGAGGAAAGGAAAAGCTGGTTGGTTAGGTCTATTCCTATTTTCATCACCCATGCCTGCTTGATGTGGTTCCAAAGCAAATGGGTTCTTAAGATGATTTTGATCTTTAGACGAGACTTCATAACTAGTCAGATCAGGATATGCATCAACAAAAGGGTGTAGTTCTTCTTCTTCTTCTTCTGGTAGATTTTGATAGTCAACTAGCTGGAATGGATTAGGATTGTTAGGAAGGAATCTCCCATAAGCATCCCTTCTCCTTCTTCTATGCATGCAATATCACTCACTATCAGTTAGCTCACACAAAGAATTGGTAAAGAATAAGGGGGGATCATTACTTCCTAAACGAGGATATGCTAAGAACAACTTCTAGAAACACTACAACAAGAAAAATAACGAATTACTCCAAAATACTTCCTAGTTTGACACCATCCCCGACAACGGTGCCAAAAATGTTGGCCTCCTACAATGATCTTAATAACTAAGCCTTTACAATCATGATTCAAAGATTGGACATCTAACCTGAATAACCATTTCAATCATCATGAAGGTGCATTTAAATTGTCAACCTAGGGACGTGAATTTGAAATGGGTCAGCATAGTATGTGCAATAGGAACTCAAAGTAGCCATTTCATTCTACAACTAAGGAACACACAACACTAAAAGTAAATTGCTTGAAAAGAAATGAAACAAATGTTGAACATCAATCAAAGATTATTCTAAGCTAAAATGCATAACAGGAATAAAAATTTAAGCAACAAACAAGACATTACTTTGTTTGCTTTGGTTGCAGGAACGGTCACAAAATGAAATTCTAGTGGCTGTAGGAACAGTCGGTGCCAAATTTATAATTAAGTACTAAACAACAAGTTATACTAAACTAATGCTAAATTAAGAAGAAATATTACTCATCAAGTGGGGCCCCTTGGATAGGTATCCTCTAAAACTAATGAAAACTTAAATGCTTGAACTCAAAAATTTATTTTATTCATTGTGAATCATGAGTACAAAAGAGTAATGCATTTGTATTACTGAAAATTGGAGAGTGCAAGTACAATATCAAATTGTGAAACCTTTGAAGAAGGAGCATCAGATCATTATTTATACTAATAACTAAATGAGTCAGTCAACTCCATGACTGGGAGGACGCCATTTAGTGAAAATAGAGAAAATTGAGAGATGGCGGTTACACGTGCGTGGAATCTGGTCAAACATGCAGGTCCAAACACAAATTCAGCTCAATAGTAACGCCCATGCATGCTCGATCATTAAAGTCCACTACAAGGTGGTTACATTCAATTGCATGAAGAATCTTCTGCCATCAGCCTCCTTTGACTTGGAGCGATTCCTTTGCTGGACGTTATAGTGCATGCCCAACTAGCAGTGTCTTCCTTAACTTAGCATATTAAATCTGCATGGTGAAGTCAATACGCATAATAACTGCACATCTATAACCAACTTAAGGAACATTCATTAACCACATGCAAAATCAATATAGATAATCCACATATTATGCCAAATGTCATTAAAGCTTGCAGAGATAGGATTAAGTCCAATGTCAATGGTTTGAGGGAAACATTATGAAAATACCAACATTTAACATTAAAGTTCATGACATCTACCAACAAATAAACTATAGATTCTACCAAATATTGGACCAAAAACTAGGCTCATCAGGTAGTATGGCCTTTGATCCATATACCAAGGCATATGGTGTAGCTCATGTAGGTGTTCTAATGCTGGTTTGGTATGCCCAAAGAGTAGGATTTAATTGAACGTGCCAATCAAGTCCAACATCGTTGATAGTATTCTTTAGGATTTTTAGAATAGTTTTGTTTGAAGCCTCTACTTGGCCATTTCCTTGAGGATAGTACGGTGTTGAAAAATGATGTTGGATATGAAACCTCTCACACAGTTCCTAAACATCCTAATTCTTAAAAGGTCAACCATTGTCTGTGACAATGGACTAAGGAATTCCATACCTACAGATGAGGTAATTCAGTATGAAAGAAGAAATATATTTTCCAGTGATTGTTGTTAAGGGAACTGATTCTATCCACTTTGTAAATTACTCTATTGTTATGATTATAAATTTGTGTCCATTGGATGAAGACAGATTAATCTTTCGTACTAGGTGCAGTCCCCACTAACAAAAAGGCCATGTTGAAGTGAATGGTTGCAATTCTTGTGTTGGTGCATGGATTAGGTTACCATGTATTTGACATTTTTTGCACTTCTTAGCAAACTAAAAAGACTCCTTCTCTGTGTTCAGCCAGTAATACCCCAAACATAGGAGTTTCTTCACTAGGGTTAGTCTGCTTGAATGAGTTCCACAAATACCTTCATGAACCTCACTTAAAGCTGTCTCAGACTCATTATGTTTTAAACACTGAAGAAGAGTACCATCTAGACCTCGACGGTAAAGTATGTTAGCAATTAAGGTATGTCATGCGGTTTGGAAAATGAAGTTGCGTTTCTAGTTTTTGGAAAGATCGGGAGGAAGGATATTGTCTTTTAGGTAAGCGTAGCTCTTACCATAAATTGAGGATTCAATGTCAACTAAATGGCACATGGTTTGAGATTCTGGATTATCATAAGTAGGATTAGACACTTGTTCCACCATAAAATCATAACAACCTCGCTTTTCTGGTAACTGTAAGAGAGAAGCAATCGTTGCCATAACATCAACAACTTTGTTTTCTACCCTTTGAATTTGTTCAAACTTAATATCCACAAAGTACTTTTGAGATCATCCACCATTTTCTTATACAACATCAACTTCTCATCTTTTGTTTGATATTCATCATTTACTCGATAAATGACTAGTTGTGAATCTCCATATACTTGTATCTCTGTGATCTTCCATTCAATTGCCACTTTGATGTCAATAATTAATGCCTTGTATTCAACTACATTATTTGTACATGGAAACATGAGTCTATAGGACTTTGGAATGGTATGTCCTTTAGGTGTAACAAATAGAATTTGCGCACCCAACCCACGTTGTGTATATGATCCATCAAAATAAAGCCTCCATTGTTGTGTTGTCATAGTAAGAATGTCTACATCAGGAAACTCAATGTTCATTGGATGATCATTTGGTAATGGAGCTTCAGCTAACTAATCAGCTATCACTTGACCCTTGATGGCTCTTCTATCCACATACTAGATATCAAATTCACTCAAGATCATGACCCACTTGGCTAGTCTTCTTGTTAAGGCAGCCTTGTTGAGTAAATACTTAAATGGATCAATCTTTGCTATGAGTTTGACTGTGTGGTTTAACATATAATGCCACAACTATTGAGTAGAAAATACTACCACCATACAAGCTTTTTCGATGAAGGTGTAATTTATCTCATAACCATTTAAATTCTTGTTGATATAATAGATAGCCTGTTCCCTTCCCTCAGGATCTTCCTGTGCTAATAGAGCTCCCAAAGAAATCTCAGTTGTTGCAACGTATAGTAATAAGGGTCTATCTTCTGTAGATGGCATCAATATGGGTGGTGACATCATATATTGCTTTATTTGATTGAAAGTAATTTCACATCCTTGATCCCATTTGAAAGAGATATTATTATGTAGCAAATGATTGAAGGGATGACTTTTGTCTGCTAATTGGGAGATAAACCTCTTGATTGATTGTAGCCTGCCCTATAGAGATCGCAGTTGACTGATATTCTTTGGTGGCAGCATTTCCATTATTGCCTTGACATTGGCGGGATCCACTTCGATACCCTTCTCTAAAACTATGTACCCAAAAAGATTTGTTGATGTAACACCAAGCACACATTTCTTAGGATTTAATTTGACATTGAACTTCTCTATTCTGGTAAAGATTTTGCCTAGGATCTCTAGATGTCCTTCTCTGGTATATGACTTTGCTAATATATCATCCACACAATCTTCCATAAAGGTATGTATCATGTCATGGAAAATTGTTGTCATTGCTCGCTGATATGTAGCTCAAGTGCATTTTTCAAACCAAAAGGCCTGACATTCCAATAGAATGTTCACCATGGATAGGTGAATGTTGTCTTCTCCCAATCTTTTGGTGCTATCTTGATTTGGTTGTAACTTGAGAAGCCATCCATTAGTGATAACATGGCATTTCCTGCTGTTAAGTCGACAATAATGTTAATGTTTGGCAAAGGGAAATCATCCTTTGGGAATTCCTTGTTGAGATATCTGAATTCATTACATATTCTGATACTATTATCTAGTTTAGAAACATGTACAATATTATAAATCCACTTAGCATAATCAATAGATCTGATGAATCCTACATCTAACAACTTTTTCAGCTCGGCCTTTACCAACAAGGCGATATGTGGTTGCATTTTCCTTAGTTTTTGTTTCATAGTTTTTATTCCAAATGGTAGAGATAAATGATGCATTAGAAGATCTGGGTCTAAACTTGTCATATCAAAGTAATACCAAGCAAAGTTAATGTGTCTTTCTTCAAAGAACTTGGTGAATTCAGGATTTTCTTGTTCAGTCATAGATGTTGCCAGATGTAGAGTCTTTGCTTTTTTTGTTGTGCCAATATTGATAGACTGTGTAGGCTCCACCAATACTAATGATCTTTCATGATAGTGTTATGGAAGGGTGTCAAATATCCCATATTTTGGTTCCTTAGAGAGGTTTTCACCATTAGATGCGTTATTTATTTTTACTTTTTCGAGATCTAATGCTTCCATTAAATGGTTTTCACCATTAGATCCATTATTCCTATTTTCAATTTTGCAACTAAAAGATTTGAAACCTTCTTGACCCAAAGTGTTGTTATGAGAATTATGATTAGAACTTGTGTCAGGTTCATCACAACAAAGGAAACTTACGATAGCATCATCATTCACAAAGATAGGAATATTGATAGGTTTAGTTGGTTCCCAGTTGATAAGTTTAGGATGCATTAAGGGTAAAAGGTCATCAGATTGGCTAAGGTCAATGGAATTAAGGGTTTAGATAGCAATGTTATCAAAGTTTTCAATGGTGATGTCAAGGTATATTATATTACTCTCCTCCAAGTCATCTATCTCACTTGATATCTGTCCATCCTCACTTGAGTTATTGATATTTTGTCATCCAAATACAAGGGGTCTAGTCCTTGAGTTTTGTCCCTCCTCACATGTGGGTGTATACTCTTTTATGATATCAATTGGTATATCCTTGTATGATGCTTCAAATAAATAATCCCATTCATACTCATTGGAATATGTTTCAGAACTATCCTGCATTTGAAGGATTCTTTCAACAGTTCTCTGAGTGTTTTCTTCATTTGTTTCCCCTATATAACCCAGTCCTATTTTATCTTTTGATTGAAGTGTGATAGGTTGAATGGGTTCTACAATGCCCTCTTTTATTTTTCCAATAGGTCCTTTTCCTTCATACCCCATTTTCTCTAATATTGTTTTTCCCTTTTCGTATTGATCTATCTTTATGCTAATAGTTGCCGATGTAGATGCTTCCTCATCTTTGTAGAGCCAATTGAGGATGGCCTTATCTTCAGATTCATCCTCTAAAGTGCTTGCCTTTACAAATCTATCATTTAAAACCATGTTAGGTTGTGATGATCATTGTGTTGATGTTGATGGCTGCCCATATGATTTCAGAGATGGCAACAACTATGAAAAACACAAAGATTGTTCAATGGAATACTCTCCCATTCCTTTGTCTTTTAACTGGATCTTTTCTTTGAATTTCTATGATAGAGAATCCAATTGAGCCTCATTGTTTGATGGAGTGGAGTTACCAACACTTGTCTCTTTTGACTGGTCCTTTTTCTCAACCCATTTAGATACAAAATTTAGTTTCCTTTCACTGTTGAATGAACTAGAAGTGTTTGCTTCCCTATTATGGGGTACAAAAGTGTCTTGAGCTATTTTAAGCATGCTACAATATTGAGGATTGTTGTAGTCAACTGAAATAGTGATTCCTTGTCCATTGACAGGAAAATTTAAACACTGATGATAAGTTGAAGGTACTGCTTGCATTTCATGAATCTAGGGACATCCCAAGAGTATATTATAAGTTAGTTCTTTGTCTAACACTTGAAAAACTATATTCTTCATAATTGGTCCCACTTGAATAGGCAATCCAATCAATCCCTTGGAGGATCTCTCTTCTTCGTCATAGGCTTTTATTGTGATTTTCCTTCTAACATCAATAGCGTTATCAGAATATCCTAGTGCACAGATCAGTTTCAAAGTGCAAATGTTTAAACTAGTTCCACCATCTATTAAGACACATTTTACTCAGTGTTTATGGATTAAAACTTCAATGTGAAGTGCAACATTGTGTGGATGAGTAAGTGATACACCATCTTTTTTAGAAAATAATAGGAAGTGAGGTGTGGTTAAGTGTCCCACCGTAGCCTAGAATTGGAAAACATCTAGATTATTGGGTACTATTGTGGCCACAAGAGCTTGTTATAAAACCTCCTTATGAGATGGTGAGATTTTAAGGAGTTCTAAAATTGATATTTATGCTAGTATTTTCTATAGTTGGTCGACTATGTTATAATGATTTGAAGGGGTTGTAATGGTTTTAGATGAAAATCCTTTCAATATTACTCTGGATTGCCCCCTTGTTGTCATGTTGACTGATTGGTAATCTTGGTTTTCCCTGATTTTTATCACATTAATCTGATTGTTTGATGGGACCATGTTTGGGATCAGATTTAATGGTATGATGTCATTGATTCCAACGTTATCAGTTCGATTATCAGTGGTATCATTCTTCTCAACTATAGAGATACAATGAATAGTGCTGTCGTAAATGTAGTTTACAATTTTACCTTTACTATTTGTAGAGGAAGATTCTCCCTTTTCATAATTTGGTAAAAATATTTTTAAAGGCACTATGATCATTGTTCATTTAATGTCCTTCTATGAATACTTTCCTGTTGTCAATCAAAACTTGTACTAGATGTTTCAACTGCATACAATCATTCATTCTATGGACATCCTTTGTTTTTATGAAAGTCACAAAAATCTGCATCATTCCACAAAGATGGCTTGACTCTTGGTTCCCAATTTCTTGCTTCAGGTAATGTGATTTTTCCATGTGTAAGAAGTTCTCTTATTGCAGATTCTAGTGTTTGTCCCAATGGTGCGAATCTTCTTTGATTTGATGGTTTTTGATATGATTGTGGTTTAGATTCTCCATTGTTTGGATTGTTGTTTTGATTGAAATTTTGATTGATGTTTTGGTCATTGTTTTGATTGGTCTTCACAGTTATTTCCATCAAGTTAAATACCGATTTCACATTTTGTGTTTCATTTGCAGCATCATTGTTACCAATATTTCAATTCTTTTGCCAAAACTTGGGTTTATCATTGTTGTAGTGATTCAAGGAGTTTGTATTGTTTGATCCTTCATTATAATGTTTTATTACCCCTCTTTTGACCAAGGCTTCTTTTATCTTGAGCCATTTTTCAATTACTTTCTCAAATGTAGGGGGGCATTGTAGTTCAAGCCTGTAGCTCATGTCATCAATTAGATTTTCAATGAATAGTTCCATCTTTTCCTCTTTAGGTATGGAACGAGGATACCTAGCAAACAACCTTCTCCATCATTATAGAAATGAGAGGAATGTTTCACCTTTCTTTTGTTTCGTATTGTAAAGGTCCTTTATTGTTATCTCATGTTGAATATTATAGGAGAATTGTGAGATAAACCTATTAACTAGTTCTTCAAAAGACCGAATTCCTGGTTGTAGTTTAGAGAACCATTCCATACATTGATCTCCTAAGCTTCTTGGAAATAACCTCATTAGATAAGTTTCCTCTTGTGTAAATTCTAAACTCATGGTTCTAAATTCCCTCACATGGTCAATTGGATCAGTTTTATCATTGTACTTATCATATTTTGGGAGTTCACAATGTGTAGGAAATGGTATAATGTCTACACTTGGATCAAAAGGATAGGGACAAATGTCCTGTAACGAGTACCATTTTGTGGTCCCTTTTTGAATATCTTGAATTTGTTGTTGCAATTTTTTCATTTGATGTGTTAGGACATTCACTTGATCTGTGTGTTGTGTGTTTTGTGGTTGAGTTTTAGCTATTATAGGTGTTTCTTTCAGTTGATTAACATCAAAGTCCTTTGGAAGTTTTTCACCTAGTTTAGCTAGCATCAAAAAGTATTTTTCCATATCTTGTTCTAAATTTTTTTCCATGAATTGGTGAAAGTTAGGATCTTGTTGTGTAGTTTGAATGTCCTCTTGGGTTATTTCATTACTGTCCTTTTGGTGGAATCTATAAAAGGGATTTTCTTCAGCCATGGTATTTAGTGTTTCAATTTCTTTTTCTCTAAGTTTATTTCTTTGTAACCTTGTCAAAATTGGCATACAAGTGTTGTTATTTTTACTAAACTTTGATCTTTTGTTTGGATGAGTGCCAATGGATATTAATAGAGTCAAATAGAATGATAAATTCTATTGATGAGACAAAGTTAAAATTTGATTATTTTGCTTCATTTCATGATTGTAAGATGATTGATCTTGATAATGAAACTTAACGTAATAATCAAGAGTTTTGTTTGATGATTAGGCACTTTAAAATTGTAAGATCTTGGTTTAATTTGAAAGAGTTTGACTTGTAAGGTCCTATTTTTCCAAGTTTAAGACACTATTTGGACTGAGAAAATATTTTTGCTCTGACAAAGATCCAAGTTCTGATGTCAACAGTCTGATAGGAGTTTAAAATAGCTCTCTATTTTTTTTTGCTTTGTGGATGCGCTATAACAGACCTTAGATGCGCTAAAACAGAATGTGAATGTGTTGGAAGACATGGTGTATACACTATCAGATAGGGTGAATGCATTGTAAAATAGGGTGTATATGTTGAGAGATTGGGTACATGCACTGACAGACTAGGTAGATGTGCTAAAACAAAGGTTGATTGCGCCAAGATACTAGGTAGATTATGGTGACAGACTGTGCAAATGCACTGTAAGATATGACAAATGCGCTAAAATAGTGTTTGTATGTACTATTTGGACGATAGATGCATTGAAAGACTTGGTAGATGTGCTAAAATAGAGGTTGGTTGTGCTAAATTGGAGGTTGTCAGTATGTTCATAGTTTTGTCTATTTGTTCTGGTTTTTCTCATTAAAATGATTAATTCCAGGATGTAATTTTCTGACAAAATGAATATTTTGGAGGGGTGTTTTGCTTGTAGATCTTGGACTTGATGATCTAATTGGATGATACCTTTGAAAATAACTTCACACACTAAAGCAAGATTGTAAACAGTTGTTTCAGATTCTATGTATTAAACATGTAGTGAGCATTCTAGAATCAGGTTTGATTCTTTCAATTTCCATAGGTTTGACATAGATAAAGACAATTCAAGCACTTTTCTAATTGTCAAGTAGGTCACTTAGAATATCACAGCCCACATCTTGCAACTATGTTAGCTCACATAGCCTTGTCACCCCTTAGAGGTCGCCTGTGTTTTTTCCTTTCCCGAGTCTTAACCAAAGTAAAATCCTCCACTTTTGGCTAGGGTCTCTGATAGTTATATGGTGAGTGTCTTGGGGGCATATTCTTCCCTCCCCTTGCACCATGATATAACAAGTGTTCGGAAACTAACACAGTTAGATTCTACACTAAAGTTCTTAGAAAGGGTATCCGTTTGGAGTGGAAAATGATAAACTCCCTCAAAAGACCTCCCAATCTTTAGAACAAAGATTTTGGGGATGGTTATCTTGCACATTTCTATTAAATTATGGGTTTCCCCAAATTGAATTTTGAATAGAGTGGGTTGGAAAACTTGGCTTTGGTTGTTCCCACTTAGGCCGTCCCCGTAGGGTGAGTAGTTTTTCCCACTACGACAGGCCTTCTAAAGGATTTAATAAAGCAGGTTAACAAGTCTAGCATTCTGATCACCTAGTTAAGGGGAGAGCACAAGCCTATTGCTTTCGAAACATAGAGAACATGGGGTTCAAACTATTTCTTTAATTAAGCTAGATGCACTATCTTAACCAAAGGAAAAAGAAATAATACAATTAAAATCCCTGCAAACATTATTAGTAATTTGCAAGTTTTTGTCTTTGACTGGCGTAAGTTTTTTTCACAATTGTCTTTAACCAGCATGTTTTGTACCTGTAGCCAAGAAAATAGTTATTAATCCTCATATTTTTGAAAATATGCAAAAACAAATCTATGCGCTACTACAGTCATTAAATGCACTAAAATAAAATTTAAAAGCACTAAAACAGAAGGTAGATGCACTACAAAATTTGATGAAAGCTCTAAAAGAAAGGGTCAAAGCGCTGAAAGAAAACCCCCTGACTGGTGAAACATAAACTTGGATGTGCCGAAACAGGTGTTGTATGCGCTGGAATATTCTGTTGATGCAATGAAACAACACTCAGATGCACTAAAGTATCTGTCGTATGTGCTGCAAAAACTTTCGATAGCACTAAAAGAAAACATGTCAGAAGCCTGCAAGCATACTTTTCAAAAAAAGATGTGAAAATGGGGTTTTTCGGCTCCACAGTGGGTGCCAATTTATGTGTGAGTAAAATATGTGTAAATGAATAACCAACATAATCAATAAGACATTATATCAATAGATTTAAACAATGATTAATCTAATAAAAGCAAGAAATCTATTGAAAGCGTCATATTGCTCTCTATCTCCAAAGATTTATTAAATCACGGGGCTCTCAGATTTTGATTGCACTGTGACTATTAAAATGCCAATCTAGAGAATGAGAATGATAAGCTATATGATTGTTAAATGATATGCAAGCTATATTATGTAAAAGCTAAGATGTTGATGGTTGATAAATGAAAGCTATATGTTGTGATATGATAATGAAAGCTATATTAAGATGCAATCTATAATGAAAGACATGATTATAAACTAAATGATTGAAATGATTCTAAATTGCTAAATGACAAATTGATCAAAAGCTGTAAATGTATTTTTGCAGAGTAAGTTTGCACAAAGTTGGGATCCATTTCCTGTAGAAAGAGGCTGTATTTATAGATTCTCGACAACACATTTATGAAGGGGCAGCAAAGCAAATGTCTGGATTTGATCTGAAGAATTCAATGGTGAAAGATGAAGATGCTTGAGATGATTATGGAGATTGTTCCTCCCCACAAAAACACTCAGCCAGAGGATAGGAATGATCAATGGAAGAAGATGAAGAAGTTTTCGTGCAAATTTGTCTCCAAATTTGCCCATGAAGATTTGAGTTGAATTAATTAGATATCAAATATCTAATGTGGTAGGTAGATATAATGAATGAAATGAGGAAATTAACTGTAGAAATATACTTTCATTTGAATATTTGATTTATTCAAATTAGTAAAAGAAGAAATTTAATTTAATAAAATGAATATATAGAAATCTGTTTATTAAATTAAGATGGAAGAAATGTGGTAATTAAATAAAAAAAATGTTTATGAACTTGTTTATTTAATTTAGATAGAATGATGTGATTAAAATAGGAGAATTTAATAATTAAATAAAACAAAATATTAAATTTGTTTATTTAATTAAGATGAAATAAAATGGTAAAGATAGAAGAATTAGAAGTGAACTAAATAAATAATTTTATTTATTTAATAGTAAATGAATTAAAGGAGTCAATTAATCAAATAAATTATATTTAATTAATTGGATTATCCAAACCATTTTTAGGTGTATACAAATATATGTGTCCAATTCTATGTTATGGATGTAAGTGTTTTCTCTATGAAGATTTTTTTTTCTCATATTTTAACTTTTCCATTCTTTATTTTGTTTTCTTTTGATTATAGTTGGGAATAGATAGTGATTGCGTATCTGCTAAAGCATGCCATTGTGAAATAGCTCAACTCATATAACATATTTGATGTTAGCATGAGCATAGCAGAGCTGATGTTAAATGATGTTCTCTATGTAGGATAAGGGCTAGCACAACTAGATGCAAATATGATAGTACCGGCTCAACAATCATAAAGGCTACAAAAAGGATTTGAATGTTGAATGCAAGCCTTTAGTTTGAAGGAAATGGAAGAATGGTGTGGTTTATAGAAGGAAAGAAACTAAGACTCAACTACTATATATTTAGATGGATCGAATAACTTGTGAGAGTTGACAAAAAGTTTTGGCTTGGGAGTCCAATTAAAGCTTTGCCAACCTTTGATCCAAATGATCTTACAACTAGATTTTAAAAGGAAGTTTGCCAGAAGCTCCTGCTATCCATTGGGAAATATCAACTTACTAGGCTCGGATCTGCTTGCATATTAACTAAATGTGGATTAAATTTATTTGAAAGGTAGTTCGTTGGTTCTAAATTTGATGGCTATATGGTCATATTTAAAGTTTTTTAAAAAATTATGATTAAAATTTTAGAAGGGAATATTTTTGTATGGATTATAAGTTATTATACAGAATTATAGTTAATATTTATCTAATTTATAATATATATTTTAAAATAACACGTTTTCAATAATTTTTGTAAAAATTATTGAATTACATATGTCTTGAAATTTGAATCATAATTTTAAATAGATAACTGTCACATTGTTTTTTCTTAATAGACAAGATTTACTATAAAATTTAGGTCCTATAGTCATGGATAAAATTCAACTTGAATTTAGTTAGTTGAATTTTTTAGAGGGAAAGAGGATAACACCTATGGTTAGAAATATTAAAGTCCATTATTTTATTGTAAATTGGCTTGGCATACAAAATTAACTAAAGTCATTGGTTGTAGAATATTAAACTTATTGTCAATGATGTCCTCGTTTTCGATCTTGGCTTTCCTTGTATCAAATTCTCTCCCCATGATGTCATATCACCTCTCAAAAGAAAGAGTTTATATTATTTTTTTTGCATTTATTGCAAATCCTCTTCACTTGTCATTCTTGTAGGCATTTTTTTTCTTTTAAATTGCCTCAAGCTTCCTTAACACAACAATATCTACTAGTGTTGATGGTTTGATAGTGCATGAGGATGACACCACTGACAAAAGGACCTATAAAATTCATCCCTAATATCTTTCATGAGGTATATCTTCTAAAACACCTCTAGATGTGGTTCTTTACATTGTGGATTTTGATGGTGCTTGTCAATGACTTGAAATTTTTTCATTAATAGGTTATTTTGTTGGGATCCACACTTGAAATTATGGTTATATAATAAGTGACCAAGGCATGGGTCTCACATGAGATCCACCTTAATGTTGTCAAAAACCCCATAAAGGGATTCTTTCTCTTTTCTTTTCTAAAGCTAGTTATGTTGAGGTTATTCTTAACCAAGGTTTGTAGTTTTTTGTCCATTCCTTATAGTTTTAACACATTGGACATGAAAATTTGTGGTCTCTAAGGAGAGATATATTTGTGTCCATGTCTAGGTGGAGTTCCTTAGGTTTCCCATGCCATGATATAATTTTTTGCCAAAAATAGAAAGCTTGCTAGACAATGTCATATGTGTTGAGCTAGGTAAGTTTTTCTTAGGTTGGCTAAAATAAAAAAGGGTTTGTATTAAAATTAATCAATCAAAGGATCTAAAGAAGACCATTGGAATTTATATCAGACAAATGCAACACTTGTAACATGTAATTTATTTAAAATTTTCAAAGACTTACTTTCAATGCCAACCATTTAATACCTTGGTTACTCCTTGCAACAAATTGACTCCTCATTTGAATGATGATACACCCTTTGAAAAAATAGGAGACTTTTTCAACTATTGTTAGTCACCAAAATAATAGGAATAATATCACTCATAGTTTCACCCAAAACCTCAGCTAGTAATGGTGGAAAACCACCTAAATCTTAAGGTGATACAATTTCAAAACCTCAAGACATGCATAAAGTTATTGTTCCTGTAATTCCCTGCCACACAACCCCAAAATCAATAAGGACACAAGACGAGAGCAACTGACCATGGACATAAACACGACTGATGGACGACCAACTGGGAATCATCCTCATCGAGGATGATGGCAAGGGTAGGGGACCTTTTGTCATCTTCATTTTCAACAACATTTCCATTGGGTTTTAAGGCACACTCAAATCTAACAATTCAGGTGGAGTCGATGCCTGGTAGCTGCAACCTGCATCAGAAATATATATATATATATCAAACACACCATGAGAGGAAATCACAGTGTAGCAGGGTACTTGCGAACGAGTTATGCTACAATGTCCCTCCCACCAAGACACTTCAACCAATAATCCACATCAATGAATAACAAAAATGACATCATAAACAACATAGATCAATCATGAATTAAATGCACAATAAACATAATCATATAATCACATGATGCTCATAACTAAATTAATCTAAACAAACAAATAAATCCATATCATCATCATAACATATGCATAATTCAATAGAATCATGAAAATCAAAGCATAATCAATTGTCATCCAAGACCAATCCAAAACAGTAAAACTAACATCTACCAAGTATCATAATATATGCTAAACTGAATAACTATCAGTCTAACAGAGAACAGTGTGAGGGGGACAATCAGGCTCACTCTTAGAAGCCTGCAAAATGTAATGGTATAACTCTCGCATCTGGAAAAAATCCCCTCTAGCCCAAAGCTACACGATAACAAGCAAAATTGTTTACAAAGTAGCTATCACTGCCTATAACAGGTTCAACATGAAACATGATTAGGAATCACTTTCACTACTTGTGATAGGTTCCTCCTATGAATGGTGGATCTATACCTACACAAATATGAACAAACAACCTAGTATTAGTCCATTATGCAAATTAAAACCATCATTCCCCATAAGATTCATTTAAATGTCAAGAACAAGAAACAATGCAAATAAACCAATTGAAAGCTATCTAATCTTGCTCAAAACAGTCAAACTTTCAATCCCATGGGGGAATTGGCACTATTTTGATGTAGAAAATATCCCTTTCCCAATTCTTTTCAAGCTTGATGATGATCAATGGTGCTCCTTGATAAAATTTTCCATAACCTAGCTATGAAATTGATAAAAACTATGAAACTTGGATGAGAATGGATGAAATTGCTCAAAACATGAAGATAATGGTCTTGCATAAAGTTGTGGATCCAAAATCAATATAGAGCCTTCTATTTATAGAAGATAATGATGGAGGAATGAGCCAAAAGGATGAATGTGGGACAAAACATCAACCAATAGCACAATGCCACTTGTCAACATGTGAGTGGATAGAGGTGGAGCACATTTTGATGAATGTGCACATTAATGCCATTAGGTGGATATTTGAAAATGGAGAAGTGACATGTTGGAGGGAGATGAAAGAAGAGTTAATGCCTCTTGGCTCAAGAAAAGGACATGTAAGAGGCCTTTAATGCCTTGTTGGATGGACAAGTCCTTTGGGAGGGAGATTTTCAAATGTGAGGAATATTCTGACTTGATGCTTTTTTGAATGAAAATAAGAGATTTATTAATCAATTAAATGGATTTTCATGCACAAGTTGCAAAATCTAGAGGATTTGAGGGATTAGAGTTAGGATTAATCAGGATTTGATTAATTTAGATGGAGATTAGCTAATTTGACACTTTGACTTAGATTTTAGGATTTAAATAAATCAAAATGAGAGGAATAATGAATTTTAGACTTAATTAAATAAAGTTGGATTTATTTAATTAAAAGGGGATGGTGTTAGACTTAAATCAAATAAAGGTTAGTTTATTTAATTTAAAAGAGATGACTTTAGAACGTAATTAAATAAAATGAATTATTTAATTAAAAGAGGGACATAAAGATTAATTAAATAAAATTATTTACTTAATTAAGAGAAGATGATGATTTAATCAAATAAAATTGATTTATTTAATTAAAAGGGGAAAATGATGAATTAATTAAATAAGAATTATTTAATTAATTGGTTAGCAAAGGAGATGATTCCAAACGAACTAGTGTTAGTAAATCAGAATCAGGTGTATGGGATCAATCAGTATATGTTACGTGTACATTTTTCTCCTCTTTGAAACAATGTACCTATTGCATTGGTTCAAAGAATAATCTTGCTGAGATCATAATTAAAAAAAAAATTGATTTTTTCAGATGCCCCACTGCTGCCCCAGTGAAAGAGTTACGCTGGTATACTACCCCCTCAAGAGATCGAACGAAAATTTGGATTTTGGGTTGAGCTCGCGATAAAGATTCAAGATACACAATAAAAATGTGAATGGTGGATCTAGTCCTGCATAGACACAAACAACAAACACAATATTAGTCAATTATGCAAGTTAAAACCATCATTCCCCATGCAATTCATTTGGAACATGAAGAACACAAATAAAGCTATCTAATCTTGCTCAAAACACTCAAACTCTCAATCCCATGGGGGAATTGGTGCTATTTTGATGTGGAAAATAGCCCTTTCCCAATTTCTTGCAAGCTTGAAGATGATCAATGATGAAGATTTGATGCTCCTTGATGACATTTCTTAATAACCTAGCTATGAAATGATGAAGAACTATGAAAATGGATGACAATGGATGGACTTGCTCAAAACATGAAGATAATGACTTTGCATAAGTTGTGGATCCAAAATCAATATGAGAGCCTTCTATTTTATAGAAGAGAATGATGGAGGAATGAGCCAAAAGGATGAATGTGGGATAAAACATCAACCAATATCACAATGCCACTTGTCAACATGTGAGTGGATGGAGGTGGAGCACATTTTGATGAATGTGCACATTAATGCCATTAGGTGGATATTTGAAAATGGAGAAGTGACATGTTGGAGGGAGATGAAAGAAGAGTTAATGCCACCTGGCTCAAGAAAAGGACATGTAAGAGGCCTTTAATGCCTTGTTGGATGGACAAGTCCTTTGGGAGGGAGATTTTTCAAATTTGAGGAATATTCCAGTTTGATTCCTTTTTGAATGAAAATAAGAGATTTATTAATCAATTAAATGGATTTTCATGCACAAGTTGCAAAATCTAGAGGATTTGAGGGATTAGAGTTAGGATTAATCAGGATTTGAGTAATTTAGATGGAGATTAGCTGATTTGACACTTTGACTTAGATTTTAGGATTTAAATAAATCAAAATGAGAGGAATAATGAATATTAGACAAAATTAAATAAATTTTGATTTATTTGATTAAAGAGGGGATGATGTTAGATTTAAATTAAATAAAGATAGATTTATTAAATTTAAAGGAGATGACTTTAGAGCCTAATTAGATAAAATGGATTATTTAATTAAAAGAGGGACTATAGGATTAATTAAACAAAATGATTTATTTAATAATAGGAGATAATGATTTAATCATATAAAATTTATTTATTTAAATAAAAGATGAATTATGATGAATTTAATTAAATAAAGATTTAATTAAATGGTTAGCAGAGAGATGATTCAGGATGAACTGGTGTTAGTAAATCAGGATCAGGTGCACGAAACCAATCGGTATAGTTTATGTGTCTACATTTTCCCCCTCTTTGAAGTAATGTACCTACTATGTTGGTTCAAAGAATAACCTTTCCGAGATCAAAATTCAGAAATTTTTCAATTTTTTTAGATGCCCCACTACTGCCCGCTCGAGGGATCAGATGAAAATTTGGATTTTTGGGTGATCTCACGAAAAAAGAGGACAAGCTACCCGACGGGTCCAAAAAAGCTTGAGGATGCTAAAAACGTGCCAAAACATGGAGAAAAGATGCAAAATGAGCCTTGGTTGGGCAAATATGGGATCAAGGGCACAAAACCCTAGTTTGATGGCTAAACAGGGTCAAAAAACCCTAATTTTCATGCTTAAATAGCCCTCGAGGGGTCACTTTCAATTCATTTGCATACTTAGCCTTTAGAAATTCTTGACTTTGAGCTTTGACCTTCGTGCGAGATGGTGCAAAGAGTGTTTCCTTGACACATCTCTGAGTGAGTACGAGTCTACGAATGACTTCCAAGTGTGGGACCACCGGTCTGTGACCCTAACCCAACTTGTCATTTCAATTTTTGTGCGCATTTAATAGGCTTAGAAAGTCAAACCTATCCAACAACATAGTTTGGTGCCATTGAAAGGGGATAATTAGTGTCGCGCGGCCTTAAACAACGCCGCTATTGCAAATGGCACCGCTATGGTGCAGTTAGAGATTTAGGGGTTAAACTCCAAAGCACACTGCATATGCAAATGGCGCCACTACATTCGAGTTAAGAATTTAGGGTTTTTGATCAAATAGATGCACTGTCAAATAGGGTCTCCATGGTGGAGTTTGTGATTTGGGGACTCCAACAGCGCAATTTGGAGCTTCCAAACAACGATACATTTGCAAACAATGACACCTTTGCTATTTTGATTTGCAAAAACTTCAAACGAGATCCTAGTTTTTTTATGAAACTTGATGTTGTGGCTTTACTAGTGCAGGAGGACACAAAGCCCATACATTCACGTAAGTACCAATCCTCGGTGCTTAGCAGATTGTCCGGTTTGCATGAGTTGCTTTCCGAGCACCTTGGAGCAATTGGTCTATGGTACGTCATGTATGCACCCTCCATTAGGACACACCTAGGTATGATGACTGCGCTAGCAAAGAGATGACACAGTGAGACGTCATCATTTCATCTTCCCACAGGCAAGGCAATCATCACACTGGAGGACATATGGCAGATTCTTTGATTGCCCATCCATGGTGAGAGGGTTATTTATGACATGGATTTCAGCATGAATGCAGCTATGATATTATGGGGCTGGACAAGATTGTCTTCGTCGAGGGATAGATCAAGCTTGAGCGTTATAGAGGATGGATGTCCACCTTTCGACTAATTATGGTTGCTATTATTTCAGGACTTGTAGCTCTAGATCGGTGGGGTAGGTATTTCAGCCCAAGATGGGGTCTAGCTTGGGAGTAGATAGTCTTCAAGCGATACTGATTTCCATGGGGACCAGTGATGCTGGCCTCACTTTATCATGATTTTCATGAGTTTGCATATTGTGATAGCAGAGCCATCAAATCTGGGGTTACACTCTTGCACATCTAGGCTTGGGAGCATATTTCCATGCTCTGCCCATGGGTTACAATGGTTGATGTGGATCTTGATGACCCAACAGTGTGGTGATATAGGGGAGGCCTAACATTTACCCACATAGTATAGGCTGGCATCCCTCACTAGAGGAGTGTCATCGACGAGACGACCACATTCACATGGAGGCCTTGGCTAGGGATTCCCGCATGGTATGATGATGTACAACAACTTTCTTTTGTGAGTCAGGATAGGTTGATGTAGGGTAGAGAGCATACGATGATTGAGTGCTACTTGCTAGATCAGGTCGCTAGGCAGTTTGGTGACATTTAGGACAAGCCCGACAATTAGTACGTGGCTATATTTGCTCGCACTACTAGGGATACCACATGGGATCGGTCATTCCCACTAAAGGATGTAGTAGATAACTTTAGACAACTGGTAGCCAGACCGTGGGCATATGATCAGGGGTAGGAAGACCCTGGTACTACACAGACATACATTGACTGGTTCAAGCCACTAGAATGGTTGATAGTGCCTGGGACAATTTTACCACAATGGAGACCCCAAGGTCAGACATTAGGGCAGGGGTGGGGGCGAGGGTGAGGAGGATATGGAGATGAAAATAGAGACAGAGACAAATAAGGCAGACCTCCTCCAGACTAGCGAGGCTAGAGAGATCAGGGGGATGAACATTAGTAGAGAGATGCCCCTAGGGACCAACAACAACCGCCCTAGAGGGATCAACCACTGCCACCACCACCACCACCACCACCCCATCCAGATCAGAGGGATGCACTTATACAATAGCTCCAAGCATAGGTTGTGATATTGACAGTAGAGAGGGACTAGGCCCGACAGCAGGTCCAGGCCCTTATGGTAGAGTGTGATCAGGTCGTACAGTAGCGATAGGCTACATAGCTACAGCTAGCACAGGTGGGCCGATGCCAATAACTAGAGAGTATGACAGTTGTAGCATAGGGAAGGATGGTCCCAACATGGATGTACTGAGATGTAAAGAGAGAGGTAGAGTATTACAAAGTACATTATCGGTAGGCAGTGCCTCCAGCAGCCCAGGTGCTAGAGTTCTCGTAGTAGACAAGACAGAGGCAGGACCAACCCAAGAGATAGCCGGGCGAGGGGAGCAACCATCAAGGCTAGCTCACATTTTTTATCAACGACACTATTCTTTTTGCGATCCATAGGCTCTGTTTTTGATAGCCCCTTGGGCATTTGTATACATTGATTGATACATACATTTGATCCTAATTTGTACCATGATAGTCACATTATATGATATATATGATATGATCGATTCGATTATGAGATGTGCCATATTTTATTTATGTATGATGGATGGATGTATTTACTTTCTTATATGCGATGTTTTATATGTGATGCGACTCTATTTCATGTGATGCATGTATGTATGGTTCTATATTATGTGATGTGATGTTATGATTATGCAAATGTTTATGGATTGATGCAATTCTTTTTTAGTATCTTTTCTATGCACTTTTTATGATGATGTATGCATGATATGGATGCACATGTTATGCTATACAGATGATTTTGAAATTCTTACACTAACAAATCTATATTATGCACCTAATGGATGATGATGCATGAGATGTTATGATGCTTTTATGGTTATGCAATGGATGTTTTGATGATGCATATGATATGATATAATAATTCCTATGTGATGATACCTTTTATGATTATGGAAATAGATGATATGATTATGTATATATGGATGATATGATAATGCCTATGCGATGATGTTTTTAATGTTTATATGATTATGTAATGATGAAAATGGATGATATGATGATGTTTATATGGATGATATGATAATGCCCATGTGATGATTCTTTTAATGTTTATATGATTAGGTAATGATGAAAATGTATGGTTTATGAGATGCTTAGAATAACCAATCTATATTATGAAATGATGAAAATGAAATGCATGTGAGATAATCAATGTTTCCTATATTGATATGATATGATGTGCAGTATAGTAATGTTTTGTGGATGCAGGATGGATGTATTAATGATAATGATTAACTATCATGGCACCATGTTAGCCTGTAAAGAAGACAGAAGAAATAAGATCCAACAAGCCTACTTTATTAGAGATGATAATGATGATGATTTTCTTATCAAGAATTGGGATTTTAAAAGGGCCACTTACCTTATGTTTGATAACACACATAGATATGATGCATCAAGGTATATAGAACTAGGATGATGTTGCACCTATTGTGATGGACTTTGATTCAATAATCAAATAGTACTCCTATTCACACCTGAGATACAAAACCTTATTCAAAATTTAGTTAAGATATTCCAAACATCTTGGACCAAAACATAGAAAGGAAAGCCCTCATATGTGGTCAACAAGACACCTAAAACACCTTCCCTATATCCAAACAAAGCATGCATGACCAAGGCTATATTACAAGAATATCCAAAAAGCACAACAGATAAAAGATAATGATCGTTTCCCCATTCCTTCCTTTCTAAATTCCTTTGTTTGGAAATCATTGAGAGGTCATTGGAATGAGCACAATAAGATAAGCCAAAAAGATAGAGATCAAGTAAACCAACAAGCTAATGTTATTCATACCTGTAGCCAAGACTAAACTACGGTGATGCCTAATGTTGATGTCCATTGTAGGAAGGATGCATCCTAGGACATGATGTTATCAGATGATTTGGAAAAAACTAGATGATGAGCTATTAGTACCAAGAGTTGACCAACTTGTTTACTTATTGACCTATACTTGAGACCCTGACATTTTTAGTTTTCACTTTTAACCTGCTAGACTCATTTCTGACTATTTCACCAAAGGTTGAGGGTGATGATTGACTTATTATGAGTGAATGTTTATTGCGGGTGAAAGAGAGATGAGAATGGATGGATTTTTTCAAATATTTGGATGTTTTTGAAGTTTTGAAAATGTTTTGAGGCTATTTTTTGGTATTTTCAAGATGTTTTGCAAAAGTTTTTGTGTTTTTGAATTTTCCAAATGTTTTTGGGGTTTTCTAAGATTTTGACCAAGAGACTAAGCTAAAGACCTATCCTAGGGGCCTCATGGGCTAATCAAAGATTAGCCTTGCCTATGTTATATATGCAAATACCACATAGTTCAACTGACACAGACTTGATTATTGATGAGATATAAACAAATGGATTGCCAGTTTATTGTGACAGACTCCTAAAGGACTAAGCTAAGTGTCTCGAGGGATGATCAAAGATCAACCTTGCCTATGTTCAGAGCTTAGAGATGATGTAGTTCAACAAGATGACTCTATTTTTTGACGTTTTGACCTATTTTTGGATTTTGATGTGTTTTGAATGTTTTTTGGATTTTTCTGATTTTCTGATGTTTTGGATTTTTTGGATCTTTTAATGTTTATGGATTTTTTTGATTTTGGGAAGACTTCAAGAATATACACGAATCCGATCCGATGAGAACATGCCCCCAACATGATGCTATAGGCTACTCTGATACAGGTAGGGAAAACTGACCTTGAGAATGGGTTGAGTAGTACTAGGAGGGATCATGACATGAACACAGGATCAAGCTATGATATAGATGCAAATGGGTGATGGATGGAGATAGATGGATGATGGAAGCGTGATGGATGGATGATGCAGAATAAGCCGTGGAGATTTTGGTGGATGGAAAGTGCTTATTTACACAAGGTTCCTATTTTCTAGGTATTCACTAAGGTAGTTTCCCAAAGCGCCACCAAAGTGGTTTTCACTAGAGGACGTGATTTTTTTCTCTTTACTATTTTCAATCATTTTTCTTACTTTTTTGGATTTTTGGTTTTACACCTTGAAATATTAGGCATAATTTTTTTGAGATGGGATCTATTCATGGGCTCTTGCAGAGGTTCCCCTTCAGGTGTTGATAGGTGATAGGCCTCTAACTTGGAGCTTGCAGTGATGATGAAGGGTCCCAACCAATTGGGTTCAAACTTTCCCTTACTATTTGGATTTAGAACATTCTTCTGATTCTCCTTCAGTACAAGATCTCCTACTTGAAAGGTCTGGCTCTTGATTTTCTTGTTGTAGCTCCTCTTGAGATGATTTTGGTAGACCTACAAATGGTTTAAGGCATCCATGTGCTGCTCATCTAGTAATTCCAGCTCATTCAATCTTGACACCTGATATTCTTCATCTATGATGAGATTCTGTAATGATATTCTCAGGGATGGGAGCTTGATCGCAATAGGGAGAATAGCTTTTGATCTGTAGACCAAGGAGAAAGGGGTAGCACCTATTGGTGTGTGAATACTCATTTAGTTGGCCCATAAGGTGGGATCCAACTATAGGTGCCAGTCATGACCAACATCGTTGACTATTTTCTTGAGGATTTTCAATATGGTTTTATTGGTAGCTTCTGCTTGGTTGTTTCCTTGGGGGTAATATGGAGTGGAAAAGTGATGTTGGATTTTAAACTTTTGGCATAGATCTCGAACATCCTGATTTTTTAAAGGGGTCATGGGAATGGGATAAATTTGGATATCTACTTTCCTATGAAATAGGTCATGGGAATGGCCTCTACCCACTTTGTGAAGTATTTCATGGCGGTGATGATGAACTTATGTCCACTAGATGAGGTGGGGGTAATTTTTCCAACAAGATCGAGCCCCCATTGCGAGAAGGGCCAAGGTGTAATGATCAGATGGAGATCCTGAGCTGGTGCATGGATGATGTCCCCATGTTGCTGACACTGTAAACACCTTTGGACATAATCATGAGATTCCCTTTCCATTTTAGGCCAATAGTACCCAGTCCTCAGAAATTTCTTAGCCAAGGTCATACCACTCGAATGTGAACCACAAATTCCATTGTGTACCTTAGTTAAAGCGGTCAAAGCTTCCTGTGTTTAGGCATTGTAAAAGGGTTCCTTCAATGCTCCTACGGTATTGGGTATCTCCTAGGATGATAAAATGGGATGACTTTTTGACAAAGGCTCTTTTAATATTCGAGGTTGTAAGAGTGGGGAGTACTCCGATTCTCAAGTAGGTGTATATATCATGATACCAGGGATCACCGGGACCAACGATTTCACACAAAAATTTGGACTATAGTACCTTGAATGTTGGTACAAGAAGTTACTCTACAAGGAATTCTTGCTTTGGGATGTTGTGTGGGATACCCGATAGTAGCCTGATCGTTGCCATAACATCTGCCGCTCTATTATTTTCTCTTGGTAACTACTCAAATGTGATATCAATGAACTCTTTGAGGCTTTCTACCAATAGATTGTATGGAGTCAACGTGTTTTCCTTTGTTTGATACTCATCATTGACCTAATTGATTATGAGCTGCGAGTCCCCATACACTTTGAGTGCCATGATTTGCCACTGTACAACAATTCTCAGCCCTATGACAAGAGCCTCATATTCAACAATGTTATTCATGCAAGGGAATGATAGCTTGTATGATTAAGGTATGTAATCCCTTTGTGAAGTAATGAAGAAGATCCCTGCTCCCAAATCGTGTTGTGTGTAGGATCCATCAAAGTACATTTTCCAGTGATCTGCCACACTTAGGTTGAAGATGGACTCATCAGGGAACTCTAATACCAGTGGATTCTCTGCATATATTTGTGCTTCTGCCAGTTGATATGTAATTGCTTGTCCTTTAATAGCCTTACATTCCACATACTCAATGTCATGCTCTATCAGGATCATAAGCCATTTAGTTGTTCACCCTATGAGCATTGCTTTAGACAACAGATACTTGAGAGGGTCTATCTTTGCAATGAGCTTTATTTGATGTGCTCACATGTAATGTCCGAACTTTTGTGCAACAAACACGACTACTAAGCAAGATTTCTCAATATATGTGTAATTCAGTTCATTTTCCACCATGGTTCGGCTGATGTAATAGATAACTCTCTCTTTCCTGTTTTCATCATGCTGTGCCAAGAGAGCACCAAGGGCTGCTATTGTTGTTGATATATATAAGACCAAGGGTTTTCCTAGAATTGGTGGCATAAGTATTGGTGGTGTGAGTAAGTACTCCTTGATATTGTTGAAGGCTTGATCACATTTCTCATCCCATTTTTATACTACCCCCTTGTGGAGTAGATGAGAATATGGGATAGCCTTATCTACTAGTTGTGATATAAATCGACGGATGGACTGGAGTCTTTGTTGTAGGCCTCTTAGTAGTTTTAATGTTTTTGGTGCCTCCATTTCGAGGATTGCTTTAACTTTGGTAGGATCTACCTCAATTACTCTCATGGATATAATGTACCCTAGGAGCTTACTTGATTGTACCCTGAAGACACACTTTTTTGGATTTAGTCAAACCTTGTACTTTTCTAGCTTGTCAAAGATGGAGCTTAGAGCTGATATGTGATCCCGACGTTTCTTTGATTTAGCTAATGTATCATCCACATAATATTTCATAGTTTTGTGAATCATATCATGGAACATTAGTGTCATGGCCCTCTAATAGGTAGCTCCTGCATTTTTCAGCCCAAATGACATCATATTCCAACAATATGTCCCCCATGGACAAGTGAAAGCCATTTTGTGTTGGTCATCCTTTGCTATCATGATCTGGTTGTAACTTGAGAATCCATCCATTAATGATAGCATCTTATGTCAATTTTTGGGAGAGGGAAATCATCCTTGGGACATGCTTTGTTCAAATCTCTAAGGTTTGTGCAGATGTAGATGCCTCCCGTGGGATTTCAAATAGGTACAAAATTTGAGACCCATTCTGGATAATCAATCCGTCATATGAACCCTGCATCTAGGAGCTTCTGTAATTCCATCTTGACCAATAATGCAATCTGGGGATGAATCTTTCTTAGCTTTTGTCTTACTGGCTTTGCTTTAGGATATACAACTAGGTGGTGCACCATGACTTCTAGATCAAGCCCGGGCATGTCGACATAGGTGCATGCAAAGTTTATCTTTCTTTCTTTTAGGAATGTAGCTAGGAGTTCTTGCTCTTCTATCATAAGTGATTCTGCATAGAAGGTAATATGTGGCATTTCCTCTATTCCCAGGTTGACTGGATTTCACTTTTCTACTAAGACTGCTGATTTCTCCTGATGAATGGCACTAAGAGGAAGATTGAATCTTTCATCCTCCGGTGCCTTAGAGAGGTTTTCACCATTGGATGCATCCTTTATTTTTACTATTTTTGGGTTAGAGAATGCCACAGTGAGGTTTTCACTCAAATACCTAGAGGTTATTATAAGATTTTCACTTTTGCGACTAAAGGATTCAATCGTTTCCCCATAATAGGCATGTGTGTCTAGTATGATGTCGAACCCAACCTTGTGATCTACATATGGGATAATATCCCAAAATCCCATGAATTCCAAGAGTGCCTCATCATTTTTGAATGTGTCAAAAATTGATGGCCCTTGTTGGTCATAATCGATGAGTTGGGGATAGACTAAGTTTATTTCATGGGTTTGACAGTCTGACTCAAAATATAAGGCACTAATTATGAGAAGGGAGGAATCCTTGAAAAGCATGGGTAAGTTAGTTATAGAATCCTCATCAATACTGCACACATAAGTTATGTCAAAGGTAAAGTTGTCTATGCTCGACCTATGGATACTGGTAATTGAAGGGAAGATGTTGATACCTGAGGGGGATTTTTGACCTTTATAACTGAGGAACCTTTGCCAAGTATGGTCACCTTTAGAGGGGTACATTCTAGGCCAAGTTTCTCATATGCTTCTCCAAAATGAGAGGTACTAGAAGATTATTGTCATTCTATCCAAGTTTCCTATTCCTGTTATAACCCATACCAAGCATCATTTGTAATCCTTTGCTGCTCTCATCCATGGGAAGATCAGGTGTGGGACTTTCATCTTGGTACAACAAGCTTGATATGTCTTTTTCATATATTATTTCCTGACTTAGATCTCCCAAACATCTGAATCTAGATGGGTATGCTTGAAGGTTTGGGAGGATGTTTCAGCTGGTTGGGGTTGCCCGTGAGACCTGGGAGATTGAGGTAAATCTCCTATTATGAAATCACTTTTCTTCATTCTATAATCCCCACACCCATTGTATTGGATAATGACCTTGATTTCAAAGATATCAGGAATGGCAGTTTTCTTTGTCTTAGAAGTGGAGGATAAAGTAGCTGGGTCTATATATGGGGTTGAAGGACCTTCATCATTCTTTGGTACTTGGGGTATTTTGTAGTACTGATGTAGCCATGGTCGGAGGGTCCTCAAAGAGAACAATCTGGACCATGCAACAAGAGTCACACAATGGAAGCAACACAGAAAATGGAGGAAAATACAAATTCAAACATTCTTAATATCAGAAATCTCAATTACAAACAACCAACAAAATCTAGGCTTATAGATTCAACTCCCAAGCCTGCTTAAACATGCTAAGATTACCCTCTTCTTACATTATCCTCCAAGCTTGTGAAAATCCTACAAAGAAACTCTTTCTTCCTCTAATCTCTAACTCTACATCCACTACTACCACCACTACCTTCTAATGATCAATGATAATGCTTTATATACATTTGCAGATCTAGAAACATCCGTGTCAGCCCAAAGATGTAATGTGTGCATGCATATGTCAGCCTCAAATTTGAATTACTCCTCGGTGATTGCATAAAATGAAGTGTGGACCTAAATCAAGGTTGAGGACACCCCATAGAACAATTAAGATCACACCATCAAGATCTGTAAGATACAAAAATGATCTACAAGCAATAAAACTAGTCGTTAAATAAGAACATTATTTCGGTGTTGGTTCAAGAAACTTCCACATAATCCAGAAGCGATAACTTGCCAGAAAATGAACCAATCACACTTAAATTTTTGGATAAGGAAAATTAACATGTTGATGATGTAAGCATAGATTTGCAAGGTATGGCGATAAAACATGAAGAATTATTGGATCTACCAACTTGAATTGAACAAAAGCTGAAACAAAAACAAACAAGAATGAGAATATTTTTGGGTGATGCAAGATTGCCACGACCCAAGGATGCTCCTACATCAGACACCCCTGGTGAAAAAAGATGTTCCATGAGAGGAACTCATGAACATCAGACTAGGTTTGGGATATAGATCCCATGATCATTCTTGATCCAAATGTCTTCTTTGTCTGTACTTCTCTTCCTCCTGACCTCTCTTCTTTCCTCTATCAGATCCTACAACTTCTTCTCTTCACCTTCCTGACTCATAACTACATAGGGTAGTAAGGGATGCTTATCACCTCTCACTTTCTTCCGCTGTTTTGATCTACCTCTTCTACAAGACTTCACCTTATCTGTAACGCAAGTCTTTTGATGCACAATTCTACCTTTACATCCTTCTGGTGCCATCTTGCTCTCAAATTCAGCAACATGGTTCCTCTTCAAATCCATACCTTCCTTCAGTACAACCTCTACATTTTGCCTCTCAGCACTGCAACTCTTCACAAGACTCAAGTTTCTCACTTCCTCCTATTTTTTCTTCAAGGAATCCAAAGTAAATTTTTTTCCATCCTTCTCTACAATAATTAGATTTTTTCTGCAATCATATATAGCTCCTCTATCAAACTGCCAAGTTCTACCCAACAGAACATGACAAGCACTCATAGATAAAACATCACACAAAACTTCATCTCTGAAGGGACCAATATTAAAGCTCACCCAGGACTACTATTTCACCTCCCTTACATGATCTTCTTGTAACCAAATTATCCTATAAGAAAAAGGATGTGGAAACCTCTTCAAACCAAGTTTCTCCACCATCTCTTCAGATACCAGGTTATCAGTACTTCCAGTTTCCACAATAACCTTACAACACTTACCTCCTAATTTGCACACAGTTCAAAAAATATTCCTCCTCGATGAAGTGTCAACCTCTTCCCTGCTCTGCCTCATCAAGACTCTCCTAAGCATAAGAGATTCTCCCTGCTCTGGTTCTATCCAATCTTTAGTTACCTTCTCCTCATGTGCCATACAATTCTTCTTTCCAGTTCCTTTACTTGATCCCTCAGGACACTCAAAAGATCAATTTCCAAATTCTCCACACTTGAAACATTTACCCAAGAAATCCTTGTTGTTGTTTCCTCTCCTTTGTAACCTCTGTTCTGATTCTTTACTCCACTTACATCTTGATTCTTCTTCACTTGTTTGCTTCTCCCTGATGCTGCTTATATGCTTTTCCTTCCCTCTAGGATTATTTTTCTATTTTTCTTCACTTTGTCTTCTACCTTCAGAGCATATTGGTAGGCATCTTCAACTATAGAAATCCTCAACATACTCATCTCATCCTAAATGTTAAATCTAAGGCCATTTACGTACCTTACCACCTTCTCCCTAGTCATCTCTTGGTGCCCAGATCTGATTGTCATCTTGTAGAATTCCTTAGTATACTCTTTCACACTCATGTCCTTCTGCTTCAAGTTCTACAACTTCTTGAATAGTTCCAACTCATAGTCTTCTAGAATAAACTTAGCCTTCAGGCTTGCAACCATCTGTCTCCACCGAGTGATTATTGTTTCACCATTTTCCACTCTATCCTTCTGCAAATCTTTCCACCATAAAACAACATGTCCTTTCAACTTAGTTTGCACCAACCTAACCCTTAGTGGGTCTCTAATATCCTCAATCTCAAAATAGTCTTCCAACTCTCCTATCTAGTCTATAAAGTCTTTTTGATTCAATGTACTAGAGAAGTTAGAAACCTCCACCCTATGAATTTTACTTACTTGTGCCACTGCTCTTAACAATCTCTGCTCTGTCTTATCTGTTGGCCCTTTAGCCTCTTCAGCCTCAAGTTCTTCTATAGCCTCTTCATATTCATCCTCCAGTTCAAGGTTTCTCCTCAAACCACCCAAGAGGTTTTGGATCTCATTCCTCATCTCATTTCTAAAGTCCTCCATTATCTACTCCATTCTTCTAGGGTTCATCCTTCTCAACGACATCTCTCCCCCTGCTTGGTGCAACCGCCTCAGTTCAACGATCTAACTACAAGGTTTCAATTGCCTCTCTCTTGGTGATCTATTGAACACACTTACAACCTACCTCAAATCGGATATCTATTCACCCAAGGAATGCCACAAGGACCGCAACCCACTCAAGGTTCGCAACCGAATCTCATCTTAAGATTCATAGGTTCACAACCTACTCTGATACCATCTAATGCAGCCATGGTCAGGGGGTCCTCAAAGTGAACAATCCAGACCATGCAGCAAGAGTCACACAATGGAAGCAACATAGAAAATGGAGAAAAATACAAATTAAAGCATTCTTATTATCAGAAATTTCAATTACAAATAGCTGGAAACATCCGGGCTTACAGATTCGGCTCGTAGGTCTACTTACAACATGCTCAGATTGCCCTCTTCTTACATGCTCCTCAAAGCGAGCAAAAATCCTACAAAGAAACTCTTTCTTTCTCTAGTCTCTAACTCTACTTATGGTACTGCCACCACTACCTTCTAATGATCAATGAAAATGCTTTATATACATTCATAGATCTAGAAACATCCGTGTCGGCCCAAAGATGTAATGTGTGTGTGCATATGTTAGCCTCAAATTTGAATTACTCCTTGGTGATTGCTTAAAATGAACTGTGGACCTAAATCAAGATTAGGGACACCCCATAGAACAATTTAGATCACACCATCAAGATCCACAAGATACAGAAATGATCCACAAGCGATCAAACTAGCCATTAGATAAGAACATTATTCTGGTGCTGGTTCAAGAAACTACCACATAATCTGGAAGCAATAACTTGTCAGAAAAAGAACCAATCACGCTCAAATTTTGGGATAATGAAAATGAACATGTCGATGATGTAAGCATTTATAAGCAAGGTTTGGCGAGCAAACATGAAGAATTACCGAATCTACCAACTTGAACTGAACAAAAGCTGAAACAAAAACAAACTGGAATGAGAATATTTTTGGGTGATGCAAGATTGCCATGACCCATGGATGCTCCTGCATCAAGTACTTTGTAGGTTTTTGCAATAAGAAAAGGGCTCAGGATCCCCATGGACTGTGACCTCTTGGTTTTGATGCATTGATGGAAAGTGGATGTGACAACTTGCATCCCATGGATCCACGGATGCCCTAGGAGAATATTATAAGGCAAATCAAGGTCAAGGACCTAGCATGTGGTTTCCATGATGGCTAGCCCTACTTGAATAGGGAGTTGAATAGTTCCTTGAGACATTCTTTCCTGATCATCATATGCTATGATTGTGATACCTTTACCCTTTTCAATGGCATCCTTAGAGAATCCCAGGTTCTTTATTAGTTTGAGTGAACAGATATTTGGGCCCGCACCCCCATCCACTGAGACCCTTTGACTTTGTTTTTATGAACTAGGACTTCAAGATGGAGTGTGCAATTATGAGATGGTTGGGTGGGGAAGTCTTGATTGGAAAAGTTGAGGAGTTTTTGGGTGGTGATGTGTCTGACCATAGCTTGGAACTGGTCAACATCAAGATTCACGGAGACGATGGATGAAGCCTTCTTCTAGGATTTTTCTATGTGTGGGTGATATCTTTAGCAAATCCATGATGGAGATTTGAGCGGGGGTTATTTTCAACTGGTCTAGGACATTTTAGCCATTGGGAATAAATTTTGGATTTGAGGTGTATGCTCTAGGTGGCTGGGATGATCTTTTAATGGTAACTTTTCCACCATGTGTGGTGACTCAACAATCAGCTTTGGCTCCCTTGATGTTAACAATAGTGACCCATTCGTCTATGGATGCGACAACATGATCATACAAATGGTTCACATTGGAATACTTGGTCTTTCCATGGTCGTTCCCTTTGTTATGATCCGACATTGGATTTGTGTATATTTTAAGATCTTGATTTCCAGCTAGTTGTTCTACGTTTATGACCTTGTCATTGATGAGGTCTTGGATCAGATTTTCAGCCTCATGAAACTGGATGTTGTATGCCCCTTGATTTTATTAAAATCACAAAGGTGGTTCTCATTGTACCATGGTGGTTTCACTTGGGGCTCTTGATAATTCTCATAATTGGGAATTTTGATGAGATTCTCGTTTACCAGTTTCTTCATGACCAATTCAATTGTTTCCCCAAGGGCAGTATATTTTTGCTTGGGGGGATATTTGTTTCACATGGGTGGTTCCCCTTGATTATTTAGGTTGTTGACTTAATTATTGGGTGGTTGCTATGATATTGCATTAGCTTGCATGTTGTTTCGATTGTTGCCTTGCGGTTGTTGGTATGATTACGCGTTTTGTTTTGGAGCATTGATTATGACCTTGGCATCCACCACACCATCATTAGTGATGTTCCTATTCTTCGCCCACGTGCGAGGTTTTTTGTTATAACTGGTGGATGGGCGGTTGTCTTGATGTTCTTGATATGTGGGTGTCCCCCCTTGTGCAATAAGGGATCTTTTGATGTTGAGCACCTTGGGGATCAAATGGTCATATGTGGTGATACATTGCATCTTTAGGTGGAATGGTAAGGTTTTCTCAAGATTGGAAATGATGGTGTAGATTTTTTCTTCCTTTGGCATGGTCCATTTGCTCCTGTTGGCCTTGGATTTCCACCATTGTAAGAAGGAAGCAAATGATTCCCCTTTAGCTTGTTTGAGCGTAGATAGTTCCTCTAGACTAACATCCATGCCAATGTTGAATGCATAATTCTTTATGAATGCATCTATGATCTCTTGGAACTTTTTGATTCCAAGAGGAAGGTGAGAGAACCATTCCATGGCTGAGCTAGCCAAACTTTGAGGAAACGACTGCATCAGATATGTATCGTCATATGCGACCTCCATGCAATGTACCTGAAATTCCCTAATGTGATCTTTAGGGTTTTCCATTCCATGATATTTGTTGAATTTAGGGATTTCAAACCCCTTTGTGAATGGTACCATTGCAAGGCTCCTGTTGAATGGATAGGGGCATAGATTTCTTGGCGTTTTCGTTGTTTTCCCAGATTGGAGATCTAGCACTTGATGCAAGAGCAATTTGATTTGTGTTGTCACATCATTTTGTGGATTAGGAGGTGGAGTGAACATGTTTTGAGGTGGTTGAAACGTTCGAGTGATGGGTGGAGTGTTGGGTATGTTTGTGGGAGTTTGTTGCAAGCTCTGTTGTGCAATCAAGGCTTGTTGATATGCCTACAATTCCTATTGTGCCAACAACACTTGTTGTTGGTATTTTTGTTGTTGTGCCAACAATGCCTATTGCTGCCCTTGTTGTTGTTGTGCCAACAATGCTTGTTGTTGGGCTAGTAATTGGGTTGCTTCTTATTGTGCTTGGTAGTATTGCAGGGCTTGCTGATATGCTTGCTGCTGAGCAGCTTGATATTGTGCTTGTTGAGCTTGCACCTGAGCCTGAGCTTGTTGGGCAACTTGTGTGGCCTGGGTAGCCTATGCAACTTGTGTAACTTGTGCAGCTTGAGCTGCTTCCACAACTTGAGTAGCTTGGGCGGCTTATTGTTGTTGCAACAAAGCTTGAGCTTGGGTAGCCTGTTGTGCTTGTTGCACTTGTTGTGCAGCTTGAGCTACTTGCACTTGTTGAGCAACTTGTTGTGCAACTTGCGTATTTTGTGCTTGTTGAGCTTGGAACTGCTAAAGTTCTTTTTGATAGGCTTGTTGAGCTTCTTGCAACATGATGTTATATTGGTTGGCCACATTTGGTCTCGGTGGAAGTGGTGGCAGATTCAGAATGGTGTTTGTTGTTGTGATGAGGGGTGTCATTGTATTGATGATGGAGATTTGTGTGGTAGATGGTGTGATTGATATGCTTGGTACTTGAGAGACCACATTTATGGATGGTGTAGTGATTGCTTGGGTTGCTTGGATGGTTTCCATCTGTTGTTGCAATATCAATGGAAAGATTAGAGGATTTGGTATGATGTTTTTCTTTATGATTGGGGGTTGTTTTGACTTTGTTGATTGAGGAGTGGTAAAGGGGGTTTCCCTAAATCAAGGAGTGGTGTGGATGTTAATAGAAAAGGTGGAAGTGATGGAAAAATGGGTGGTGTGTTCCCTTGAGGAAATGATGATGATGAGGGGTCAAAGATTCCTCCTTGTCCAAATAGCCCACCTTCTCCTTGCGAAGTCACAAGGAGAGAGGTTTGTATGTTAAGAGGATATGCCAGTGTTGTGTGAAAAGAGGATGGGTCATTGGGGTCATGAAAGGTGAGCGGAACGTATAGGTGTAGTGGATTCAATGGGATAGATTGACCCAATATGGTATTTGCATCCAAGTCTTGTTTGTTCACAAGGGGGTGTGTTTGTAGTGCATGAAGCAATGAGCTCCCGTTGTTGACAATTGGTTGAGTTGGAGCAATGGATGATGTGATTTGTGGGATGGTTTGAATGATGTTTTGAAATGGAGGTGTGGATGATATCAGCGACATAATCCCAAGAGGCTTATCCATAATAGTGCTTACATCAAAATTAGAGGGGAGTTTAGCCCCTTCTTTGGAAAATTCTAGCATGTATTGTGAGGGATTAAGTTTCATCATAGCATTGACAATTTTGTGAGTCTCGAGATTTTGGACCATTTCATAATCTCATCTTGAGTCATCCCTAAAACATTGTTGGTGATTTCCTCCACTTGGCCACCTTCCTCTTGATGATCTTGTGGAAGTGGAGGGAGATTGAGCATGGGATTGCTAGACACAATGGGATTAATTTTGGGATTGGTTTGACTCAAGTCACTCGAAGTGGATGTTTCTTTGTTTGTTTCCATGTTCTTCTTGTGTTGAGATCTAGTTTGGACCATAAAATGAGGATCAATTTTCAGGAATGGGAGGTGAACCTTTAATTCCTTGGATTGATCTAAACTTTAGGTACATAAAAGAAATTCTAAGGTATTAAGGATCAAAAGGATGGTGATGTTGATAATGAAAGATGGATTGATTGCTGAATGATTGGAACTCTTATGAAAACCTTGAAGAGGATACTAAACTTTAGGACATTGGATTTGATGTTTGATTTGATTTTGGATTTTGATTTTGATTTGGTTTGATTTGATTTTGTTGGATTTGGTTTGGATAATGAACTCATAAACTCTAAGAGGTTGGATGTTGTCCTAGAGTAAACTTGTCCACAAGATGATAATTTAACTATGTAAAGAAGGATTCATCTACACATACCTAACTTCAAACAAGATGATTTTGATTTTCATTTCAAAGGATTTTCCCAAAGTTTAGCATGAAGGATTTTTTTTTCAAGATTTCCAAGAGTTGTTTGTGAAGTGGATTTTGATTTTGGTGTTTTGAGGATGAATGAAGGTGTTTGATTTTGATCCTAAAAGACTTAGAGAGACCTTTGTTTACTAGACCTAGGTGTTGAAGAACATGCTAATACTTCCTATTTGAGATACTCAAACCTTTGAAAAAGTGTTGGATTTTGACAATAGTAAAATGAATACAAATTAGGATTTTTCCATGATGCACCTTTGTAAAAGTTGAAGGTCAATCTTTCTCTAAATTTGTAAAGCATAGACAAACATTTCTTGCGAGCTTTTTGACTAAGACCCTTGGTCTTTGGTTTTCGGCTTTTAATCTTTTGGGAAATCATTTGAAAGAGCACGTGTGGGTTCCAATTGTTTTTTATCTTTGCTTAATGAGTTCTTTTTACCACAAGCACTTTCTTGATTAGGTTTTTCAAATTAAATGTCTAATGTCCCAATTTCTTTTCATCCTACAAAGTCCATTATATGGAAATCAAGTAAATTAAGACAATAATTCCCTAATGTTGACTTTAGTGAGAGAAAGTTGTGATGTAAATTCAAATGCTTAGAAGCCTCTAAGGATAGAATCCCTAGGGAAAGAAATATCACTTGGATTTTGTCAAAAATATTGGCTTCCTCTAAAGGGTTTTAAATTTGATTATCATGGTTGAATGTTTGTTTTCCAATGTTTTAGATCCAAGAAAAGTGTTTTGATTCCAAGATAATGCACAACCCTATGGATAGTCAAGAGACAATATTTGTTGAATCCCCACTTGGATAAATCCAGCTGTGCTTATTCTTGGTGGATGATTAAAAACTTGACCAAACTGGCTCCCCTCCATGACACTCACTTCTATGGGTCAGCCAAGCTTTAGTACCCATGAAACTCCCATAGAATACTTATCATCTCTACCAAGACCCACAAAAATGTGGGGTGGCTTCATAACTACCGTTCTTGCACCAAAAAATGGATAAGGATTCGAGCTTCTAAACAAATTGGTTCTTAGTTAGGGTGATCGGGGACATGGCACCTTGCGAGAGTCTAGCAAGCCACTAAAGGCTTTGATCAATCCTACTAGGGGCTCTTATACTTTTGAAGGTAGTACCTCATTCTGAAAGACACTGTACGACTAAGGCCTACATACCATTGGACTTGACGATTTAGTCTTATTCTTTTATATACTGACCCGAGTGAAAAACCGGTTGGAATCACCTTCGAGTTCTCCTTTCAGATGTGTCTCTTAGGCAGGCCCCTCTAAGGGTAAACAAAAGAGAGCAAGCACATCTGTAGTTCGATTGATCTTTGTTTACTTGAACAAAGAGAACACACATGATATGCTCCACTCACACTAGCAAGATTTTGTTCAATTTTAAGAATCCAAATTGAAGTGTGGAGGCAATATTTTATACAACTTAATATCACCAAAAGACTTTTGATTCTCAAGATCGCCATGAGGCGCGAGAGAAGCGCATATGCCTTTTAAATGATATTACTTTGTACAAAATATTGCAAAGCACAAAAAACACATGTTCATGTTAACCTCAAAGCAATAATGGATTCTTTTTAAGCACCAAGATTCATTCTCGGTAAGATTCATTTAAATGTCAAGAACAAGAAACAAAGCAAATAGACCAATTGAAAGCTATCTAATCTTGCTCAAAATAATCAAACTCTCAATTCCATGGGGAAATTGGTGCTATTTTGATGTGGAAAATAGCCCTTTCCCAATTCCTTGCAAGCTTGATGATGATCAATGTTGCTCCTTGATAAAATTTTCCATAACCTAGCTATGAAATTGATAAAAAAATATGAAACCTAGATGAGAATGGATGAAATTTCTCAAATCATGAAGATAATGATCTTGCATAAGGTTGTGGATCCAAAATCGATATGAGAGCCTTCTATTTATAGAAGAGAATGATGGAGGAATGATCCAAAATGATGAATGTGGGAAAAAACTTCAACCAATAGCACAATTCCACCTGTCAACGTGTGAGTGGATAGAGGTGGAGCACATTTTGATGAATGTGCACATTAATGCCATTAAGTGGATATTTGAAAATGGAGAAGTGACATGTTGAAGGGAGATGAAAGAAGAGTTAATGCCACTTGGCTCAAGAAAAGGACATGTAAGAGGCCTTTAATTCCTTGTTGGATGGACAAGTCCTTTGGAAGGGAGATTTTCAAATTTGAGGAATATTCCAACTTGATGCCTTTTTGAATAAAAATATGAGATTTATTAATCAATTAAATAGATTTTCATGCACAAATTGTAAAATCTAGAGGATTTGAGGGATTAAAGTTAGGATTAATCAGAATTTGATTAATTTAGATGGAGATTAGCTGATTTGACACTTTGACTTAGATTTTAGTATTTAAATAAATCAAAATGAGAGGAATAATGAATTTTAGACTTAATCAAATAAAGTTGGATTTATTTAATTAAAAGGGGATGGTGTTAGACTTAAATCAAATAAAGGTTAGTTTATTTAATTTAAAGGAGACGACTTTAAAATTTAATTAAATAAAATGAATTATTTAATTAAAAGAGGGACATTAGGATTAATTAAATAAAATGATTTATTTAATTAAGAGAAGATGATGATTTAATCAAATAAAATTGATTTATTTAATTAAAAGGGGAAAAATGATGAATTAATTAAACAAGGATTATTTAATTAATTGGTTAGCAAAGGAGATGATTCCAGATGAACTGGTGTTAGTAAATTAGGATCAGGTGTATTGGATCAATCAATATATTTTATGTGTCTACACCTCCTGATCACTATACTTAGAGAAAGGAATAAGTCTATATCCAGGAGTTGGAATACGAACTTTTTTAGTTGTTTCAAGTTTGCTCTTATTAATCACAAGATTCCCCGAACTGGTTCTGCTTCTTCTCTTATAAGTAATCCAAATTCTTCTTTCCCTAACCACCTGCTAGTTACCCACTTGACCAGGGTCTAACTGGGCAGGAAGCTCCTCAAGCAAGGGATGTAACTGATCCGGATTCTGACCCTCACTTTCTTGATTATTCAGAGAACCCTTTTGTTCCTTACGATTGCTCTTGTGGGAAGTTTGAGAAAGGGTGGGTTGGTGGTTAGCCCCATGGCCACCACCATGACCTCCACCACGACCTCGACCTCGACCTCTAGGCATCTTACACACACCACCAAGGGTAAAAGGGTCACAAAGAATTAGGTGAGGGTGACATAAAGTAAACAACACAAGTTCAAGAGTCAAACAACAAGGACAACCTAATGGGCTCATATGTATCCAGAGTGCCCAGTGTATGAACCTAGGCTCTGATACCAAGGGGGGAATTGATCCTTTCCTTCGAATGAAAATTCTATCTGCAACAATATTTGTCAAAAAAAAAAGAAAGATTTGCAATTGTTTTGTCTTGGGAAGTGAATGGATTCCCTGAAGGTTGTTCAAGGGTGAGAGAAGTGAAATTAAGATTGTTTAGCATTTGGTTTCGACACTTCTTCTCTGTTTTGAAGTGAAGGAATCTAGGTTTGGTTTGTATTGTGTTTATTGTATTCAACAAATTCATAGCCTTTGTCATTCACTCAATGCTGATTGTACCGATACCCTTTTTGATGGTTATTTTTTATTGTTTTGCATGAATCTAGGTTATTTTTTATTAGCGTTTGGTTTCGACACTTCTTCTCTGTTTCGAAGCGAAGGAATCTAGGTTTGGTTTGTATTGTGTTTATTGTATTCAACAAATTCATAGCTTGTGTCATTCACTCAATGCTGATTGTACCGATACCTTTTTTGATGGCTATTTTTTATTGTTTTGCATGACAAATTGTCTTGCTTCAAACTGCGATGTTGTTTACTGGTTATTTGTGCTTGTACCATGATTTGATTTTGATGTATGCGGTCTCTTCTAGTTGGCACACAATGAAAATGCCTTGTTTGGTATTTGATGACTAGAAAGTAATGAATACCTTGTACTTTTGAGTTGATTTGCTGCATGTCCTTGTACCTGGCTTTCCATAGGGTAGGCGGCCTGCTTTTTTTGAGATTGATATTTCTATTAAAACCGACATGTTCAGCGTCGATTGTTATCTTGTCTTACTATTTGATAAATGTCTATGTATTACCCAGCAGTATTTGGGCATCTCCTTACTTATTTTGATTAGTATGAAGTCTACAATAGAGAAGCACAAGTCTTTATTTCAAATAGGGTCATCTTAGCCCCACAATATTTTTCCATGGGAGGCATTACTCACTTTCACTCCTTGCATTCCTGGTGCGAAATCACTCATAGCCTTGTTGTCCATCGTAAACTCTTCTATTCTTTAAGATTTGGGTAATCGCTGCATATTCAATCTTTGTAGAAATTCGATCTGATGAATATGCTGTAAAATTTGATGCTTCATATTAGAATCAGCGCATACCTTAATATTGGGTGTCTTGAGTTATAGCGATGGATAGGATTCTAGTTGGGTAATAATACTTATTCATTATACTGATGCGTATTAAAATCTACAATTGGCTGATAAATTGATTTCATTAGGAGATAGTTATTGATGATTCAAATTGTTGCTGAAGTCTTCATTGGAATTCACTAAGTGTAGAGTTCTACTCTCATGCATTTCCTTGAACAGCTGGTTATATACTTCTAGATTGCTGTTGTTATCTTAGTGCAAGCCTTTTTCTCAGATTGTTTCATTAGCATCACCATTATTCACCACAAGAACATTGTCCCCATTTAAAATTATGGAAATGGTCATCACCCCTAAAGGCTTCTGTCAAACAATTCGTGTGCCTTGTGCCTGCTTCCACTGTTTACATACAAGTCTTCGAGGGCACTTGCAACCATATCATCTACTGTGTATTCCCTATCTTTAATGCTTTGAGGGATGTCCGGACTCCATATCCTGTTCCAAGACTCTCATTTTGGCGTCGACAGAGAGGATGTTGCATAAGTCATTGAATTCGGCTTTTTACCTGCCAATTGCACTTGCTTGAAAGTTTCTGATGCCTCTTCAACATAATTCCACAACCTCTGGCTTTCCTTGACTGATGCCATGTAGTTGCGGCCAGTGGCGTCTCAATCACCTCCACTATGATAAAATCGTGCTAGATTATAGTGTGAGATGACATCTCTTTGTGACATTCTGCCAAACAATTTGCATTCCTTGTTCGTACTTTCACATTTTGCATGGACATGTCTATCCTTCATTCATTGCTGCATGGTTTCGACTTGTTTCTTGCGTATTATGTTCTTGTTGAGTATTTCGAATATATATATATAAGATGTTGATGCTGTTTTATTTTATTTGGGAACCGATTATATAGCCAATTGATGGTTCTATTTATGTTTGGCTTCAAGGATTATGATTTATAGTTATATTGAATTTTATGTTTATATATATTTATATGTATGTTTTAAAAAAAAATGTATGTAGAAATTTATAATAGTCATACAACAATTCGATTCATTGTGAAAACAGTCTTATATATATAGTTTATCCATATATTTATATATGTATATATATAATATATACACCGATATGAGGGCATATATATATACAAATAATTAGGGTTATACTTTGGTAGGATTGATTTACAATACAAGTCAACAATTTGGAAGACTTGTTAAATGAGGAAATTGGATTAATTACTTTAGTAATTAAGAAACATTGAATTCTATTATTATAACTCAACATCCGAAAGGTAAACTCCTCTATGTATTGATTACATTAGATAATGAATTTTGGAAACATTAAATGGTAAGAAGTATGTTTTATTATATAAGCACATATTTAGATTAGTGGAGTTTGGATTATCTTTTTAAATGATGTTTTCTCTCATATTCTGTACTAGTTGATATGTAGATTCTTTATGCATATGGTCTCTGAGAGTTATGTTATTGTCTTAATTGTAGGAATTGGAGATGTTTTGGGTTATTGTTTGAGTGGGGGTCCTTTATGCAAAGTGATTTAAGTTGTCAAATTTACTTCCAGAGGCTTGGGGAAGTAATTAGTTAGTTGAATTTTATGCTTGTGCATTTGAGTTGATTGATTACTTGCATTAAATATGGTGTCTGATTGGTGAAATCAATGTGATCTTGAATTATTGTTTAATATGGGATTCATTTGTGTGAGGTTGTTGTAATAGATCTTCCAGAGGCCTAGGGGAGTATTCTATTGGTTGAATCTTATGTTGCTCTATTGAAAGTGGTTGATTATGTATTTGAATTGTGTAAATGAGGGTTTCAACCATGCACTGCTTGTTCTCTAATATGGTTGGGATTTTTTGTGCGAGATGGTCCATGCCTCGCTCTATGTGCTTGTTCATGTGGATTTTGTAATTTGTGCAAGATGGATTTACCTGTTTGGTGTTTGGGTCTTCTAGGACTAGTAGGGGGAGTGACTCTCAAGTGGGGGTCGGGGCCCACAAGTGGTTGCCAGGATAACCCATTGAGAGTTAGATTTTAAAAGTGATAAGATGTAATTAATTAACCTTGGGATGGGTTCTTCACACATTATTAAGATAATTATTGTTTCCCCACTCATAGCCTAGAGTACTAGTACAGGCTCATGATGAGTTGGGAAGGTCGTTGGAGGTACCAGGGCCAAGGTGGCTACTAGGAGATCCTCGTTGGCATGACTAGAAATCCTTGTCCCCATGAAAGGATGGTGTAGTTTCGCATGGTTATCACTTGGGGGTTGGGGTCTGGAGTTAGTAGAGGGGTCGGACTTCTAGGATAACCCATGATGATACCATGTGATGAAACTCTTCCCTCTAGCCACCTAGCATTCCCTTGTTTCATGTTTCCCCTTTGTTGATACGTGCCTCTGGAATCGGTGTCACTGATATGTGATGTTTTGTGGTACTTGTATGTTGGAGTCATGTTTGTGCTTGTATTGTGCTACTATTTTCTTGACTGCATTGGTGGTGGGACCTTATTGTCATCTCCTAGCATAGGGGGTGGACCTTAGGGTTTCACATGGTCGGGTGGAGCATGCTATGCACACCATTGGGTTCCTAGTTGATGTTCATGAGCATGGATGTGGAACTTATGCAGAGATTCTAGATCTTGTACCAAACTTGAGATAGCGTTGATGCTATGCAATGTAATCATTTCAGTTGTATCTTATCTTGTAATTGATGCATTATTCTCATCATTATAAGGGAAGCTATGATGAAATCTTGTGACAATGTATTGATGTACCCTTATGTAAGAGAAATTGATCATGTACTTATTTTCTAGTACTATATGATCTTTAATGGTGTTGTATCTGTGGATATATATATATATATAAATTGTTTAATGGGGTGGATTTACTTGAACTCTTGTTGTTAGTTATTTTACGATGTATGTTTAGATTGGATAACTAATATGTTCATAATGCAATCATGTTACCCTAAAGGAAATAATGACAACATATGTACGTGTAGTCTACATTCTAGGTAATTGATAGTATGATCTTTGTGTTGATTCATTTTTTTTTAAAGTGTCATAATTGCTAGTTTGTTGTGTTGTCCTTTGGGATTGTGTGGCAGGGCATTATAGTTCCCTCACTTGATAAGTCATTTAGTGAGGTGAATGAACCTCTAAGTTCACCAAAACATCACAAGTGTCTTTTCAACCATATATTCTTACATGTTCTTTCTCTTCTCCTCACACAAATGTTTCATGCCATCATCATAGTCAATTGGGCATTTGGAAGAGGGAGAATATGTGGTATCTTTTAAACTAGATAATCTTACTTGTTCTTTCTCCTTTCCTGGACCCTAGTTGTTTTATTCTCTTCTTGCAGTTCATTTGGGAATTTGGAAGATGAAATGTATATCATTGATAAATGATGATGTAACCAGTTAGTCATTTGTCTCAATGATTTTAATTAAAAGAGAACGAGTTCTTACAAAAAACATGTAGCTCTTAATGAGTTGGATAGTGAGGATATGATTGTTGAAGCTCACCAATAAATTTTAACTCCTAAATTTTTTGAGGCCTAATAGAACTAATAAGAAAATATTTTATGCTAGAGACTCAACAATATTTATGTTGAGATTTGATACTTGCAAGAAGTTAATTATTTTTATTTTTTTTTCTTTTTGTTGCATATCATGTCATATGGTTACCCAATCCTTTTTGTGTAGCAATCATGATATAGGTCACATCTGGTTTTGTCACCTTACTCTATTCTAATTGGTAGCTCAACATTTAATCAACCAAGGATGTGGCCCCACTAATATAGATTTATAGGTCCTTTTCAATATTGACAATCATTCATTTGGAGTAATTAATATTTATGATTCTAATTATGTTGTTGAATTATATTTTCTCTAGAGATGGATTGTTTATGAAATTCTTGCTACCAGATAGATTATGTGGGAATATTTTAAGATGATTGAAATTCCTTGCGATAAATTTGGTACCTTGCCTATGAGTTAAAAAATTGACGAAAGAGAGAATTATTATTATATGGATAATGAATTGGGGCTCTTAATATAATCTTGGTAGGAATCGTGATCATATGTTGTGGTATATATATTATAATCAACTTGATAGAGCATGTAATTTATCAAGCGGAATAATAATGTGAACCGGATTCTTAATCTTCTACAAACACATATTATTTGAGTAACAACAATATCAATTTTAATATTTAACTCAAACCTTATCAAACTTAGGTTTAATCACTATTTATGCATCAACAATATCATTATTTTTTAAACAATAAATGATAGAAAGAACTTATGATATTATTATTAAGAAGAAAAATTAATAGGTGTAAACCCAAATCTCTATCTTATTATATTTTTTAAATAAAAGGGTGAAAATTTATTAGATCAATAGAAATGAAATATAGTCAAGAATATAAATCAACACCAATCTAGATAGGGGAATTAAGGCCCTACTAGCAACACCACCACCACACCACCATAGGAAGACCAAACCCTCTAAAGACCAAACTTTTCCCCTCATTAACCAACCATATCCTCTAGAATCAACCTATCCAAAGTTTGGACTTGTTCTCGGGATAACTGCTCCCAATCATCAACCCTCCAATCCCCTAATTACTCGGATGCACAATTAGCTAGGAAATCAATCACACCATTCCACTCCCTCAAAATAAGAACAAAATAAGCTTCATCTAAGAACTCACTTATTCAAAGAATTTGTTGAACCACATAAGCCAATGCCAATTGAATCCATCCAACTTCTCACCATGCAACATAGTAATCACAATATAAGAGTCAACCTCACACAATCCTACACTATCCCAAATCACAAGCTCTTTCAAGAGTTGTAAGGATAGCAAGCCCATCCATGATTTTTTAGTATGATTCCCTTTATAAATGGAAAAGAAGAAAAGGACAAAACCTACATTGTTCCTCCAAACTCCTACAACTCTAGCATTCCCAGGATTTCCCTTGGATGAACCATTAGTATTAATCTTCAAAAATCCACTAGGACGCAGAGACCATCTCCCATCCCTTCGATTTTTCCTTCTAGGGTGTAGAATCCCCTTCCCCGCTGAAGGTCTTGGACCTTTCTCATAGAAAGGTTCCAAATTATTCATCAAATATTCCTCCCCCACCTACAATGGAGAAGAAACCTCACCTTTTCCATATATTGACTGATGAGTCATGCCAATTATTCACTGCCAAAGTTGATAAACCATCATGCTCTTCCCTTGAAATATTTTGTGATTCTGGTCCATCCAAAACTACCAAAGGATACACGTGGGGCCAATGCTCCACAACACCTGAATAAAGAAGGCCTTTGCTGGTAGTCTCCACAAACTTCTCCAAAACTCAACCATAGAAGAGGCATGGACATAGGCCTACTTCCAAGCTCCCCACCAGAAGTGCTAGATGACTCTTTTAGAGATTCCCTTAATGTCTAATCATAAGATGTATATAATCATACATATGGATCAACATACCTACAGATCTCTAGATTAAGTAGTTCATCATTCAAGAGAGGGATTCATTAAATTATAAACCAAGGAGTCATAGACTTTAGATGATGTTGGCAAAATATATGCATTCAAGAATCCTAGATGTTCTATATCAACTGAGTATAGGAGTTGAACAAGGATAAATAAACTCATCAAAAGCTTTTAACTGAAAATAAATCCTATGTACAAAAAAAAAGAAAATACTAATAACTATTAGCTACTACAAGTACTTATCACTTATGACAATGACTAATAACTATTTATGCTGCAACATTTCCTAATTCAACTAATCATTCAAAAGTCTAAAAAAATGTAACATTCAATATAATCTAAGATGGAAACTATAAACTACAAATTATAATGCATAATCTAATGAACTATCTAAACTAACATGGCTTTGTAGTACCTCAAGTGGCCCTTATTTGAGCTATTGCATCCACACAATATTCTCAATTACATAACTCAAGGAAACATGTAGAAATATTTTCTCTATTATTTTCCAATTATACATAGAGTTCTAAACATAATGTAACAATCTTAATTCAATCTAATACATGCAAAGATCTAGTTGTTGGCATTTTTGATAGGGTACCCTACTATATAGGGTCTATGAGAGTCCATTTATTTGTAAACTATAAACAAACTAAAAGAAGATGTCAACTCTCCCATAAAAATAGGAAGAGGGCTAGGTCCTTTAACAAAAAATAATAACTATCAAGAACAAGTGTAGAAGTCAAATAAGGACTCTGCACTATTTAACATAACCATTATAAACTAGAAACATGCTCTAATAGAGCAATCCTGATTATAAATTCTATTCATTGTTGGAATAGACTCCTTTCTCCTCCATAATTTATTAAAACTATGAAGTGACACTTGTCCATCAATGATCTTGTCCTCAAATCATCACCTTCATCTCATTCTTGAAATATGCTTGTGTTGTAGCATATTAACTCCTCTAGCTACATTGAACTATCATCTTTCTGCTATATGTTGAGAAGCCTTTTTCTATGGGTTGACAAATTCCTTTGATGTAGGGGTTAGTCCTTATTTTTAAAGGAATTTTCATTGTTAGCAACTATGATTAAACATGAAATTTTACTAAACTCATAAAAATTTAGAGTTCTCACACACTTTCATTAATATAACATATATCACCTTCAAATGATTTGAAATGCTTAAAGTTTATAAAAAGGTTTGACAATGTCTCTTGAAGTTTATGAGAAATAAGATAAAAACATGGAACTACAACAAAGAAATTAGGCATTCTTATTTCTCATCATCTGTCCAACTTAACTTCTTTCTTGTCCTCAAGAAACTTAAGGCCTTAGGTTGTATTGTAGCACAAATTATTTGTAGTTAACCATGTTGGTAACCCCTTCACCCTACTTTAGGTAGAGACCACTTTGTTCTAATATCTTCTCCCATCTAGTTTCCTCTGTTGCATCCATCTCTTGTCTTCTTCCTATCCAATTTGGCATTAGAAACAAGAGAAGATAAGGATGGAATTCCAAGGGAAGATGGGTGCTGTCATTTTCAAGGGAGGATGAGATGTATTTATGGTATCTTTTTATTGGTTCCAGGAAGTTAAAGATTGAGTGGGTTTCTTTTCTTCTTAGCTCTAGTGTCAATTCTCTCTATCCATCTTGAGAGAAATCAAGTGGCTCTTTTCCTATCCTTGCTACAAGCTCTTGAATTTTTTTGTAATCTTGTTATCTACATTCTAAAATATTTTCCTTTTCCCTTCTTCGGCCTATCAATTGATATGACCTGTTCTTCCACCATCCCATGAGGGTCTTCCACTTCTACCCTGAGTAGAAGGGGAAATGACTTCTACCTTTTTTTACATCTCCTTTGTATATGTCCCCTTTGATGCTCATTCCATATAAATGAGGCCAATGATTTAATCTAAACATCTCCCACAAACATGAGTGTGTTACACAAGATTCATAGGGGATAGCCAAATTATTCAAGTAGAATTCACATTATCAATCCTGCATATCTGTGGTCAATTGCTTGTATGTTTCTAAAAATAGTGTAGGTAAATATATCACAAATCAATTGACTAAACTAAAAAATTAAAAACTTTTCTTATAGATATAGGGTATAAACCATAGTAGGAGGTCTACATCTTAGAAGTTGCACTGTCTTGTCAGCCAACTCCTCTATTTTCACTCTTAAATTATTAATTTCTACATATTTTCTATCAATTTCTCTAATATGTACTAACATCAACTCAAATTTTTCCTTCTCCCAATCCTTTTTTCTTTTGGGAAAATTCTCTTACCTTTTTCTATAAATCAATCCCAAGGGTCACCACAGTAGGGTTTTAGGAATTTGTAGGGTTAAATCTTGGTCTATATGATGTGGAGTTCTATTATTGATCTAAAAGACAACCAATTGTGTTTGTTTCTCCAATCCCGATCCTTGTTTCTCAAAGGCATGCATCCTTTTCTCTAACTCTTGAAGTTTGTTGTCCAATCCTTCCTCCGCTAGTATCCTTTGAGTTGCTCCTCTAATTATTTTATTCTTTGCAAGGCTTCTTGTAGTTCCATTATCTCATTCTTTTCTTTTAAACTTAATTTTTCTTATTTCTCCAAAAATATCTCTTCCTCAACCTCACTAGATGGAACAAACCCTTCTTTAGAAATAGGGCTACTTTGAGGCATGTTCTTCTTCCCAAGTGTAAACAAGTCATCTGAATCAAAATATGAACTGCTGCTTAGATATAGAGGCTACAATTTTTTGGGTTGATTGTCACCACTAGGAACCTTTTCTTCTTTAGAATATGTCTTAGTCTCAACCACAACAATTCTTTCCTTTTTATTTTTAGCCTTTTTCTTTGTAAGGAATTTCCTTCTAAGGTAGTGTGATCACCTTCTTGGTTGTGTTGACCTCTTCTAATTCTTTTTGGGTGTAAAATTAGATGCAACAATTTTCTTTTCCTTGGGCTTGGAAGGGCTCTTAGTGGATGCAGGGGTTTTTGGTTCCTCTTCTACTATGGGGTTTTCCCTAGAAGTTATAGGTTGCATTTCCCACACTTCTTTCTCTACATAATCCTTGATGCTATAGGTAGGTGAGGCAATAGGTGAAACAAAGGGTATATTTCCCTCTTCTATAGCCATATAATTCTCATCCATTTCTTGTTCTCTATTCAATTCTTCTGCCTTTGGCCTCATGAGAACATCATTGATATTATTGTAGACCAAAAATTATTCCCAAGATACATTAGGAAATTAGGTTTTGAGACTTCGCTTAATTAATAAGGCGACCAAGCAAAAATGAGATAATGTAGATTGGTTTCTTTTCCTCTTATAATAAACAAAAATTCTTTTCAATAGAATGTATAAAAAGCTAGGGACATTCACAAGCCTCTAATGGTGTAGGTGACTAAGAATTTTAAAATGTAAAGTATACAAGAGGGACTACCTATTATCATAGGTTATTTATTTGACTATATGTAGGAAGCATCAAAAGCCCATAACCAAGATAAAGACAATCTTTTATACCTTGAGCTGAAGAATCTAAATTCTCCCCTAGCATTGCAAAATCATTCTTGGATGTAATTGCATATGCTCTGATTGGGAATTCCTCCCCTTCTCTTGGTAACCTTAAAACCTCTACTAATGTTTCCTCTGAAGCATTCATTCTTACTTACTCCTTTGACCATAGCTTCATCATTCTACAAAGTTCTTGCAAAATCATAAGTCATAATTTTATTAAAATTCTAAGTCAATAAGAGAAAACAATCCAACCACCCATCTTATTGAAAGATTGGAAGACATTGTTGATCTTCCAGTATTATATTGTCTGTTTCTAGTTCTCTTCTGATAATATCTCCTCCCATTGCTATAATCTCTAAAAATTCAAAAACTACTTGTTTTTCCTCCAAATGCTTGGCTCCTTGGATGTTACCATGTCTCTATTTCTTATATGCTTTGGAAATTCTTATGGCAATTACTTTGTGACTAATGAGGGTAATTGAGAATTGTATGTGTAGACACGTAAATTATCCTATCAATATCATGCACTTGACTCTAATTCACTAACTTCAATTTTCTTCTTTGATCATTTCTTTACTAACCAATTAATTGAATAATCTTTATTTAATTAATTCATCAAAATTCTTCATTTAATTAAATAAATCAACTTTATTTAATTAAATCCTAAATTTCTCTTTGATTAAATAAATCAACTTTATTTAATTAAATCCTAATGTCCTCCTTTGATTAAATAAATTAACTTTATTTAATTAAATTCAAAATTCTTCTTTGATTAAATAAATCAACTTTATTTTTAATCAATTCCTAATGTTCTTCATTTAATTGAATAAATCAAATTTATTTAATTAATATCCTCCAATATCCTCTCATTTGATTTAAATAAATCTAAATATCTAAATCAAATGTCAAATCAAACTAACTTCATCTAAGTTAATTAATCCTAATCCTTCATTCCTCTAGCTTTGCAAGTTGCACATGTAAATTTATTTATTTGATTTATTAATTCCTCCTATTTCCATTCAAATATGGCATATTCTTGGAATATTCCACTTATTTGAATTCTCCCTCCCAAAGGACTTTTGTCCTCCAACTTGGCATTAAAGGCTCTTACATGTCTTCTTACACAAGCCAACTTGGCATTAATTCCTCTTACATCCCCTCTTGCACAAGTCACTTCTTCAAATTCAAATTCCACCTACATGCATTTAACATGCACATTGTTCAAAATGTGCTCCACTCTCCTTCATTAGCATGTTGACAAGTGGCACAATGTCATTGGTCCCTTCTTTAATCCCACATTCTTCCTATTCTTCAATCCTCCATCCTTCTTCATTATAAATAGAGGCCTTCCCTATTGATTTGGCATCCAAAATCCATGTAAGATCATTATGCTCATTTGAATCCACAATCATTCACAAGTTTAGGCAAGGTTATTATCATCCATAGCTAGGTTGTTGTCATTTTTCATCAAGGAGCACACAATCTTCATCAAGCTTATCAAGGAATTGGGAAAGGGCTTCTTTCCACATCAAAGAAGCACCAATTCCCCCATGGGATGATGGTTTGAGCATTTTGAATAAGATTTGATCAGCTCTTATTTTATATTTTACCTTATTTTCTTGTTCTTGTGTTTGAATGAATTTCACGGGGAATGTTTGGTTTAAACTTGTTTGAGGACTAATGTTTGTTTGTTTTTCCATGTTTGAGCAGATTTAGGAAAAACATTCTACATTTGGCGCTAGAAGGAGGGTAGAAATATCAAATTTAACACGTTTTTTTGGTCAATTCTGTTGTTTTTCTCCATGTTATCACTAAAGTTTGCACCCTTACTGAGTTGTAAGAACTCAGCCACCTAGTGAAACATGGGAAGACCTCTAACATTATGGGACTGTGAATAATCAGAGGTCAACCTCCGGATAAGGCTGGCTTCCTATGTGTTATCACCTAACTACTAATTTTGCAGAGGGAAAGAGTAAAAAGATAACATAAAATGAAATAATCTAACTCTATGGTGATGCACTTAATTGAAATAAGATAATGAAAACTAGAAATTCAACACTTGAAATCAAGTAGTAAGAAGTGAATATGTACAATCCATTACAGTGTATTGTTGCATAAGTATTTCACTAAAAGGCCTGAACACAAAAAACTAGCTCAAGGAAGGCAAACTTAGCAATCAACAAGTAAAAATGCACCCTTTTGACACAGTTAGTGACCTTCTCAAACACACTATTTGAAGAAGGTATAAATTAAGAGATAAAACCATAAGAAAATTATGAAATCTTTCACAAATAGCTTGATCAAATCTTTACACATACACTAAATTGCAAAAAATGAAAAGACAAATAATTCATCACCAGAACTAGCCAAGGTATTTTTTGTATTCAATATCTCCAAAAAAGTTACAAAGCATACTCCATCTGAGAAAGGATTGCAAAGAACCACTAACTCCAGAAATTGCATAGCTAGAACTCTCTCATAATGAGTTACAAATGAAAATATATCATCATCTCCAAATAGCTCCACCAAAATAGGAACCAGAAACTCCATGAACTCGTATGCCTCCATAAAGCCCAAAATCTAGCAACTGATTCTTCTCCAAAGAGGCTCCAAATTGGTGAAAAAGTCACATTTGACCAAGTCTATAAGGATGACACATAAAACCACCCTCAAAAAGCTCACAAAGGCAATAAAACCTCCCTAAATACCCTCCTAATGTTGGCAAACTAATTCTTAACTCCCTAGATGCTTGTAAAAGCATAAATGAAAACACATCTTTATGTTTCCTCCTCTAAGACTTAGCCATATGAGCACATGTTTCTATTTTGCTTGCATTTAAAAGATAATGATTTAACTTAAATGATTTATAAATCATCATTTAAGTTTAGTCATTTTACAATATAAAATAAAATGCAAAAAATAAAATACTTTTGATTTACATGTATTCGGCCATAGACACAAATAAAAGGATTTTACTAAGTCAAAGGTAAAAGACAAGTCATTAAAAGGTATGAAATATATAAGGCATCCTGTAAGGGTATTAGTTGCATCATATATTTTAAAAGAAAAGACAAAAAAAATGCCAAGTCTCCATTGACATTTGTAATATAGGGTATACTCTAAATGCAAAAAAATAATAATGAAATTTCATTCATTTTGTAAGAAAAAACTTGAAGAAGCTGAGAGCGTCACCATTGGAGACTTCTAGAAACTTAGCAGATTGGGTAACCTACTACTGCCATTGGTTCATGCACAGGAAGTTTCATGGGGTTTTCTGAAGCTAAAGACAGGTAAGCTTTCCTTGAACGAGATCCCACATCTTTTCTCATTACCTATGAAATTTCTGTATCAAAAGGTTTCGAGAGTTTCTTTTAAACATTTGTATTTGGACTTTGGCTGGCCGTGGCTTCAACCTCTGGAAATAATAAAGGGTTTTGATACAAAACCTTACCCACAGTCTCAAAACCCATTTTAGGGCCTTCATTATTTGAGAATAAATGTTTTTTTTGAGCTCCAGAATGGAAACAATGATGAATGCTTCCACTTGTTGTATGTGTTTCATTTTCTGAAGGGTAGGCCTAGAATTCTTTAGTTGATTCTTCTCCATTTCCTTTCATTCTTCTATGCAAACAATGTCATTTTGAGCTGAGCTCCCATGGCTTTGCATTTATAAGAATAATACACCATAATGCTTGGTGATAACATTGCTTCCTTTAAATCAAGGTCATGAACAATGTGAGAAGAATCACTACTACGACCCAACTTCATTCATGCAATGAAGAACCAAAGTATCACTAATATTAAATCATATATTTTTGTTAAAGACCATGCTGTTATAAGAAAACCCTTGACTGAAAATATTCTTTTCATGGCTCTTATTGATTGTCGCAACCATATAAGCTGTAGAAAAAACTTGTTGCAGAGCATCCTCCATGGCTCTTGCAAATGGAACATGAGCAAAGCTTAAAATGTTAGGGTATGTTCTAGAGTTCTTTCATTAATTCAAATATGTTGAGAGCATCCTTGCAAAACCCATTTTGTTTATTCCTGCAATCATTGCATTCCATGAGATAATATCTCTTTTAGGCATTTTTTCAAACAGTTCTCATGCCTTGTCTATACTTTGTCAGCTCTCCCATGACCTTTATTGTCCCCTAACAGTGCATATGGTGCCATCATGAGGGTTTATTGTTTATTTTTAGCATTTTTTTTTAACAGAAAAAAGGATTCATTTTGAATTGAGAGTTTAACCTTGGCATCTAGGTACATGTTTATCTTACTCTCTTGAATTCTGGAACCCATCTTGAGCTCAGTCTCATATTGCTCATGCATTTGGGTTTTTATTTTCTCCATTTTTTCCCCTTCATTTTGTTATAAAAAAAACTGAATACATGGCTCTAGATTGTGTTTTTATTGATGGTTTGCAAAATGATTCATTTCCATTAAATAGCATGGGTATAATTCAAGGGTTTGATGTATTTTTCCATTTCTTCATGAATATTACCCGTGGCTATGCAAAGATTTCAATGATCTGCACACAATTTTTAGCATGTTTCTCCATACCGTGTATTTTATATGCTTTAAGCCAATATTGAAGAGTCCTTTGCTTCCATTTGTAATGGACACTCTGAAATTATTAATGAAAGCCTTTTGTATACATTATGAAACCCTTGCTTCTCCTTATTGATTTCTAATTTGTGACCTCCGATACATGTCACACTGTAGCATTATGTTTAATGGAACTATTCTTTAAATACTTGATTACCCTGCTCCACTCTTGGAAATATTTGGTACATTATCCTGGTCTTCATGTAGCACATAAATAAGGAAATAACACCTTTCGTTGGATAGTCTTCTTGCATTAATCTAAACTGTCTATTTATGATACTTGATCATATTATAGTGACTGTGCTATACCTTGATTGAGAGCTACTACTACCTTAATTCTCATAATTGCTTCATCATTATATGATTGTCATGTATGTGTTGAGGTTGCTCCTTTTTGCTTGTTGTCCCTCCTTTACAAGTAATGGTTGTGACAGATACATACTTCTCCTAGCATGAAACAATTCTGAAACAACATATGTTGCCTCATGATGCTATTGAAAGAAATATGAATATTACCATTTCTCATGTAACATCAAAGATATTACTCATTTTCTTATTGTTTTGACACTTCACCCATGGTGCCACTAAACACTGTAATTAGTCTTAGAGATTTACATTTTGCATTGTACTTATGTTTTACTGCTCCTGTTTCCTTGAGATTGTAATTGGATTGGAAGTAATCTTTCATGATTTACCTATTTGATGATGTGTTCTCTATGACAGTGATCAGAACTCTCACTATCATAGATGATATATCTTTAAATAAATAAACCATGTGGAGTTTACTTCAGTTCAAAGCCATGCCAAAACTAAATTGATAGCATGCTTCCCCAAAAGACTATAAACTTGAATTGTACACTGTTAACCTGCAAGTCACAATCATTTTAACTATTGTCCTTCATATGCACGCTGAGCTCAACCCTTGTGGGAGCCACATTTACCCCACGTGCTTAAAATCAGATAAAAATAACAATTCTTTTCTTGTATCTGCACATGAAGCAAATGTTAGAAAAATATGCATATTTTAGGTGTGTTTGATAACTTCATTGGTTAGATCCAGGACACCTAAAGTATGCATCACTTTTTTAATGCATTTTTAGAGATCAGTATATATATGGATAGGTGTATGTTCATGTATGATTTAAACCTTTCATTGCTTAGAGTGTTGATCTAACACTATTGCTTTTGCTAAATGCAGGACTAGGAGTGACACAGAGCTAGGAAAGGACAAGTAGCTCAGGACAAGGGACAACAGACCTGGACGAGACAACGCAACTTGAACCAGTCATTCCAGGCAATGACTACTTTCTCTCTCTCATTCACATTTATCTTTTCACTTATTCATGTATATATTGATTTTGATTTGTATTGAATAAGAATAAGTTAAACTCATGGCTTGTGTGAGTTAAATGAATATTTCATTCAATAAAAATAACTTTTCAGAAGAAATTTTACAAAATCTTCTTATGTTTCATGCATCTATATAAATGCGATGATTTGCATTTCTGTAATCTCTCAAGTTATTTCATTTATACAAATGAATGCAATGTAAGAGGAATAGAAAATGTACCATCTTCTTTTAGATATTAATCAATGGCCTCTACCTAATTGAGCCATGGGTGAAAATCTGGTAACACTCCATTTTCTATTCTTTTAGGATGTAGTGAAACTAAGGAGGAAAAATAGTGATGCTATTAGTCCAACATCGCTATATAGCGATGCTGCCTCTATATCCAAAGGGTGACATTGCAGTGTTTCTCTTGAGGGATAGATCACTTAAAATCTCAAAGGGTGACACTGGGTGATATAGTGACACAATTGCGGTTTTTGTCTTTCCACAGCTCGCGACGTTGATTTCCACATAGTGACATTGAAGCTCCAAACAATGATTCCTTTACAGATTATGACATTGGGTTGGGATTGACCAGCTTTTGTAGGTTGAAGTGACCAACAAGGAAAAGAAGAAACAAAGGGAAGGCCTCATATGGCACTATTTCACAATTGTAACAAGTGTTTTTAAACACTTTTGGAGACACCTATAACCCAATCTTTAGGATCTTGTTATCTTCATCTTTAGAACTTAACTATATTTCGTTTGGGATTTAAAAAAAGAACATACAAAAACTTTTTTTTCTCAAATTTGGTTAAAAAGGACCTTAGAAACTCAGTAGATTTGATTTTGGGTTTTAAAAATTGAACAAGCTACTTCAAACACTTGATTTTAGTGTTATAAAATGAACTCACTATTTCCTTTGAGGATTTAAAATGAACATGTGGTTATCTTGTTTTGTAATTTTTTTTACAAAATAATACCATCCAAATGTGTATACACTTCTCTTGCGCTTCACGACGATATTGAGAATCAAAAGAATTTCAGTGATATTAGGTTGTCTAAAAGATTGCCTCCACATTTTGAATTTGGGCTCTTAAAATCGAATAAAGCTTGCTAGTGTGGGATAGGACATTGCATGTGTTCTCTCTTTGTTCACGCAAACAAAGATTGATCGAACTAAGAATGCACCTACTCACTTTTGTTTACCTTTAGAGGGCCTACCTTGATGGGTAAAAGAACTCACCGCAAGGGAACGACCCAAGTGGTAACGAGCATAAGCCAAGCTCTTCCAAACCACTATATAAATTTGTGGTTGTGATGAAAATCATAAACAATGGGAAACGGTGCATGATAACTCTCCCCCAGTGTCTTTATGATGTGTAAAGCCCTTGTTCTAAGGGTTGGGAGATCTCTCACAAGGAGTTTATCATTGTACCCCCTAAACTAGATGCCCTTACTATGAACCTTTGCTTAGAATCCAAAATCCCAATATTTGTTGGAGTCAGGAGGTCGAACCTCCGAAGCCATCCCACATACTTGCAATTCTTTGTAGAGATGAAAAGTTTGTCATGGAGGATTCATGAGAACTAAATCTTGGCTGACCCGTAGAAGTGAGTGTCGTGGAGGGGATCCAGTGTGGTCAAGCTTCTACTCATCCACTCTGAATAAGCATAACTGGATTTATCCAAGTAGGAAATTCAACAAATATTTTCTTTTCCATCCTAGGATTGTGTAATTTTGAGTCAGTTAAACACATTGTTTGGATCCAAAATCTTGAAAACAAACATTCAACAAGGAAATCAAATTTCAAACCTTTAGAAGAAGCAAATACCTTTGAAAAATCCAAGTGCTACTACTTGTCCCTAGGGATTTCATCCTTAGAGGCTTCTAAGTATTTGGGTTCATATCTTAATTTTCTCTCTAAAGTCAACATTAGGGAGCTATTGCCTTGATTCTCTTGATTTCCACATATTGGACCTTGTGGGATGAAAATAAATTGAGACACTAGACATTTAGTTTGAAAAGCTAAGCAAGAAAGTGTTTATGTTAAAAGGAACTCATTAAGCAAAGATAAAAGACAATTGAACCCCACACATGTTTTGTATCAAATGATTTCCAGCAAGATCAAAGTTCCGAATCCAAAGTCCATCAATCAAAACAAAAGTCTTAGTCTAAGAAATCTCAAGAAATGTTAGTCTATGCTTTACGCAGTTAGAGAAAGATTGGTCTATAATTTTTAGAAATGAGCATCCAAGGATAACCCAAACTTGTACTCATTCTATTATTTTCAAAATCCAAATCTTTTTCAATGTTTTGAGTATCTCACTTTGTAGGGTTAACAAGTTCTTGGAACTATAGCATGTTCATCAATACCTAGGTGTTGTAAACAAAAGTCTCTCTAGGTTCACTTAGGATCCAAATCAACACTTTCATCCATCCCCCAAACATCAATCAAAACCCATCTCACAAACAACTCTTAGAAATCTTGGAAAAACCCTTCATACTAGACCTTTGGAAAATCCTTTAAATCCAATCAAAATCATCTTGTTTGACTAAGTGTGTGTGGATGCATCCTTCTTCATACACTTAGTTAAATTATCATCTTGTGGACAAGTTTATTCCAATACAACATCTAACCTCTTGGAGTTTATGAGTTCATTATCAAATCCAAATCAAATCCAAATCAAGTCAAAATCAGATCCGAATCAAATCCAAAATAAAAAACCCAAAGTTCTAAAGTCTAGTATGTCCTTTAAGGTTTCTTAAAATTTCAATCATTCACACCACTCATCTTTCATCATCTCATCACCACGCTTTGATCCTTAACATCTTAGACTTTCTTTTTTGTACCTAAAGTTTAGACCAATCTAAGGAGTTAGAGGTTCACCTCCCACATTCCTGAAAATTGATACTTATTTTATGGTCCAAACTAGTTCTCAACACAAGAAGAACATGGAAACAAACAAAGAAACACCCACTTCAAGTGACTTGAGCCAAACTACACTTGAAATCAACCCCATCAAATCTAACAATCTCCCACTCAATCTTTCTCAAGTTCCACAAGATCTTCAAGAGGGAGGTTGCCAAGTGGAGGATATCACCAACAATGTCTTATGAATGACTCAAGATGAAATCATAGAAATGGTCCAAAATCTTGAAAATCACAAAATTGTCGACACAATGATGATATTTAATCCTTCACAATACATCTTGGAATTGGCTAAAGAGGGGGCTAAAATCCCTTCTAACTATGATGTAAGCAGTATTATGGAGAAACCTCTTGGGGTTATGCCACTGGTCTCATTCACACCTTCCTTCCAAAGAATCATTCAACCCATCCAAAAACCAATTTTATCTCATGCTCCAAGTCAACCCATAATTACCAAGGGGAGCTCATTGCTTCATGCTCTTTAAACACATCCATTTGTAAACAACCAAGACTTGGATGCAAACACCATCTTGGGTCAATCCATCCCTCAAGATCCGAAACATCCATACGTTCCACTTGTCTAAGTTCATGACACCAACAATCCATCCACCTTCTCCACAACACCGACATATTACCTTAACACACAAGTCTATCTCCACATGACTTCACAAGGAGAAGGGGGACTATTTGGACAAGGGGGAATATTTGATCCCTCATCATCACTTTCTCAAGGAAACACACCACCCATCTTCCCACCATTTCCCCCTCTACCATCGACATCCACACCAATCCTCAGTTTAGGGAAACCCCCTTTACCAATCCTTAATCAATCCAATCAAAGAAATCCTCCAGTCATGAATCAGATCAAAATACGAAATAATTTGATCATTCCAACGATATCGCAACACCAGGTGGCACCAATCCAAATGACACAATCAATCGCTGCACCATCTATAAATATGGTCTTCCAAGGACATAGCATGTCCACCGCACCATCTACCACATAACCCCCTATTATCAATCCAACAACACCTCAACAACCACCTCAACAAACTCTCATCACAACATCTCATACCATTCCAAATCCTCCACCTCCACCACCAAAACCAAATATGGAAAACCAATACAACATTACACTACAAGCTGCCCAACAAGCCTATCAAAAGGAACTTCAACAATTTCAAAATCAACAAGCTACACAAGTTGCACATCAAGCCACCCAACAAGTGCAAACACAACAAGCTACAAAAAAAGAACAATAGGCTGCCCAAGCCCAAGCTTTATTGCAACAACAAGCCACCTAGGCTACCCAAGATGCACAAGCCGCACAAGCCGCACAAGCTACATAGGTTGCCCAAGTTGCCAAGGCTACCTAGCAAGCTCAAGCTCAAGCACAAGCTCAGTTTCAAGCCCAAAAAGCTCAAGCACAAGCACAATACCAAGAACAATAACAAGCAGTTCAGTAGCAAGCCTATCAACAAGCTTTGCAACAATATCAAGCACAACAAGAAGCGGCTCAACTACTAGCCCAATAACAAGCATTGTTGGCACAATAGCATCAAAACCAACAACAAGCATTGTTGGCACAATAGCAGCAAAACCAACAACAAGCATTGTTGGCACAATAGCAGCAAAACCAACAACAAGCATTGTTGGCATTGAAGGCATACCAACAAGCATTGGTGGCACAACAAAATATGCAACAACCTCCCACAAACACACAAAACACCCCACCTGTCACTCAAAAAATCAAGCCCCCTCAAAACCTATTCATCCCACCATCCGATCTGCAAAATGATGTGTCTGCACAAATCAAATTGATCTCACAAAAAGTGCTAGACCTCCAATCAGGGAAAATGATGAAAACACCAAGCAATTTTTTCCCTTATCCATTTGACAAAAGCATTGTGATGGTTCCATTCCCAAAGGGGTTCGGGATACCTAAATTTGACAAATATCATGGGATAGGTAATCCTGAGAATCACATTAGGGAATTCTAGGTATATTGTATGGAAGTTGGATATGATGACACATATCTAATGTGACTATTCCCCCAGAGTTTGGTTGGACCAGCAATGGAATGGTTCTCTCACCTTCCTCCAAGAATTAAAAAGTTCCAAGAAATTATGGACGCATTCATACAGAACTAAGCAATCAATATTGGCATGGGCATAAATCTAGAAGAACTATTTTCTCTCAAACAAGATAAGGGGAAAAAATTCACGTCCTTCTTACAATGATGGTGATCCAAGGCCAACAAGATCAAGTGGACTATGCCAAAAGAACAAAAAATCTGCACTATCATCACTAATCTTGAAGGAACCTAGTCCTTCCATCTAAAAATGTAATGCATCACCACATATGACTAGTTGATCCCTAAGGCACTCAACATTGAAAGAGCCCTTATCACACAAGGGGGGACACCTACTTATCAAGAAAATTTTCCATCAACCAGTTATAACGAAAAACCTCACATGGGAAAAGAACAAAAATGTCACTAACGATGGTGTCATTGATGCCAAAGTTGTCATCAATCCCCCAAGGAAAAACCCACAATCATATCAACAACCACAAATCAATAACCAAAACAAAACAAAAGCCAATTTAGTATCACAAACACCCAATAATCAAGTGGTCAACAATCTGAACAATCAAGGGGGACCACCCCCATGGAACAAGTATCCCCCCAAATGAAAATACACACCCCTTGGGGAATCAATCAAATCTATCATGAAAAAATTGGTACAAGAGAATCTCACTAAAATCCCTGTTTATGAGAATTATCAAGAGCCCCAAGTGAAACCACCATGGTATAACGAAAATCACCTTTTCGATTTTCATAAAATCAAGGGACACACGATGACTAGTTGCATGAGACTGAAAAACTTGATCCAATACCTTATCGATGAAAAAACCATAAGCGTTGAACAACCTGCAGGAAATCAGGACCTTAAGATATACACGAATCTGATGCCAGATCACAATAAATGGAACAACAATGGAAAGGAAAAGTATAACAATTTAAACCATGTTTACGATCATGTTGTTGCATCCTTTTAGGAATGGGTCACTATTGTCAATGTCAAGGGAGCTAGAGCCAACTATGGAGTAACCACATGGGGTGGAAGAGTTACCATTCTTGGACCATCGAAACCACCCAAGGCACCCACATCTAATCCAAAATTCATTCCCAATGGCTATAATGTCTTGGACCAGCTAAAAATAACCTCCACCTAGATATCTATCATGGAGTTACTAAAAATCTCACTTGCACATAGGAAAATCCTAGAAGAAGCATTGGCTTCATCCACTGTCCCCATAGATCTTGATGCAGACCAGTTCCAAGCTATAGTAAGACATATCACCATCCCACATCTCTTAAAATTCTCTTAACATTACCTCCCAACTCAACCATCTTATAACCGAACACTCCATCTTGAAGTCCTGGTCCATAAAAATAAATTCAAAAGAGTCTAGTGGATGGGGGTGCAGGTCTGAATATTTGTACTCTCAAGCTAATAAAGAATCTGGGATTCTCTGAGGACGTCATTGAAAAAGGTAAATGTATTACAATCAAGGCATGTGATGATCAAGAAAGAGTGTCTCAAGGCACTAGTCAACTCCCTATTCAAGTAGGGCCAACCATCATGGAAACTACTTTCCAAGTCCTTGATCTTGAGTTACCTTATAATATCCTCCTGGGGCGCCCATGGATTCATGGGATGGAAGTTGTTCCCTCTACCTTCCATCAATGTGTCAAGTTTCCCTATCAAAATAAAGAGGTCACAATCCTTGGTGATCCCGAGCCATTTTATTATTGCAAGAATCTGGAAGAAAAGTACTACAAGATCCCTCAAGTCCCAAAGAATGATGAAGGCCCTATGACTCCATATGTAGCCCATCTACCTTAGCCTCCACTTTTGAGACAAAGACACTCACCATTCCTAACATCTCTGATATTAAAGTCATTATCCAAGATAATGGGTGTGGGGATTACAAAATGAAAAAGAGTGCCTTTGTAATAGGAGAGTTACCTCAATCTCCTCGATCTCATGGACAACCTCAACCATTTGATACATCAGCCCAAACCTTCAAAGAAAACTCCTCCAGATTCAAAAAGTGGGGTGACCTAAGTTAGGAAGTGGTAGATGAAAGGGATATATCAAGATTATTGTATCAAGATGAAAGGCCCATACCTGATCTTCTCATGGACAACAACAACAAAGGATTGCAGTTAATGCAAGGATGGGGCTACAACAGAAATGAAAAGCTTGGGAAAAATGACAACGACCTACTAGAACCTATCATTCTTGAGAAGCGTATAAGGAATCTTGGCCTTGGATGTACTCCAAAATTAACCTTACTTGGAAAAGGTGCCCCGATTAGAAAATTCAAAGCTTCCCCCTCAATTCTGGTATCAATTACTTATGCTTTTGAGGACCCCCTCACTAACCTACCTATGTTATTTGAGGATTCCTCCCTTCTCATGATTAGTACCCTATCTTTCAAACCAGATGACCTGACTACTAAGCTAAAACTTGTCTATCCCCAACTCATCGATTATGACCAACGAGGACCATCGATTTTAGACACGTTCAAAAATGATGAGGCTCTCTCATAATTCATGGGATTGTGGGAGACAATACCATATGGAGATCACAAAGCTGGATTCGACACTGAGTTGGACACACATGCCTACTATGGGGAAAAAATTGAATCCCTCAGTTGCAAAAGTGAAAACTTAAGAATAATATCTAGGTCTTTGAGTGAAAACCACACTATGGCACTCTTTGACCTGAAAATAGTAAAAATAAAGGACACATCTAATGATGAAAACCTCTTTGAGGTGCTAGAGGATGAGGGATTCAATATTCCCCTTAGTGCTATTCATCAGGAGAAGTCAACAGTCTTGGCAGAAAAGTGCAATCTAGTCAATTTAGGGACCAAGGAAACACCACATATCACCTTCTATGCAGAATCACTTTTGACAGAAGAACAAGAACTCCTAGCTACTTTTATAAGGGAAAGAAAGGTAAAATTTGCATGGACCTATGCCGACATGCTTGGTCTTGATCCAGAAGTTGTGGTTCACCATCTAGCCATATATCCAAAAGAAAAACTAGTAAGACAAAAGCCAAGAAAGATGCATCCACAAATAGCATTACTAGTCAAATTAAATTACATAAGCTCCTTGATGTTGGTTTTATACGGCCAATTGATTATCCAGAATGGGTTTCAAACTTGGTACTGGTTACTAAGCCCACTAGGGGCATCCACATCTACATTGAATTTAGGTATCTAAACAAGGTGTGTCCTAAAGATGACTTCCCTCTTCCCAATATCGACATGATTGTGGATCAAACAACAAGACATGAAACATTGTTAGTAATGGATGGGTTCTCAGGGTACAATAAAATCATGATAGACAAAGATGATCAACAAAAAACAACTTTCACTTTTCCATGGGGAACCTATTGTTGGACTATGATGCCATTTGGGCTGAAAAATGAAGGGCTACCTATCAAAGATTTATGACGCTGATCTTCTATGGCATGATTCACAAAACTATGGAAGACTATATGGATGACATATTGGCCAAATCAAAGAAGCGTTGGGATCACATACCAGCTCTAAGCTCCATCTTTGATAGGCTAGAATAATACAAGGTCAGACTCAATCCAAAGAAATGTGTCTTCAGTGTACATTCATGAAATCTCCTTGGGTATATTGTTACTATGATGGAAATTGAGATAGATCCTACCAAAGTCAAAGGAATTCTTGAGATGGAGGCACCAAGGACATTAAATCAGTTAAGGGGTTTGAAAGGAAGACTCCAATCCATCCGCTAGTTTATAGCACAATTAGCAGATAAAGCTATCCCATATTCTCATCTACTCCACAAGGGGATAGCATACAAATGGGATGAGAAATGTGACTAGGCATTCAACAAAATCAAGGAGTACTTGCTCACACCACTAGTTCTTATGCCACCAATTCTAGGCAAGCTCTTGATCCTATATATATCGGAAACAAAAGCAACCCTTGGTGCTCTTTGAGCACAACATGATGAAAATAAGAAAGAGAGAGCTATTTACTACATGAGTAGAACCATGGTAGGACATGAGATGAATTATACATCCATTGAGAAGGCTTGCTTAGCAGTCGTGTTCACTGCAAAAAAACTCAGACACTATATGTTGGTACATCAAAGAAAACTCATTGCCAAGATAGATCCTCTCAAGTATCTTCTTTCCAAGGAAATGCTCACAAGGTGAATAGCTAAATGGGTCATGATCCTAACAAAAAATGACATTGAGTATGTAGAATGGAAGGCCATTAAAGGACAAGCAATTGTAGATCAATTGGCAGAAGTACCAATGTACCCAAAGAACCCACTTGTGTCAGAATTCCCCGATGAGTCAATCTTTAACCTAAGTGTGGCAGATTACTGGAAAGTATATTTTGATGGATCTTACACACAACATGGGTCAGGAACCAGAGTCTTCTACATTATTCCACATGGAGATTGCATACCCAAGTCATATAAGTTGTCTTTTCCTTACACAAACAACATTGCAGAGTATGAGGCCCTTGTCATAGGACTCAAAATAGCAGTACAATGACAGATCATGACACTCAAGGTCTATGGGGACTCACAACTTATCATTAACCAGGTCAATGATGAATATCAAATGAAGGATGAAAAATTGAATCCATACAAGAAATTGGTGGAAAGGCTCAAAGAATTCTTCATTGGCATCATGTTTGAGAAAATACCAAGGGAAAACAATAGGGAAGCAGATGTTATGGCAACAATTGGATTGCTATTGGATATCCCACATGATGTCCCAAAGCAAGAATTCCTTGTAGAGCAGCTTCTCCTACGCATTCGAGGTACTAGATTTTTCAACATATCTCAAAACTAGGGTAGGGTACTTTGTACGAAGTGCATCAAAATTTGATTTTCCTCTTGTAACTAGGCCTAATTGGCAACTTGACTTGGTAGGAGTAGGGTATTTGCATTCCAAGGGTTCCACTCTCATTCCAGTGCTTCAAACATGTCATATAGGGTCTAATTAATCTTCTTCTATCAAGTATATCAATTTTTCAAGGCATTTCAAGAAATACCCTAAGTCTCTAGGGTTCCCACGCTTGACACATGAAGATGTCAAGCCATAGCAGCAACTCCACACATGCTAAACACCATCCTCTACATATACAAGTTTTTGAAATCATATAAAACCTCTTCTTCTCCCATTCCAACATGTTTCAAGAGTTTTCACTAGGTGGAGTGGAGTTTATTGCATTTTATCTACTCATTATTTACCCTAACTAGGGTTTCAACTAGTCCAAAGTAAAATGAACGCAACTTGCTTGAAACTTGATAAAATTACATGAAACCAATGCAAAAAGAAAGTAGATTCACTGCTTTACCAATCCCAATCAGTCTTAATGCATTCCTAGATCATACAGATCTGTACAAGTCACTGTAGCAGCAAATTAACTTTCAAAAATGCAGAAAACAAAATTTTATTGCTCCAAATCTTCAAGAAATTCAACATCCAACCTTGCCCTCAACCACAAAAGGTCTATTTAACATTTTCCAACCATTTTCCAATGGTTCTCAACTAATTTTCAAATTAAAAACTCAACTAAACATCATTATAACTTTGTATTACAAAAAGGTGTAAAAGTTGCTTTGACAACATTTTTGTAACTTGACAACATTTTACATCTAGTCCCTAAATCACCCCTAATGACTCAAAACTGACTTTAACACATATGAAATGGTCCTTGAAGACCTTATTACATACAAATAACTCAATAATTTTTTTTTAAAAACTTTTGACCTCCTTTCGAGGGATGAAAACCTATGGTACCCCTGCACCAGGTGCCATTTGAGCTTTCCTAAGCCATTAAAGGAAGAGAGAATTCACACCACTTTCCTAGCAGATTGCAATACACAAATGTAGATCTGATGATGGGCTTGATTGGGTAAATTGGTAGTGAGATAGCATGAGAGAAGAGAGGTCGTATAGTTGAGAAAATGAAGACAAAAAGACATACCACTAAATGACATCATATAAGCATTAAAATGTAGATAAAAATGGGAGTAAGATCGATTGTGTCGGTGAAAGAAGAATGGTCATATGGAGACCATGAAGATTGATGTGCATATATTAGAAATGAAATGACACATTATTAGATAGAAGACACCTTGGAAATGAAAGAGATTCGATATGAATTAAAAAATTCCAATATCCACATTGATGCAACATTTTAAAATAAAAAGCTAAGTGAAGGGGTCGCATTGAAGGAAAAAAGTGTAAAAGACCTCTTTTTCATGAGAAGATGCAAATTAAAAAAACCAAAATGTGAAAGAGAGGGATGCGTAGATTGAAGAGAGGAGGACACGCTAAGGGGAATATGAAGGGGCAGTTCAAAGATGCAGATTTAACTAAAGCAAAGGTGGTCACTAGGGGAAGGTAGGCCAATACAATAGTGGAGAGGTTGAAACCGTGGGTAAGAGAAGAGGAGAAGTTGAAGGTTGCAAAAAATGGAAGAACTGGACTCGGCCTTAGAGAGAGAAGGTAGGTAGATCTCTTATGTGGGTAAGAGAAATAATATAGGAGTGATGCCTCACAGGAGTAGGGAGAGAATTGATAAACATTGAGAGGAGTTAGGTTAAATAAAATACAGATTTAAATGAAGAATATATGGGTACAAAATTGATACTGAATTGTAAATTGTCATAGATTTTATTTTACACTTGTAGAAATCAAATTAGTATGTGTCAAATATTTGTATAGTGTTATTGTCATGTGAATTTGTGGTGTTCGTAGCAAGAGGGTAAAATAGGAGAATGTTGGAGGAATGGCATGAGACGTTATCAAATGCCAAATAGAGCATATTTTTATTGCAGATGTATTTTGAATTAACTTTTGTTATTAAATCTGAGTTTTCTTGCAATAATTGCTTGAGTGGTTGTTGATTTGTTTTGTGTTTTAAGTTAGTGTGTAGAGAGGACGAACCTCTTGCATCATTTGGTATTAGAGCAAGTAGTCCTGAGAGTGGAGAGTATCCACAAAGACTTGTGAGTGTTGTGTGAACAAATCATTGACCGTGAGGAAATTTGCATCGAGAGGAAAGTGTGTGAAGTGGTAGAGATGAAAGTGTGTGAAGTGGTAGAGAGGAAAGTGTGTGAAGTGGTAGAGAAGTCCTGAGTAGTAGAGAGCTTGATTCCGTGAAGAAATGTGTTTTGTAGATTGAGAGTGATTGCAAGAGGCAAGATGGGTTGGTTCGTGAGGAGACCCATGCAGATACTATTTTAGGAGAAATATTGGGAGAATGTGGAGGATGCAATGATTGAAGTGATTGGAAAGATGGTTGGAGGAAAAGTAAAAAAGAATGTTGGAAAGAATGAGAGGAAAGTGGTGAAGATGAGTGAGATGAAGAAATACTAGGACAACAAAAAAGAGTATTGCAACTTAAGATGGATGGAGAAAGATGAGAGAGAAACCCCTATAGAAGAAGTTGTAGTAGAGATATGCCATGAAGAAGGCATGACGATAGAAGAAGAAAGGAATGAAGTGAGAAATGAAGAGGTCGCAATGAAAGGTGAATGTGAAGTAGATTTGTTCACACAATTGCTAATGATTGAGGAAGAGTGGAGATCGAAGCTTAATACATTGCAGCAAAAAGGAAAAGAACAAAAATTTGTAGCCGACGAGGAGGTGGAAGATGTCATAGTTGCAAATGAAAAGGAGGTAAATCAGATTTGTGATGTTATGTCAGTTTCAAATATGATAGTAGAAGATGAGATGGATAGAGGACAAGTGCATGCAGTAGATGTTGTGTTGTTGTGTGTAGAGATGGTTGAGGATGTTGCAAGATTTTTATGGAGGTGGTTGGTTAGAGGTGGGTTTGAACCCATGGAGGAGGAGAGGAGTGTGAAAATAATTTAGCGGAGGTTGGACTATGGTTGACACTAGTCCATGAGGCGGAAAAAAGGAAGATGTAGTGTTATTGGAGGAAGGTGGTCCATGTTTCATCATGATGCTGGAAAAGGTGAAAGAAAGATTGATTTTCAACACTTGAACAACGAAGGAGTTCATAGTAGGTTAATGACAACCTAGAAGAGTAGTGCGGCTACTCAACTTCGCTATTGTGAGCCTATGTTCACAATCTTCCTACCCGACATGTCTAGTGTAGGAGCACTCGAGCGGATAGCCAATTTGCACCAACCAAAAATATTGTTGGATTTATTTTTGTAATTTTGGTTTGGATTTCTCTATTTTGATGAGTACTTAAACCTCTTAAATTTTATGCTTTAATGAAATATAGAGCTTTGGTGAAATGTTGTATTCGCAACTACCTTGCTTGACATGTATGTGGGGTGTAAAATCATAGATCAGACACATAATCTGTTTGACCGAATGCTTTCGAGAATGCCAACTGAAGGATATGAACAAAATAGATTTGTGGGGCAGGCCTTAGTAATTGAAAATGGCTAGCACCAAGATAATTTCCATCACAACCAAAGAGATTTTTCCATATGTTGTAACTGCAGGTACCTAGGTTGATGAAATCCAACAAGGGAACATGGATCTGTGCATAAACTGTTTGATTGGATGATGAAGAGTCTTGGACTCTCATTTTAATTTCTATATCCATTTCTTTTGGTGCCTTTTGAGCTTTCCTAAGCCATCGAAGGAAGAGAGAATTCACACCACTTTCCTAGTAGACCACAATACACAAATGCAGATCATATGATGGGCTTGACGAGGTAAATTGGCAGCGAGATAGCATAGGAGAAGAGAGGTCATGTGGTTGAGAAAATGAAGATGGAAAGGTGCACCACTAAATGAAATCATATAAGCATTAAAATGCAGATAAAAACAAGAGGATTGATTGGGTCGGTGAAAGAAGAACGACCATATGGAGACCATGAAGATTGATGCGTAGAAAGTGAAAATTAAATGATACATTATTAGATAGCCAATTCCTTGGAAATGAAATTCAATATGAATTGAAAAAATCAAATCTCCACATTGGAGGTAGCACTTTAAAATAAAAAGCTAAGTGAAGGGGTCATGTGGAAGGAAAAAAAACCTCTTGTTCATGAGAAAATGTAGATTGAAAAACAAAAATGTGAAAGAGAGGGTTGCACAAATTGAAGAGAGGAGGATGCACTAAGGGGAATATGAAGGGGTAGTTCAAAGATGCAGATTTAACTAAAATAAAGGTGGGCTCCAAGGGAAGGTAGGCCAATAGAATAGTGGAGAGGCTAAAATTGTGGGTAAGAGAAGAGGAGAAGTTGAAGGTTACAAAACATGGAAGGACTGGACTTGGCCTTAGAGAGAAGGTGGGTAGATCTCTTAGATGGGTAAGAGAAATAATATAGGAGCGATGCCTCACTGGAATAGGGAGAGAATTGACAGACATTGAGAGGAGTCAAGTTGGGAAGGAAATAACACCCTAAATAAAATGCAGATTTAAATGAAGATTATATGGGTGTAGAATTGATACTGAATTGTAAATTTTCATGGATTTTATTTTATTCTTGTAGAAATCAAATTAATATGTGTCAAGTCTTTGTATAGTGTTATTGTCATGTGAATTTGTGGAGTTCGTAGCAAGAGGGTAAAATAGGAGAATATAGGAAGAATGGCATGAGACGTTATCATATACCAGAGAGAGCATCTTTGTATTGTAGATGTATAAAGAATTAAGTTATGTTATTAAATTTGAGTTTTCTTGCAATCTTCACTTGAGTGGTTGTTGATTTGTTTTGTGTTTTGAGTTAGTGTGCAGAGAGGAGACCCTCTTGCATCAGTAACTACCATAAAAATTAATACAAATAAAATTTATAGATCAAATCAATATAATGTGGCTAGAATATACATATAATGAAGCTCAAATATAACCCCCATATGAGATCATCCTTCAAAATCACTAGGGTTTTTGTCCTAAGATTCCCACACTCAAACACAAGTGATCAAAGTATATTCTAGAAGTAAGATCATGTGTAGATGATAAATTATAATGAAAATAATTAATCCTTTATATCAATCACAAATATGATAGGTTGGCCACCAAGAACTCCTATGACTTCAAATTATTTGAATAGTGATAATGGGTGAGAAATGTTCCAAAAATAATAGGACCAAAAATAGAATACTATAAATAGCATGATATGTGTAGGGAAGTTAAGGGGGAAACATAAGTGGAAATATTGAGAATTTGGGGTTAACCATAGACAAGACTCAACTAAAGGCCATGACATTTAGGGTCAAGCAATGAGAATGATGTAAGATAGATGATTTTAAAAAATACAATTGTGAGATGGATGGTAGGAAGAAGGCATGATAGGATGAAGATGTTAGAAACTATAATAGGAATAAGGGAATATTGGAGTTGGAAGAAAAGAAATGCTAATGAAGGAAAAATACGCAACAAAAAGAAATAAGGAAGACACATGTATATACCTAATATGTATACATAGATTGACTAGAACTGATGATAGAGCCATGGTGTTAGCTGCATATTTATTTTATTTTTATAGTTATTTCCCCTTACCAATGGACCTTCTACTACTGGTTATTACCCCACATGCACTTGAATACATTTACATAGAAACCATTGAATTAAAAACATAAATAGGAAATTTGATTATATAATTTTTTTTTTCTTTTACATGCACATAATTGTACTTCTCATATTCAAATGCACAAATATCTACACTTAAAATTTAGCTCTACACATACTCTCCTCTCAAACTCTATCTCTCTTCCTACTCATAGCCTTTTTTCTCATATGTAACTTCACCTCCACATGCTACTCACACACATAACCTCTCAATCGTATCACCCCAACTCAATTGGTCTCACACATGCTTTCAATCTTCCTTCTTGCTACAATGTCTAGTTGGTCTTGAAAGGAAGCTAGGTAAGTTCAAGAAACTTCCTAGACCAATATAAGTGGGGGATATAGTGAATCTTTTTTCAAATTAAACCCTTAACAATTATAAATTCATATGCACATTCATTCAACTTAATATCGAATATGTAAGAAACAACAATAACTATAGAACAATATATAAGGGGAAAAAAATTATGAGAAAAAACCCACACTCTGAAAGCACAAATATTTGTATTATTGATAATATGAAAGTGGTTACAATATAATGATATTGATAATCTCATTTAGGAGTCTTGAACTACAACAGGATTTCTGGAGTGATTTCGATAACATAATAATATCTCTAAAATCTTCAAACTTGTACTACAATGCAAAATGACCAATTACCAAATAAATATAACTCCATATGAGAAGATGGACACCTACGATTTCCACATGGAAAAAATCCAATGTGTGCATTCTTGTCTTGAGTCTCCTTGACATACACAACACTTGCATGTATGTTAAAAACTTGCATGAAGTACAATATCATAAGTGGGACCCACACAATTTTATTTTTCCATTTCCAACACCTACCTCCTCATGCAAACGACCCCTCACACATACAATGCACATACATGCATTCAAACACCTTGCATGCATAGGAACCTTTATCACATGGGGCCCAATTATAATATTTTGGCATAACATGGTTCTTACATCATCATAAATTGTCATAATCTATCATAGACTAAGACTTAGAACTTATGAAAAAATCTATCAAATTAGCCTCCAGTAGGGTCCAACAAGTGGGACACATAGTTCCACATAATTAGCTTGCATGTAATCCTAGTCACCTCCATGTAGGATGCCACTTCAATCGATAGGTCCCACAATGTGACATGAAAATAGTAGGAAAATAAACATAGGATAAAATGAATAATTAAACATCAAAATAAATGCTATGAATTGCAAAGGCTGATAAAATTTAACCTAAACTTTCTCCCACTTGTCAAAGACCTTTCAAGAGTCAATCAATAATGAACTGCTAGGAGTCATGAGGTACATAGAATATGAACACTATCTAAAATTATCCATGCTCACAAGCTTTCTCAATGCATCAAAAATATTCATCAAAGTTTCAAATTTCTCAAATTTCACCTTCCCATCTTCCACCATGTCAAGGAAAATTTTGAAACTAAACATCAATGTACTTCAACTTGTATACCAAGTTTTCTTTACTTATGACAATGAAATACTCTGGATGCGACATATATATTTACTCCTATAAATCACCATCAAGTATTGTTATCTTCACATCCATCTTCTCAAATTGTAAATTGTGTAAGCTATAGTAAGTGATAATAGGAACTTAATGGATGTTAGCTTTGCTACAAGAGATAATATTTTTATAATAGTCAATTCCCTCCACCTATGAATACCCCTTTATGACTAATCATGCTTTATGCTTCTCAAAATTTCCATCAAGACCATACTTTATCTTGAACACCCATTTACAGTTGGTGTCCTTTAAGAAAAGGTACTAGATCCCATGTGCTATTTTTATTCAATGCAACCATCTCTTCATCCATGGATTTCATCTAGGAATCAAAATCACTCATACCCATAACCTCTTTTATAGTCATAGGCTCACCAATAATAGAAATCAAAGAAAAAATACAACTAGAATCCAACATTGAATAACCAAATATTTTTGGTTGTCATCTAACTTAGTGATGAAATAAACTCCCCTTACAAATCTGAAAACTCATGACATAACTCAAAATATGGTGCAGGGGCACCATGCTAGTCATTTTGTGTAAATGATGTCTTATGTCAAGTTTTGGTGTGTTTTAGTCCTTTGTCAAGAAATAAGGTCATAATAGACCATCTTTTAATGTTTAGAGTCCATTGGGTCAGTTTGAAGTCATTTTGTTAAATGTTGCAAAATCTTGAAAGTTGTCATTTGCATAAGTGCAAAATTACAAGAGTTAGGAAGTTGAAGGCTCAATTCATTTAAAATACAGTTGTAGCCATTTTTTTTGGATGGGAAAACATTAAAATATGGTTGTAAACCTCATGGTATAGGTTGGAGAATAGTTTGTGAAACAAAAAAAATAAAGACTTCCATGTTTTCATTGAATTATGTGTTCTTTTTATGGTAATTTGTTGTTACAGGCCACTGTATGGCCCTGTACAGATTGTTTGTGATCTAAAAGGTAGTGGATTTGATGGATATCTGAGTCAGCATCACTTTGGTTTTTATTTTATTGGATTTCATAAAGATTAAAGCATTTTGGAGGAATTTTTTTGTAGACGGGTCCATAATACCCTGTTTGTAGGTTTGAGAGCAAACAAAATATTTTGTTGACTCATTCCACCATTAGAATTTCTTGTAACTTGGTGGAATGGGTACTTGTAGGTAGTTTTTAATGTTGATGGAGGTATCAAGAGTAGGGAAGGCTATTTGAAGGGTTTATGATGTTTCCCTAGTTGTGTTTTCTTGAGTTTTAGTTTGAAAAGTGATTGCTAAGGGTAGGAGTTTGCATAAAATATAATGATAAAGGATAGGAGATGGTTTAGATAGCATTATTAGACCTATTATAAGTCGTTTGAAGCATTGGAAAAGTGGTTTGAGGTTTGGAACTGTTAGTTTCAATAAACCCTCTCTTTGAGCATGCCTAAAATGGCCTAGAACAAGGGTTTTGTGTTTTGTTGCATTAGGGAGTGTTTCAGTGACCAAAAATTGTTGATTCTGAGGTCTTATAGTCTGGTAAAGGTTTGGCAATAGATATTTGTGGTTGAGTGGTTGATTAGCTGATACATGCTTTGGAAAATAGGCCTAATTAGAGCTTGTTGCTGCGGGACACTCAAGTTTAGGAAGGTACATTTCAAAAAAAGTATATTTGATTTATAGATATGTGAAACAAGGCCTTAATGGGTTCTTGAAACTGCTTTTTTTTTTGGAGATTCAACCTATTTGGAAAGTTGTACCCATTTTTTCCATTTTGGAATACTACATGAAAATAAGCCTTTGGTGAGTGAGCGTTGGGAAAAGTGAGAGATCAGTGCTTGGGGAGACTTTGTTTAGCTTGAATCTTCCAACCTTATGATGTTCAAAGTGGTTTAAGGGTTCAATAAGGGTTTTGTGCCTTGATTACAGTTTGGGTGTTTTGTGGCTTTGTGAAGCCAAGTGTTTTGTGAAGGGAACATTGAATCAGAAATGGATGAATAAGAAAGAATTTTTGGAGTTTGGTTAAATTGTGATTGTTTACAAGATTTTCCTCCCTACTTTGCATCAAAATATCACAATGTATGCAAGAAGGAAAACACTATATTTTATTGCAGCAAATATGAATTGGCATTACAATATGTGGAAGCTCATAAGCCTCCTTACATGGACTTTTTGCATACGAAAAATATGCAACACTTGGAGTCTTCAATCCTATGCTCAATCTGACAACATCTAGTTATGTAAATCAGAAACTCCTCAAAATCCAACTTCTCCCAATGACAATGCATCAATATATAAAATTTTGTGAGAAGAAACCACTATTGGTTTCTCAAATCAACCTCTACTAAACCACCAAGAAAAACCGTCACTTTTTGCCTATCAATGCTCTCTTATTTGTTATAATTTTCTAAAACAATTTCTGGGTTTGGTGCGCCTCATTTCCATCTTTCTAGACCATTTTTAAATTCTCAATTTTGTTATTGTATGAGAAATTTATGACCTTTTTACCGAGACTAGGTCTCACAATTACGGCCTAGACATGCAACAACATGCAAATACATGCAAGGCATGCAAATGATAATGCAATAACATGTAAGAAAAGTGGTCCCCTTTTGTAAATGAATGATGAAGAACCATATTCCCTTTGGATATTCTTTAGAAACATTTATCAAAGAATAATTCCTTCAAAAATTACATCTTCAAATCACCACAAGGGAAATTTATAATGTTGCAAATTAAAATATTTATTCTCCTAACCGCTAACCCCTTATTGAAAATAAACCAAATTAAAATAATAATTTTTTTGGTGATAGAGGATTGCCATTTCACCTTGGATGCTCCTGCATCAGACACCCATGGTAATTTGAAATGTTTCATGAGTTTAACTCATAAACATTTGTAGATCATGTGCTTGTTTTTCATCCATCTTTCTTCCTTATCCACCTATTTCTTCTTCACCCTAATCTGAAACTTCCTATCTATCCCTTCCTCCTCTCTTTATTACTACAACAAAACTTTCAGCTTCCTTATATTCACTCATTTCATTCACATAATTCATAAGAAAATCATAATCACTAATTAACTCACAAGATGCAAGTTTTACCTCATCTTTTACTATTTCAACTTTGGTGTCCTCTTCTTCAATGTTTTCCATTGCAGTCAACTCTTTCTTTGCTGCTACAACCTCTTTAATATTTTCTACACTCTTCTCTTCCTCTTCACTCTCTTCCCTATGCCTTCCTCAAAACATACTTCTGTAATATTTTCTCCTTCTTGTTCACCTGCATACACAACTGTGACAAACTTTTTTCCTTTCTTATTTGGCATTTTGTCAAAAAATTGCCACACACTCTCAATCTTCAACTTCTCAGGTATAGACTATCTCATATTCAATGATCTGTCTACACACCACACACAATCCACCACAAGTCCTAGTGCAACGTACCTCACATCAGTGCTTCTGCCTGCACACTCAGGAACTCCTGCTTTGATACCACTGATGAAATAAAATTCCCTTACAAATCTGAAAACTCATAACACAACTCAAAATAGCACAACATATGAAAGAAGAAAAACACTATATTTTATTGCAACAAATATGAATTGGGATTACAATATGCGGAAGTTCATAAGCTCCCTTACAACATGGAATTTCTGCATACAAAAAAATCTACAACTTTTGGAGTCTTCAATCCTATGCTCAATCTGATAATATTTGGTTATGTAAACTAATAAATCCTCCAAAACCAACTTCTCACAATGACAAGGAATTAATATATAAATTTTTCTGAGAATAAACCACTATTGGTTTCTCAAATCAACCTCCACTAAACCACAAAGAAAACCCATCACTTTCTGCCTATCAATGATATGTTATTTGTCAGAATTTCTAAAATGGTTTCTGGGTTTGGTGCACCTCCTTTCCATCTTTCCGGATCATTTTGAAATTCTCAATTTTGTTACCATATGTGAAAGTTATGACCGTTTTACTAAGATTGGATCTCATAATTATGACCCATACATGCAACAACATGCAAAACTTGTGGCCAACATGAAAATACATGAAAGACATGAAAATGATAATGTAATAACATTGAAAAAAAGTGGTCCCCTCTTGTAAATGAATGCTCAAGAATCATATTCCCTTTGGAGATGCTTAGAAAAATTTATCAAAGTGTAATTCCTTCAAAAATTACCTCTTCAAATTACCACAAGGGAAAATTATAATGTTGCAAATTAAAATATTTATTCTTCTAACCTCTAAGCCCTTATTGAAAATAAAACATATTAAAATAACAATTTTTTTGGGGACACATGATTTCCATTTCACCTTAGATGCTCCTGCATCACTTGGGTAGACCTCAATTGTTGATATTTAGGTTCTTCTTGAAAAACTTTAGAGCTACTAAATATCTCCTTATCATCAAGTCCAATAGGTGTACATAGTTAAGTTTTCATGAGAGTCGATGGAACATGAACTAAATTCATTTATTTCTCTTCTTTCTCTAGTTGTAAAACAATAGAGGAAGGTTTCAAATCTCTAAAATCACAGTTCTACTATAGATAATCTTATCGGATAGTAGATCGTAAAGATTGTACCCTTTCACACTAGAACCATAATTGATGAAGATACAGTTAATAGCCATGTTCTCCAACTTAGACCTCTTCTCATTCAACACATGTGTGCATATTCCTAAAATCCAAATATTGTGATATTTCTCATTAAAGGATTCTTACCCAATCACACCTCTATGGGTGTCTTATCAAAAAATGATCAAATAACACACACTAGCTAAAAATTCAACCCGAATTTTTTGTTCAAGGCAAGCTCTACAAGTAGCATACTCCTAGCCCTCTCCATTAATTTCCTATTCATTGTTTCCATAAATCCATTTTTCTAATGGATTTATAGAGTTGTCTTATTCCTCTCAATGTTGTTCTCTTTACAAAATTTGTCAAATTCTACCAAAAACTACTCACCACTATTATCAGTCCTAAAACACTTAATCTTTTGATCAATCTAGTTTTCAACAAAGGATTTAAAATCCTTAAATTGATTGAATGCTTTAGATTAACTCCTTAGGAAATAAACTAATATCTTTCTATTGTAGTCATCAATGAATGAAACAAAATATATAAATTTTGATAACAAAGGAACATTAATAGACCAAACACATCTAAATGAATATAGTCCAAAACCCCAAAATATTTATGAGAACTAGAATAAAAATTAACACAATTTTTTACATAGATGCAATGTTCAAAGAAATCAAAATCAAGATTACAATTATCAAACCTCTCTATGAGGTATTTATTTTTCAGGGATCTAGACCCTTCTCACCAATATGGCCAAGTCTTTGTTGCCATAACATTGTCATCTCTACTATAAACTTCATCTCCAAGGAATGAGCACTAGTAGGTATCCAAAATTCATGACTATCAAAATTAGTTACAATAGATTTCTTGACTATTTGATTTGATGGTGGGGATGAAGAACCTCAAGCTCTTTTCTTTTGGTTTTGAGAAATTTTGCACTGTATAGTGCATACATCAATCCTAAAGAAAGTTTCAATATGAACACCCTTCACCAAAACCATATATCCTCTTATCATCTCACATCCTCCACTCAAAAACACAAATTGCACACCCACATCATCCAAGTTTCTCATAGAAATTAGGTTTCTTACCAGACCAGGGATATGTAGCACACCATCGATCCCCTTCACTCTACCACTAGGGAATTGAATCTTGACTCTTCCATGGCCAATAATTCTTAGATTAGATTCATCACCCAAATACACCTTTCCACTATCAAACTCTTCATACTTTGAGAACCAAACCCTATGTGAGGTCATGTGAAAAGATGCACTGGATTCTATCAAAATCATATCTTTAGATGCAGGAATTTTGAAGGCTATGACAAGAGGAATTTGCATCATCCTAAGATGATTTATCTAATTTAAAATTAGAGAATTTCTTGTTATTTTTCTTCCTTTAATCCTCTTTGCACTCCTTGCAAAAATGACAAGATTTCCTACAGTTCCAATATTTTCCCTTTGACTTTCCAAGAGACTTAGATCTCCTTGAGGATTTGGATTTTGAATTCTTGTACTTCTTCCAAATTTCTCCTTTGATATTTAATGTACAACAAGGGCATCATTAGCCATCTCATAATATTTTCTCTGCATACCTTTAGAAAGTAATATTGTAACTAGTTCATCCATATTAAATGTGGTAGTGGTACTTCCAATGGCCATGAGAAGGTGATACCACAAGTATGAGAAAGAACATAACAATGTCATGCAACAATTCTCATCCTCCATCATTACACCAATAAAACCCAACTAAGCAATGAGCATGTTAAATGAATTTATTTGATTAGCCACAAATCCTCCTTTCATCCTTAGAGAATATAACTTCTTTCTCAAGAACAAATTATTTACTATGGATTTAACCTAATAAATTTCACCAAGCTTCTTCCAAAGGCTCACTACATTATTCTCTTATTGGAAATTCAACAACATGAAGTTTTCCAAATAGTCTTATCAAACCCTTGGCTTTTCAATCCATTAGTTCATATTTTTCTTGAGTAATGCTGGTAGATTTTGCACTGGATATTGCAGCCAATAGATCCCTGTCTATGAACATATATTCCATTTTTAGCTTCCACAACTAAAAATATTTTCCATTAAATTTTCCATCTTGATCCTTCCATATGTGCTTTCCATCTTTTTCTTATGACAAGGTCACAAAAATGCTTCTGCAAAAGTTCCAACTCAAACAAAAATCAGTACAAAAAACCCTCAACCCAATAATGGGATCAAAACTGGCCAAGCTCTGATACCAATTGAAAGGAAGCTAGGTAAGTGGAAGAATATTCCTACACCAATTTTAGTGGGAAAGATAGTGTAATATTTTCAAATTAAACCCTTAACAGTTACAAATTCAAATGCACATTCATTTAACTTAATCAAATATGCAATAAACAATAATAACCATAACACAATATATATGTCATGGGGAAAACTCTTTTAGGAGAAAAACCCCACACTTCAAAATAAAAAAATATTTGTATTATTAGTAATTTTAAATAGGTTATAATACAATCATAGAGTTATTCTCATTCAAAAAAATTCAACTACAACATGATTTCTAGAGTGATTCTAACAACATAATTGTATCTTTTAATTCTTCAAACCTATACTACAATGAAAAATGACCAAGTACCAAATAAATATAATTCCATATGAGAATAAGGATTCCTAGGATCTCTATATGGATTAAATTAAAAACTTACATTCTTGCATTGAGTCTCCTTGATATGCAATTCACTTACATGCATGCAATAGGCTTGCATGAAGTGTAGTGTCAAAAATGGGACCCATATGATTTTATTTTTCCATTTCCAACACCTATCTCGTCATGCATAGGACCCTTCACACATGCATAGGAGCCTTCATCACAAGGGGCCCACCTATCAGAGTTTGTCATATCTTGACTCTTGCACCATCAGAACTTGTCATGGTAACTTGTCAGAATTCTTCATAAACAACACTTACAAATTATGATAAAATATATCAAATTAACCTATAGTGGGGTCTACCAACTAGGAAACCTACATCCACATAATTATATTACATGTCATCCTAGTCACCTCCATGTAGGATGCCACCTTAATTAGTAGGTCCCACAACATGACTTGACATTAGTAGGAAAATAAACATATGATAAAATGAATAATTAAACATCAAAATAAATGCTAGGACTTTAAAAGGTTGAGACACCTTAATCTCAGTAGGTTTTACACATACACTCTTCACCCTATATTCACCTTATTTATTAATTGGTCTCATGTAGGATATGTTATTCTAGTGGCTTGCTTACGACCCCTTCTTTTTTATTGGCTCATCTACTTAGCTCCTTATGGGCATCTTCTTCATTGAAAATTACTTATTCAACTTCCATGGTCTACATATACTTTCCTTTTTTGCTTAATCCTCATGACTTCCTTCATTGCTTCCCTCATTATCCACATGCCTCCATTCACTATTCTTCTCCATCTCATCCCCTAGTTCTTTTATTTGGCCAACTATTTTGGATTCATCTTGAATACACTCCTTTGAAACTTTCTCTTCCTTATATTGAATACTATAGAACCCTCTTGAAGGCTATTCCAACTCATCTTGATAATTCATTATCATTCCCATGTGCTTATAGAGCCTTTAAATCAGTTTTTGTCTATTTCTTCGATCTTTCCCAAATCTTTGGGAATTCAAAACTACCTACTCCTTCCCTCTATGAGGACAAAAATTTCTCACCAATAATGCTTCTTACATACCCAAATATTTTTTGTATTTAGTTTAATCATTCATATTTGTGTTCCAAGCCCTTTATCAATGTTATTAGGTAACACAAGCCTTCAAATGAATACTTCCAACTCACTTGAAACTTTCATATAATAATTCAAGTAATCAATGTGCATCTTCCATGGAAGTTCTATCTTCCTTTCTACCTACCATTAGGTTTTTGGAATCAATTTTTGATCCCTATCACATTGTGTAGCCTATTATTTCCTACCATGCATTTGATGCATGAAATTCATATCCATTCCATGCATAAGCTTTGTATTTTTCTACCTAAAAACTAATTCAAAACCCTTCCTCCAATGAATCCATTTAATGATTCTATGAAACAATTTTTCAAAATAATAACGAACTCTAGATGCTTTTGAATGATCCTCATTATTTCTCATGATAACATTATTTTATTGTCCCTTTAGTTGTTTCCCTTCTATTATTCCTCATTTCCTTCTTATAGATATTTGGGATCTTGTTCATCACCTTTCTAAACCTCATGATCATTAAACCAACACTCTATCCTACATCATTCAAATACTCCTCCCTTGTCCCCACTAGCAACAAAAACTTCTAGCACAATGTCCTCTTGTTTACCTCTATGGAATCTTCTCATTATGCCACCACTAATCTTCCAAAAATCCTATAAACTTTACCATATGGTACAGACCATACTATTTGGTCTTGTAGAATTTTATTTGATACATAGGAACTCTTATCATGATTCTTTTCCATGTGTGGAACCATAAAATCATCACTCTTCTTTGTGACCCCTATGTCACCTTGTAGTTCTACCATTATGTTGTCTTCTATTGTAGTAACCTCCTTGTTATTGCAAGTTCCTCTACACATAAATGGATCCCCTCATTTGCTATAATTTCCCATAACTCCATGGGTATAATTTTAGTTACTATAAATCTCCTTCATTATGGGTTCTTGTTGCTACAAATCCCTTGCTACAAGTGCCTCTACATGAAGAAAAATAGAATGATGAAAAGAGATAGTGATTGTGAGGGTGATCAAAGGGCTATTTGGAGGCAATGATTAGGAATAAAAAGGATGAAAACAAATATTTATGTTATTTGTTGGAGGAAGGATGAAAATAGTATGTTCTATGTGGGAAAATAGTAATTCTTTTTGTGTAGAGAAAGGGAAATTAGTTCCTAGGATGAAAGGAAGGTAGCAATAGGCTATGTAGTGTGGGAGAAATCAATACTTAATTCCAAGATATAATGGTAGGTAGTGAGAAGGATGAAAATGTCATAACACACATAATTTTTACATGAAGGATGATGTGGAAGTGTTGAGTGAGCTAGAAGGAGCTATTTGAAAGTTTGATGTATCTAATATCATTGATGAAGGATTTGACACATGTAAAGGAATTATCACACTAGATCAAAGAGATATTTGGACATGTAAACAACATTAATAATATGAAATTTTGGAACTCATAGAGGACAAGAGTATGCAAATTTAAATGATTGAATGTTTTGGTGGGATCAGAGGAAGGAGTGTCAGTAGATTAGAAGGCTCTATAAGTGTGTAAAAATTAATGAGTGATTAAAAGTAGTTGGAAAAAATATCAAGAGGAGTTGGAATAGAATAAAAGAGGGGTATATATTATTTGAAAATAGGAAGAGCAATCTATAAAGGATCATGTAGCCAAGAGAAGCCCAAAATATTTGTCGAAGAAAAAGGCATAGGTTGTGAGGTAAAGGAGAAAAGTATAGGGAGGCACATGGATAAAAAGGGAAGCTATGAGGGAATCCATGAGGCTTAGATGTAAAAGGGGAGAACAAGTAGATTATGGAGGTCAATTAAGTGGTTTGGAAAGAATAATACAACCATAAGGTGCTATGCATAGAGGTTATAGAAAGGAAGAAGGGAACATGAGTGGCCCAATGAACTAAGAGGGGATGTGTGAGACTGATGGGTAGTGTGAAAAAAAGTTGTGAATATCAACTATGAGACTAATTGGGTACTATACCAAGAAGGAAGGTTGAAGGTATATGTGAGATCACCTAGGTAGTGTGAAAAGATTGAGATAATATGTTTGTGAGATGTAACTAGAGGTGAAGTTGTGAGTGAGAAGCAAGGTTGTGAGTAGGAAGAGAGAGAAGTTGAGGGGAGAACTGTGTTTGTATAAAAATTCTGCAAAGTGTGCATTTATGTGAGTGTTAACAAGGGAAACACTAGTCCTTGAATTTAAGAAAATAAATGTTTATGGGTGAAAATCAAAAGTTGAGTTACACTATTATAAAGGAAATGATCAATACTAATCTATTTTTGTAGCTTGAATCAATAGAAAATGACATAAATATTTTGAATTCCAAAGTTATGTAAACTACTAAAATGTAGATTTTTAGTGTTTTATGTTTATGTTCTTTAAAATAAATAAAATTATTTGAATGTATTTTTTTTTTTGTAAAATTAACACTACAATTTAGTTGTCGATAAAATGCTTAAAAAAGGTTAAGTGGGATGTTTCTCTTTATATTGTGATTTTTTTTTGAACCTTCAATTTTTTCTTTTTGTATTATAACTTGAAAATTTAGTGGATGGATTAATTTTTTTCTCATTTTGAAAAATATATATTTTTAAAAAAGTCTTAAAATTTGCATGTACTAAAACCATAATTGTTTCAATGAGATCACCTTTTGTATCATCTTGATATGGAATCTCTTCTCTAGTGCCTCATATTTTTTTTGAATTTTTAAAAATTAGCTCTAGTATTTTTTCTTGACATGATAATTAACCTTATATTTTATTGTTGACAGTATACTTTTAGTAAAAATGAAAAAGAAAATATAAATAATAATTAGACTATTAAAAAATTATATTTATGAAATTACAAAAGGGTATTTTTAGATTTCTTAGAAAATATTATTTATATGAGTAGGAGCTATGACAATATCAAGTGTTTCGAGCATTTCTTTTGTTTTGACAAATTACCCCCAAATTGATTCTACATATATATATATATGTGTGTGTGTGTGTAAGGGTAATTTTATATTAATATAAAAAAAAGATACATCTTCTGCTAAGCAGGTGACCAAAATTGTAGAATCCCTTTTGCTAGGACCAAAAAACCCATATGTACCACCCCTGATACATTACTTCTATTAGAGAAAACTAGAGTGAAACTGGGCTAACAAGCCATGACTATGCTTCCTACGAACTAGACAATATAAGGACTTTACTGAAAGCCAATTTTTGTGACATTGACACATATGACCATATATCACTATAAACAACTAGACTATACATTAACACTATTGTCATATGAACCCATACATCACTATAAACATTGAACCATACTATACATTAACCATACCGACTATTTGACAAGAGTTGCACCCTCCATTATCAATGTTGTCATATGAACCCATGGGCTCGAGAAAAAATATGAAACTCAGGAACCCAATTGAAATGACCCCACATCGGAACTAGTTGCAAATATTTTTTTAGGTAATTGACTTTGACCACCATGAATTGCCTATGATCGATGAGCGCCATCCCCTTGAGGTCAAGCAAAATTGGATAATACTTGATTACCTCCCCAAGATCCTGTAATGACATGTCCCGTGGCTGAGGAGCTCCAACCACCAACATGGCTACATAGAGAGTCTCCTTCAATGCAACCAATAGATCAACCTTGAAAATTTTCCTCACAATTGTCTCAACCATAACTTTAGGAGTGCTAAAGTTCAGGAAAACCACTAAAAACCATGAGACAATGTTGGTGTTGACCCGATAAGCCTCACTATCCTCCAAAAATCCATTGCCCAGAATGATCTTCACCACCACCAGGGTTAGGGAATCATCATTGAGGAGAATCCACTTCAATCTTTGGTTTATGACCTTTCCTTTAAAATCCATTTTCTTGACTGTTCTCTCTAGTTGAATGGGTGTATCGACACCAATGCTCATTAGTGTTTCCACAAACATGCACACAATAAACCTTGAACCACTATCCATATTCATCACAAAAAATTCAAAACACCATGTAACTATCAACCATTCCTCAATTTCCTTATAAAATCCAGATTAAAATAATTTTTTATGCATTCTACACATGTTTATGCATTCTTGTCTACTAAGCCGACCTGTGTCTAGTGTTAATAGTCCATCTCACACTTGCAAAGATTGAAAAATAATTACTTTCATTCATGTGAAAAGACTTGCCACTCCCAAATTTGAATTTTGCATGGCCCGTGCTTAGAAATGTAATGAGAAACATTTATTTGATAGGATTATGAATATTGTGATCTCCAAAGAGTGATGACACCCAAATTTGGCCATCATCATCAATCGATGAGGTGGCGAGCGCCAGATATGACCTAACTTTCCAATGTCAATATCCACCTTGTCCAACCCATAAAAAAAAATTCCTTCCATAGTGAATATGAATTATTGACCCCCAAAGTAGATTCAAAAGATAAGTTTGAAATAGTGAAACAACTGCCTACCCATGTATTCGGGTAAAAGTACAAAGTTGTGTCACACTTTCGGCCAACTTATCAACACAAGTGAATTTTAGTATTTATAACTAAAGATCAATTTTGGTCAAACATATGATCTAGTAAGATTCATTCTAGATAAGTTAAATATGTCCATAAATTTTCCAACTAAAATTGTTGGCTAAATGCAAATGTAGCACCACTTTGAGGCCAATTTACTAGAAAAATGTGATTATTTAAAAAATTTAATGTTTCAAAAACTCCTACTAATATAAATAATATTTTTTTTAAAATGTAAAAATACCCTTTTGGGTATGTGCAGGATCATGATGGGCCAAAAAGTGGCGATATGATGGGTATGTGTAGGGTATGTGGCTAATGACCTTTTTTTAACCCAAAATTGATGAAATGAGAAGGGTTTTAAAAGGAGATTCTCAGATTTCCATTAATATAAATTATGCTTTACTTTGAATTTAATAAATAATTATTATTCATTTTCTCTTTGAATTACAACTAAAGTCCTGATTGATAGGCTGATTGAAAAACATCTATAGCTTTCAAACGGTACCACATTTTTTGAATCTGAAACATGCGCCACATTCTATGCTTTGCATACTATAGGATTAAGAAAAAATGAATTTCATGAAGTTTTGACCAAGTTAAGGTGGTCAAATATACAAGTTTTTATATTTTTTAAAAGTTGTAATAAAAAAATCATATTTAATTATTTACTTGGAAAAAAATTACAAAAAAATATGCATCACATTAGGACATGGGTCCTCTACTTATATCTAAAATCTTATAAAAAAAATATTATCATTTTATTGTGGTTAGGGTGGTCAAACAAACACCTACTTCGTATTTTTTCCCTGAAATTTAAGTACTAATGCATTAAAATTTTAAATTTTCACCAAATAGATTTTTTTAAAAAATAAATCTACTAGTTTAGAAACTAGATTCAATTTGCTACAGATTCTATTCTTACATATTTTTTAAATAATATAAATAACTTATTCAAATTTTTATGTCAAGTTGCCTAACTCTAATTTTTCTGAATTTTCATCACCACTTAAGGGCCTATTTTTTCCATGATGATCCTGCACATACCCTTTTGTAGATCCATAAGTGTAGTTATCAAATATATATTTATTTTAATAGTTCAACTATCATTTATATATATATTTTTTTTTTACTAAAAGTAGGTTATCAACACAAAAATATTAGGCTGATTACCATGTCAAGAAAAATACTAAAACTTATTAAAAAAATAAAAATATATGATGCCCTAGATAAAAAAATCTAGATTAAGATAGTATAATTTGTTTTCTATTTTATATAAATATTTGATATGAAAGTTAACGTCGAGTGCAAACAACCGTATTTTAATACACACACATTTAAATATTTATGTAAAATAATATATTTATTAAAGTTGCAAAAAAAAAAATCCATGCCCCAAAGTTTCAAGTTATGAATATATACAAAAAATTTGAAGGAAAAAAATGTACTATATAAAGCTTGACGTCTCATGTAATGTCATTTTTCAACATTTTATCAGCAACTAAATTATAGTGTTAATTTATAAAAACTATATTCAAATTATTTTTTAATTATGTCAAAAAAATACAAACATAAAATATACTAAAAAATAAACATTTTATTAGTTTACATCATTTCAAAATTCAAAACATATATGCCACTTTCTAGTGATTCAAGATTAAAATTTAGATCAATGTTGGCCAGTTCCTTTATAAAAGTGTGACATAGCTTTGTACTTTTACCCATTCCCATTCTGATCATAGTGGATTCTACATATATATTTAGTCAACACTTCTTGATGGATTTTTTTTGATATCTCATTAGATAGAATGAGTATACCTAGAATATATATTTGACCAAAAATAAATTTTGGTTGGAAACGATTAAATTCATTTTTGCTACTAAGTTGACATGAAGTGTAACATAACTTTGAACTTTCACCATTATGAAATAAAACAAGCCATTGTTTTGTTCTTTTATGATATCCTACAATTATTTTTAGTTGCATGCAAGGTAGATCACCATTATTATGTGTGACGCATCATGAGGTAGTTTTTTAGGATAAGTGGTAGGTCCTATGTGTGGGTTGTCATAGGCTATGAATTGTTGTCAGTTGACTTGCAACAAAAATGAGAACCTTGGTTTTCTTTTTCATAGCTACACATGGTTTTCTTGAGTGATCTATGAACTAGTTGGGTGCAACCTAGATCAATTGGCAGTAGGGAACACAAGGGGGATAGGGGTAGATTGTGTCATCATTTGTCTTATATAATAAAAGAATTTTCTTAACAAAACTCTTATTAGAAACCATAGATTTTATTTTATAAATAGTTTATAGGTATCATTCAATGATTAATATAAATCATCCAAATATATAATACTAAATAATACAATTTTGCATAGTATTAGAGTGTTGTTATTATAAAGTTGTTGATCCTTAAAACCTATGCTTAAGGAAACAAACTTATGGGAAGTTCAGTGGATGGGAGATAAATTATGCTCCACTAGACTACCTTTGGGGTTTTAGAAGTTGGCTCTTCATTTTCATTTGGGGAAGGAAAATGGGAAGAAGAAAAAGAAAATAAGAAAATCTAATCTAAGGAAATATGCCAAATCTTTTACAACATTTCTAGTTTTCCTCTCAAATAACCAAAATAAAAAAAATCCAAAGAAATGAGAATAGAGTGTCACAGACTCTTCATTGTTGAAAAGAGAATGAAATGCTTAAGGCCTAGTAGGCCCAGAACAGAGCATTCAAATATTTTCATGAGAAGCACCCATTAAGGCTCAATGGAGTGTGATACACCCTGGTTAATATATAGAAATGTTTATTCCTTATTAAATATTGCTTACGAACAATCATAATATGATAGCTAAGTATAAATTATTGCAGGAAATGAAAGATTGTAAGACATCATTCAATAATTTGTAACCTTATGATATAAACCATAACAACTAAAACTCATAATGATCACTCATTAATATCCATTCCTAAATGACACCGAGCATTGAAGGTAGCATAAACAAAAATAAAACATACAGTAAAGGTCTGAAAAATAGGATTTTCCTTTCCATTGATATTTCTAAGTCTTTAGTTTTACAAAGATGGTTAACCATTTTTACAAAATGACCATAGGCTTAAATAGAGAAATCTCCTCAGGTTGAGAAATAAGAACATAACTAAAAAGATTCCCCACTACTCATCGCTTGTGGATAACCATCATGGCAATCATTACAACTATTTCTTTGACAAACATCATGCTCCTGATCACGTGGCCTCATTGACACCTAGATAATCAATCATTTCAATTGCAAATTCTTGGATGAGTGGGCTTTAAGCAGCATTGGCATTCACATCCTCTAGCTCTGACACATGGTGCCTTCCTGTGCCCCTCCACTTTCAAAATAGCCAATAGTGCAATTTCAACTCTTTTCCAAGCTCAAAATATGTCTAGGCTTCCGCCTCGCTAATAAGTGGCACCTTTTGATGGTAGTTGAGCCTCCCTTTTCTTTTCTCTATAAGAACTTTGCGCCCTAGACATGTGGCATGCAGGCAGGATTTTCTACGGCCTCCCCTCCACTGGCCTTCAAGAGCTTCCATAGTGCCAACACATGGTGCCCTCCACTTTCAAATGCCCTAAAGAAAAAAATCTTTTATAAATCACATGGGACCACCATGTGGTTCCTTCATGTGCTTTTGTGAGAATAAGAGGTTGTGGTCTTACTAGAAATCATGTCATGTTGACACATGGCACCCTCTGCGAGACAATATGCAAATAATTTTTAAAGTCTATGGGTTGCTTAGAAACACACTAGAATTGAAAGAAAAGGCTATGGAGCATCCCAAAAATATGTATAAATTGAAATGAGAGAATTTGCAATCAAAGATATTGACCTCGAGTTGTGGGAGATTAATCTACAGTCTTGGTGACTTTTGTGGGGGCCTCTTCCTACAAAGGTACGAACCCAAAAAGCTCTGGTTCCACATCATAAATGAAAGGAAAAAAGAAAATCATGCAACCTTATAGCTTGGGGAGCATAGATTGTAGAGGTTCCCTATCTACCTTCGAGGGTTGCACTTGTTCCTAGAAATCCTCGAACACTTGATCCAAATCAATCATCTCTTTGAAATATATATAGCTCATTACTGTCAACGCGGACTCCATGTGAAAATTAAACTACACCAAGGGATGTAAAATTCCCTCAATTTTCATGGTGCTTGGTAATGAACTTAGGGATAGAAGATAGAATTACCTTGTTATTTTCTCTCCAATAATTTTCTTGATCTGATCCTCGGTCAAAATTGTTTCATTTGGAATAAAAGGGGATGGAAGTCCCAATTGGACTAACCCCTCAAAATTCCCTCTCATTTCCTTTACTTTGAGCTCTAGGGCGCGGTGGCACTCCTTACCCTTTGGGGTTGCCTTATTGAAATTAATGAATTAGTTGGATTTATTTTTAGCGACTCTTCTATCCATGATTCATGTAGTTGTTAAGGCATCATCTATTTCCTTGTACACTTTTTCTATTAAAAGATCTGACTCTGCTACCTCGGGAGTGACAGACTGTGAATTTTTTTTGACAATAGGGTTGGCCCTTGCACTCAGTTCTTGTGAATCCACCATAAAATTTAGGGCTGGCTATAGAGATGTTACCACATCTTTTATTTTCTCCCAATAGTATAAATATCATTGCTGTAACAGAGGGAGAAAATTGGCTTGCTGCATTGGATTTGCAATTGCATTTTACAACTTTTAGATCTACAAATCCTTATTTTTTTATTTCTTCCTACAATTTATTAATCATGTCTAAAGAATTTTAATTCTCTAGTCATAATTACACCAAATCCTAATATTGCGCTTGAAAGACAAGCTTTGTGGTCTCCTTGGCCCACTTCTCTGAATCCATTGAAACACTGGCTTCATGGAACTCTTTTTTGAATTAAGATTCCTTCTATTGTAACTCTTGTTTAATCTATATGCACGTCCTTGAAGCATCAAAGAGATCCTACTAGATTTTAGCTAGCTCCTACATTTTCTCATGTAGTTTCTTTTTTGCTAGCTCCTTTACGCTCTTCTCACTTAGACCCAAAAATTAGGAATCAGAGAACTATTTCTGCAACCTTTCCCTCTCCTTTTGCATGTTTTGGTGTAGTTGTTGCTTTTGACTTGTGGTATCTAAGAAGTCCTTATGCTCTTTCACTAATTCCTACTATTTGGCATACAACTTAGAGTTTAGGTTTTCCCTCTCTTTCTTCTCCACATCAATTTCAGCCAATTCATTGTTCAACTTAGTTTGGAGCTTATCCTTCTCTATTTTCTCATTTTGGAGGGCTGCCAAAGTTTTTTCTTGGAACTCCTTCCTCGGGTGGGAAATATCTACTTCTTTCCCTTTTACTCATCCTTCAGCCTGTCCACCGTAGCCTTAACATTTTTTAATTCTTCTTCCTTTTCTTCATGTGCTAGTCTATTTTTAGGTAATCAATTATTACTACTTTTTGTATTTCCTCCATAAGCCCCAACTTATTGTGTAGATGGGTGTTGTTGAGGTTAACACCTACTACTTGGATATCATTGTCTCCAGATTGCATCTAGCCCTTAGGCTTGGAGGAATCTATCCCTTGGGCTTAGAGACTAGAGGGGTCATTGCCACAATCATAAAAGTTTGCTACTTTTCATCAAAATTTGATTCCATTTTTTGGACAACCAAAGTTAGAGATTCTTTCATTTTCCTCTTTTGCATCCTATCCTCTAAAGCTTTCCTTGTTTGATCTATTTGGGCTTGATACTCCAAAGGAGATTGAATGTACTATCCGACAAATGGGACACTAATAAGTAGACCAAAAGGTATAGGAACAAGGGAGGTCCCTATTCCTTATCTCAATGGGGAAGTCATTGGAAAGATTAGGGTTGTATGAGAGAAAGGAAAATTTCCTTGCAATGCTTGTGTAGGGTATTTGGAGAGACTAATGGTGTAGCAATAAATGAACAGACCACCAAAATAGTGAAAGGAAGGGGTGAAGAGAAAGGAACAAATAATGGATTAGAAATAGGATCCTACATAGTTGATGAAGCAATTGTGGTAGCAAGCACGAAGATGGAGGTAGTTGAAGGGTTAGGAAAGGGAAGTTGTGAAAGGGTGGAAACAATAGTAGCAGCTGCAAAGGAGGGTGTAGAAGGTATTTCTTGCACAACGGTAGCCATAGTAGCGATAAAAAATTGAGATGGAGTAGAGAGTGAAAGAAAAATAGGGGGAACCAATGACTAAGAAGAAGAGAGAATATGGGGATATAAACATACCTGCATCATGGAGACCACTAATGGCTATGTGAGAATAATCACTTCTTCTTCTTCCTAGATATTGCCTAGGTTCAACCTTTGCCCTCTTTGCTTCTTCTTAAGAGGCATGAAAAGTGAAATGGATCCCTCACCTCTGGAACTTGATGAGCCTTGAGCTTATTGAGAAGCTTGGGGATTCTTTTTTGAGGGTTCGGGTTTGTGGCTACCTAACTACTGCACCCACCGATAACACTTATTGCAATGTTGGTCCTACCAATGATATTTCTTCTTTTTTCTTCTCTTTCCCTCTTTATTGCTATGGTGAGGTAGGTTCCCCCTCTTTAGAAAACTCTCTATGTTATCCATCCAATATATCATCAAACCTACTATAAAAAGGTATATTTCCATAATTGGAATTCAAATCATGTACCTATTATCTATATCTCCAAAAATTGGTGATTTTCTTTGCTTCAACCCAATTGTGTTAACTTCATTCTCAGAGCCTTATGAATCTTGATGTTCGGGTTCACCTCTTCCACAACTGTATAAAAAGAAAGCCATGGGGGTCTACCACTAGATGACACAAATGATAAATCAACACACAAATATGGAGTAACTACCTCTAGATTGCACCTATGATCTTATTATGGCTGAGGGGTATGGATTAGAGAGATTCCTATGCTAGGTAAATAGCCATTTGAATCATAATTCTAGTAGTCACTTATAACACCAAGGCCTAGCTTAGTCAGTATGGTCACCAATATGATATATGCATACCTTTTCTACAATGTAACCTCACCATGTGTGATCAATGGTTTGTAAACTATGAGTTTTCTTTTTCTCACCCCAAATACATTATCAATTATGGACAACTTTCAAACCATTTCAATGGTGAGAGTTCTATTTTTCACGCAAGTAGGTAGCCTACAAGGCTTCTCTTTAAACCCATTCATTCACAAAAAATTGAAATTTTCTTCATAGAAATAGTTGCACAGAGGTTGACTATCCTTCATCCATGAAACATGCTCCTCCATAATTCTACTAGGGGCTTCTTTCTGGTTCAAATCTTGAAGGGCTGGGGTCAAAAAAGAGTTAGAAAAGGTATGGTAGTCATGTGTAGTAGAAATCACATGAGTCCATACAGTAACTATATTTCTTTTGTCTAACACATTAGTGATGTTCAATGGCATATATCATTTAAAAACTCAAAATTCTAGTGCAAAATCATGTGTGCTAGAAAAGAAAAGTACCTAAATTTGTAATATTTGTCATAATTTTTTAGTTTCTTGTATATGTTTCTTGCAATTATGTCTACAAAATCATACCAAAAAGGTTACTTCTACTTTTTGAGTTTGAAACCCAAACCCATTTGAAACACTTCTACATTATCATCTTGATCCTAACCACAAAAAAACATGAGCATTGAGAAGATGTCTTGTAGGTCTTGATGAAATTTTTTAAGACTTGCGGGGAATTTAGGAAGTTATATCTCCTTCTTGTCCTTTCTCATCTCATAATTATAGAAATTGAGTTGATTGTTCTTGGTTTCCCAATAAAATTCTATATTTTTCTTGGAAAATTTTTCTACCACTATAGAGTCAAATGAGGCACATAGCATATCCCTAATATCTTCCACACTGATGATAACCTTCAACTCTTTTTCTTAAATGATCCCAACATACGGATCAAAATTTAATGCACAAGAATCCACAAGTTCAAGACATGGATGTACGAAAGGTACCATGTATTATGGGATACTATGGTTCCATAGTCAGATACCCAAAGATTAAAGATCTCTCTCCTTTAATTTCTTTTTCATCCTTGAAAAAGAACCTTTGCGGAGGCCCTTGGGGTTTTAATACAATTCCAGAGGTTATGGATATCATCAGAAAAACCCAATGCCAGAGTTGGGTCCCTGTGATTTGTCTATTTTAGAAACCAAGTGTTTGTAAACACTAGCTTAGGCGTATTGGGGCTGAGGAGTATGATTTGTTTCCAAAAATGTTGATAAAGAAAGATGGAGCCGACACTTCTTTAGAACCAACACTAGAAAATGTCCCTTCAACGGCCATTGCTTCAAATTTCTTTGGAAATTGTCACTTACTAGCTTAAGTTCACTGATTTTGTACTATAAACTCTCGACTTCATTGAAATTTGCAGTTAGAAAAACTCTTCGGGTATGTGTAGGATCATCATAGAAAAAACAAGCCCTTAAGTGGTAAAAAATTTAGAAAAATTAGAGTTAGGAAACTTGACGTAAAAATTTGAATAAGTTATCTATATTATTTCAAAAATATGTAAGAATAGAATTTGTAGTAAATTGAATGTAGTTTCTAAACTACTAGGTTTATTTAAAAAAAATCTATTTAGTGAAAATTTGAAATTTCAATGCAATAGTATTTAAATTTAAGGGAAAATAAGAAGTAGGTGTCTATCTAACCACCCTAACCATAATAAAATGATAATATTTTTTTATAAGATTTTAGATATAAGTAGAGGACTCATGTCCCGATGTGATGCATATTTTTTGTAATTTTTTCCAAGAAAATAATTAATTATGAATTTTCTATTACAACTTTTAAAAATATAAAACATGTATGTATGACCACCTTAACTTGGTCAAAACTTCATGAAATTAATATTTTTTTTAATCCTATAGTATGCAAAGCATAGAATGTGACACATGTTTCAAATTCAAAAAATGTGATACCGTTTGAAAGCTATAGATGTTTTTCAATCAGCCTATCAATCAAGACTTTAGTCATAATTCAAATAGAAAATGAGTAATAATTATTTATTAAATTCAAAGTAAAGCATAATTTATCTTGGTGGAAAGCTGAGAATCTCTTTTAAAAACCCTTTCTATTTCAACAATTTTGGGTAAAAAAAGTCATCAGCCACATACCCAACAAATACCCATCATATTGCCAGTTTTTGGCCCATCATGATCCTGCACATACCCCTTCGTAACTTTCTCTTTCTCACTTTATGATTTGATTTGCTTCTTTTTGTACTTAGGATACATTCAAATGAATGGTACCATTAGTATGCCAATTTCTATTGAAGATCTCACTCGTGCAAGTTAACTACCTTCTTTTTGGGAAACACCAATTTTTAAGGAAGGCATACATATAGCTCACCAGACTACCTTTTGGGAAATGTAAAGTTAGAAAATAGCACTTGATTGGCATTTTTGATGCAGGATCATCCTTGGTTCTTGGAAATCTTGCATCAACCAAAAACTTTTTCTTTCAATTTTGTTCTTATTTTGTTCTTGCTCAGTTCATGTTGGTGGACTCGTCATACTTGCTCACTAGACCTTGCAGATCTTTGTGTACATTGTGGACATGTTCATTTTCCTTATTCCAAGATTTGAGCATGATTGGATCTTTTTCCAACAAGTTATTGTTTCCCAAGATCATGACAGTTTCTTGAACCGACACCAGAATAGTTTCCAAGCCTAACAAATAATTTGATTGTTCATGGATCATCCCCGTGACTTGCAGATCTCGACGGTGTGATCCTAAATGTTTCGTGGAGTGTCCCCGACCTTCACTATAGGTCCACACTTCATTCTATGCACCTATTGATGGAGTAATTCAAATTTGAGGCTGACCTATTCATGCACACGCTACATTTTCTTTCCTTGGAGAATGTGATGATATTTGGCTGACATAGATGTTTCCAGAGTCATGGATATGATATAAAGCTTGTAATCGATCATTAGAAGGGGTAGTGGTAGTAGTAGTTGATTGAGTAGATAAATATTAATCTGAATTATAAGATTTCAGCTAGCATATAGGAGCATATTGGAATGTTGTAATTAGGACATGTTATATCAGGCTTGTGAGCCGAATCTATAAGCCCGGATGTTGCCGACCAAATGTAATTGAGATTTCTATTAATGAGAATATTTGCATCTGCATTTGCATCCATATATTCCATGTTGCTTTCATTGTGTTACTCATGCTGCATGGTCCAAATTGTTCTCCTTGAGGACCCTCCTACTGTGGCCACGTCAGATTGGTATCAGAGCGAGATTTGTTCCTTGTGTGATTGTCAGAGTTTGCGAAGTCCTATTGAGGATTTTTTGTGGGGTGGCGAATTGAGGATTGAACTTGCAACTACAAAGGACTTGTGTAAAGATGGCGGAAATAAGAAATGTTAGAGGAAATGGAGCACGTGGAAATGCATACCAAACTTTAATGGAGATGTTGACAGGAATTGCTGCCAGATTAGATGCAGTTGAAATGACCTAGAGAAGAGATCGACCATTTGATGATGTGAGTGATGAAGAGGTAGAAGTTCAAGATGAAAGAGGAAGAGAAGAGCAACCTGGCCTAGATCAGGGAGAAGAGAGGTTCATAAGAGCCCTAACCAAAGTGAATATAAAACCACATTTCAATCCACCAAATTATAATGGTAAGTTGGATTTAGAAGAATTACTTGATTGGATTATAGAGATGGAAAAGTATTTTAAATTTGAAGGTACTACTTAAGATAAGAAGGTGAAGTTTTCTTGTACAAAGTTGAGAGGAGATGCATCCCTTTGGTGGGAACATTTGCAGACAAATAGGAAAAGAAGAGGAAAGGAGAAAATCAAATCATGGGATCGGATGGTGAACAAGTTAAAGACAAAGTTTATGCTTGCAAATTATCGGATTAGTTTGTTCCAAAAGTTACAAAATTTTAAGTAGAAAGATTCAAGTGTGATAGAATGTACTAAGGAGTTATATAAGTTGAACATCAGATCTGAACATTCAGAGGAGGAAATTGAGAAAGCAGCTAGATATGTGAATGGTTTGAGGTTGCCTATGCAAGATGAGATTAGTTTGATCAAGTTGCAGAGTGTGGAAGATGCATATTAGTGTGCCCTGAAAGTAGAGGAGAAGCTGAACAAAAGACATGAGTAGAGACAAAGAGGAAGAACTTCTACCAGAGGAGGAAGAGGCTCTTTTGCAGATTAGAATAAAGACAAGGAGGCCAGTAAGAATGATAACTCAAACCATAGAGGTGATGGAAACTCTTATAGAAGAGGAGGATATGGTGGTTACCGAAATGAAGGTTATAATAGAAGAGATGATAGAGGACAAGAGAGAAGAATATTCAAGGGAACTTGTTATAAATGTGGCAGAGAAGGACATAGAGCATTTGAATGCAATCAGGGAGAGACAAGTAGAAAGACAATGAACAATAGAAGAACAACCTTGGTTGAGGAAGATCATGTCGGATCATCTAATAAATCAAAAGATGGAGAAGTTTTGGTGAAAAAAAGAGTATTATATCAAAGTGAGTTAGAAAAGGAGCCATTGCAAAGAAAGAACTTGTTTCAAACCAGATGCAAGGTGAATGGTAAATGTTGCAAGGTGATTGTTAACAGTGGAAGTTCTGAGAACCTGGTTTTTGAAGAGATGGTGACTAAACTAAAGTTGGAAAGGTTGAAACACCCGAAGCCCTATCAGATTGCTTGGATTTAGGATGAGCATAAGATACTGGTAAGTGAATAATGTTTGGTGAAATTGAAGATAGGAAATTACCATGATGGAGTTTTGTGTGATATTATTCCTATGGATGTATGCCATGTTTTGTTGGGAAGACCTTGGAAGTATGATGGAAAGGCTATTCATGATGGAAATAAGAACATATATACCATTGTTGCTAATGGGATGAAGCAAACTTTGTTGCCATTAGAAGATGTTCCTATAGTTGAGGTTTGTACGAGTACTAGAGTTTGTTTGGTTGATGGAAGGGGATTCCTAGATGGGTTGAGACATGAGAACATGTGCTATGCCTTAGTTCCTAAGAAGACTGAAGATTTGAAGCATGTAGAAGAACAACTGGAAGAGATAAAGGAATTTCTAATAGAGTATGAAGAGATCATTTTAGATAATGTACCTGATGGATTACCACCTGTGAGGAGTATTAGTCATTGCATAGATTTGATTCCTGGAGCTAGTTTTCCTAATAAAGCAGCACACCGGATGACACTGACAGAGAATGAAGAGTTGAATATACAAGTGCAAGAATTGTTGAGGAAAGGTTTGATCAGAGAAAGCTTAAGTCCATGTGCAGTACCTATTGTTCTAGCACCTAAGAAGGATGGAGAATGGAGGATGTGTACAGATTCTAGAGCCATAAACAAGATCATAGTGAAGTATAGATTTCCTTTGCCCCAAATGGATGACATAATGGATTGTTTGAGTGGAGCTAAATACTTTACAAAGATAGATTTGAAGAGTGGATATCATCATATCAGAATCAGAGAAGGGGATGAGTGGAAACCACATTCAAGATAAATGAAGGATTGTATGAGTGGTTGGTGATGCCTTTTGGATTGACAAATGCACCGAGTAATTTCATGAGGTTGATGAATGAGGTATTGAAGAAATTTCTGGGTAAGTTTTTGATTACATGTATTTGGATGATATCTCAATATTTTTAGTAAGAGTAGAGAAGAACATTTGTTGCATATAAGATAAGTTTTGTAGAAGTTGAGAGAAGAGCAGTTGCTGATAAACATTAAGAAGTGTAGTTTTGTGAAAGAAGAATTGGTATACCTGGGATTTGTAATATTTGTGGATGGATTGAAGATGGATCCTGAGAAGGTGAAAGAAATTGTTGAGTGGCCTACACCAGATAGTATTGGAGAGATAAGATCATTTCATGGATTGGCTAGTTTGTACCAAAAGTTCATTAGGAATTTCAGTTCTATTTCCAGTCCTATGATAGAAACAATGAGAGGAGATAAGAAGGATTTTAGATGGACATCTGGAGCAGATCGAAATTTTGAGTTGTTGAAGCAGAAGGTGACTGAGCAGCCTGTGTTGGCTTTACCATATTTCAATAAGGTATTTCAAGTAGACTGTGATGCAAGTGGAAATGCAATTGGAGCAGTGTCGAGTCAAGAAGGAAGACCTGTAGCTTATTTTAGTGATAAATTGAATGTTGCTAGGAGAAGATATTCAATGTATGATCAAGAATTTTATGCTATAGTTCAAGCCTTGAAGAAGTGGAGACATTATTTGTTTCCTAAGGAGTTTATGTTGTATATGAATCATCAGGCATTGCAATATTTGAATAGTCAAGGTAAGTTCAATTAGAGACACATGAGATGGGTAGAGTTCTTGCAGAGTTATACTTTTGTTTTGAAGCATAGGAGTGGAAAGTCAAATAGAGTTGTTGATGATTTGAGTAGGAGAAGGAATTTACTGACAAAGATGAGAGTGGAGGTATTAGGCTTTGATGAGTTGAATAACTTGTATGAGGGAGACCCAGATTTCGCAAAACCTTGGAGAGCATGTAACAAACTAGTTTCAGAGGATAGAAGTCAGTGGTTGGATTATTTCATTTAGGAGGACATGTTGTTAAAAGGAAATATGTTGTGTATACCTTGGAGTTCAATGAAGGATAACTTAGTGAAGGAGAAGCATAGTGGAGGAATGTCAGGACACTTTGGAGTTGATAAGATAGTGGCATTGGTGAGTGAGAACTACTTTTGGCCATAGATTCATAAGGATGTTAGGATATTTGTGCAGAGTTGTAGAGTTTGTCAAGTTGCAAAAATAAGTAGTCAGAATGTTGGAATGCATAAGCCTTTGACAGTTCCAGAAAGACCTTGGGAAGATATCAACATGGATTTCACACTTGGTTTTCCAAAGACACAAAGAGGTAATGATTTTTTATTTGTGGTGGTAGAGAGATTTTCTAAAATGACACATTTCATACCTTATAAGAAGACAACAGATGCAGTACATGTAGCAGACTTGTTTTTTAGAGAAGTGGTCAGATTGCATGGATTACCTAGGAGTATTGTTTTAGACAAAGATGTAAAGTTTGTTGGTTACTTTTGGAGGACACTTTGGAAGAAGCTGAAGAAAGATTTGAAGTTTAGTTCTACTTTTCACCCATAGACTAATGGACAAACAGAGGTAGTAAACAAGATTTTAGGTAATTTTCTAAGACGTTTGGCTGGAGAGAAGACCAGAAGTTGGGATTTAGTCCTTGCACAAGCAAAGCTTTCTTACAATAATTCAATGAACATGAGTATAGGAGAGACACCTTTTGAGATTGTTACTGGAGTTCATCTTAGAGGTATATCAGAATTGAGAGACATCAGTATAGAAGGAAAAAAGAGCGCAGAAGTAGAAGAACATAACACATGAAAAAGTTGCATACTCAAGTGAAACAACAATTGGAATACATGAACCGAAAGTATAAGGAGAAAATAGATGAAAAGAGGAGACATAAGGAGTTTGAAGTTGGGGATGAAGTGATGGTATATTTGAGAAAGGAGAGATTTCTAGTTGGCACGTACAATAAGTTGAAGATGAGAAAGTTTGGACCTTGTAAAATCTTGAAGAAATTTTATTCAGGAAATGCATATGAAGTGGAGCTACTAGAACGCATGGGTATATTGCGTATATTCAACATTACAGATCTATATTAGTACCATGAAGTAGAGTTCAATAAAGATAGTGAAGCAAAATTGGAGAATCAGTTTCCTAAACAACAATCAGATGAGATTGAAGAGATTTTGGATGTCAGAGATGGGAGAAAGACTCATGGAAGACAATACAAATAATATCTTGTGAAGTGGAAAGACAGACCAGTGGATGATTCTTCTTGGATTTATTAGGCTAAGGTAGACCATCTTGGTTTTCCTTTATCCTTGGAAAAGTGAGGGATTCAATTTTCAGTAACCCCAGATGTCTAATGTAGGAGCATCCTTGGTTCTTGGCAATCTTGCATCAACGAAAAATATTTTCTTTAAGTTTTGTTCTTATTTTGTTCCTGCTTAGTTCATGTTGGTGGACTCGTCATATTTTTCTCACTAGACCCTGTGGATCTTTGTGTACATTGTGGACATGTTAATTTTCCTTATTCCAAGATTTGAGCATGATTGGATCTTTTTCCAGCAAGTTATCGCTTTCAAAGTTCATGACAGTTTCTTGAACTGGCACCAGAATAGTTTCCAAGCCTAATGACTAATTTGATCATTCATGGATTGTCCCCGTGACTTGGAGATCTCGACGGTGTGATCCTAAATGTTCCATGGAGTGTCCCCGACCTTCACTATAGGTCCACACTTCATTCTATCCACCTATTGATGGAGTAATTCAAATTTGAGGTTGACCTATTCATGCGCACGTTACATTTTCTTTCCTTGGAGAATGTGATGATCTTTGGCCGATGCGGATGTTTCCAGAGTCACGAATATGATACAAAAGCTTGTAATCGATCATTAGAAGAGGTAGTGGTAGTAGTAGTTGATTTTGTATATAAAGATTGATCTGAATTGTAAGATTTCAGCTCGCATATAGGAGCATATTGGAATGTTGTAATTAGGACATGTTATATCAGCCTTGTGAGCCAAATCTATAAGCCTAGATGTTGCCAGGCGAATGTAATTAAGATTTCTATTAATGAGAATATTTGCATCTGCATTTTTCTCCATATTTTTTGTTGCTTTCAGTGTGTTACTCATGTTGCATGGTCTAGATTGTTCTCCTTGAGGACCCTCCTACTGTGGTTGCATCAATTTTGCAAGCACAAGAATTAAATTTAACCAAGATGTGGCCAATAAGGGTCACTTCATATGATGATTAGACTTAGAGAAATATGCCATGGTGGTAGACACCAGGCGAGAAAGCCAAATGGCTTGTGCCCACAAAACTTATTGAAAGAAATACACACCACACAAATGAAAAGAAAACCTAACTACTTATTTACAAGAAGGCATTGAGGCCAAGCATTAATTGAAATGTTTCAAATAGATTCCTTTTATTGGAATCTCAAGGGAATTTCCCTCCAAATCCTATAGCTTAAAAGAATTTCTTTCTTTGCAACCAACAATACAAAACAGTCTCTTCCAAAGAGAATCAAATTTTGCATGTTTCCCTAGCTTAGCAAGATGTTCATTGTACTTCAAGATTAAGTCACCTTTGAATCCAGGGTTAAACACTTTCTTTTAAAACAATTTTTTAACCACTTGCAAGTGACATTTGTCATGGCATCGTATGCCTTCTCTTAGGACTCTTGAATGCTAATTAACTTTTCCAACGTAACTTCTATATCTCCATTTTCCTCGACAGGTCAAGAGACTTTAAGAATTGTAAAGCTAGAATTTCCATAAAGATTGGCAATACAACTTCCTTGCCATAGACTAGCTCATATGGTGAAGTTTTCAAAACCTGTTTGGGAGTGATCCAGTTAGCCCATAACATTGTTCGCAAATGTTTGTATCATTCTCTTTGATTATATGCGCCAATCCGCTTAATCAACCTGATTAGGTTTTTGTTTTTGGATTTCACAAGTCTATTTCCCTACGGGTAGTAGTTTGATGAATTCTTCAATTATAAGATCCCGTGTTTTAATGCAAACTTAGAAATTTTGGATCCTATAAAAGCTTGTGCATTGTTAGAGATGATGGTCTTGGGAGGACTAAGTCTTACGACCATCTCTTCAAGGAAATTCAAAATATCATTCTTCATGTGCTTCCTTTCAATGGAATAGCTTCAGACCACTTGGTGAAATAATTTATTGCTGTAAGTATCCATTGGTGACTGGTGCTAGATGTTGGCTTTATCATCCCAATAAATTATAAACCCCACTGAGCAAAGGGTTAATCTATTATAATCGAACCCAATGCATTGCAAAACTCTTATGCTTATCGAAAAAGAAATGACATTGTTGGCATCTCCTCACCAAGTTATGGTAGTTGAAGAATAGAGTAGGCTAGTAGTGCCTAGCACACTTGATTTTTATTATAGTTGTCTTCACATAGTAGTGACAACCTGTGGGTCTACTATGAAACTCATTCAAGATTCTATTATCTTGAGCTTTGTCTATACACCACAGAAGTACCCCATAAAAGTTTCTCTTGAAGAACACTCCCTCGATCAGAACATAACCCATACCCTATATGTAAAATCTCTTATATAATGGGAGATTAGTCGAATACCTTCTTGAATGCATGAAATTAGTTCTTTCTTTGACCCATGAATCTGTGACTTCAAACTATGATCAAGACCTCCTCCAAAGCATCTTCTTGGGTTGGGGGTATTTTGAAATATTTTTATTCTGTTAGAGCTTCATTTTCCTTGGATAAATATTTAGTGTCCTTTCCTATGGAAAACTTTAGTAGGCCAGACCTCTACATCATACTCCAAGATATTTGTAATCCATTTTTCTTTTTTTTAGTAATGTCTCCTTTCACTATGTATTCCTGCACACTTGGATGCACTATATATATATCAATATTTTATTGCTTGCTATTAGGTGTTATAACTTCTTAAGACCTTTGACGATGGAAAAAGTGTAATTTTCAACAAAGTTATATTTGACCTTGTATCCCTTTAGGGTCCTTGAGTGGAACACGATTGGATTCTCTCCCTTTCTTTCATCATCTTTCTACATTAGCACTCCTACTATGTTGTGCTCACTTCCATACATGTACATAATGAGATCATTGGAAAACATAGATTCACTAGCACCAAAGCTTAGGAGATGGCTTCCTTGATATTTTTCAAAAATTGTTCTCCCTACCGTAGTCCATTTGAAGGATTGATATTTCCTCAACATGAGAGTGATAGGTCTAACTAATATAGCAAAGTCTAAATTGAATATATTGATGAAGTTTATGTTCCTAAGGAAATATTACACTCCCTTATTATTTATTGGTAGGGGAAGCTCTTTGATAACTTTCACTCTCTCTAGATCAATGGAAATCCCTTCTTTGGACACAATGTACCCAATAGGTTGCCTTGCAGGACTCTAAATACATAATTTTTTGGGATCAAGGAGACGCCAAAGACTTGAAACTTTTGGAAAACATTTTCCAAATGATCAAAATGATCCTCCTTTGATTTTGAAAATATCGTGAGGTCATCTAGATGGATAAGTATGATCATATTTATGAAATATTTGAAAGCAATATTCACTGCATGCTGGGAGGTAGCTCCAACCCTGAAGGCCAAATGGAATATTTACATATACAAATGTTCCCTATTTCATGGTTAATTTTTTCTTATGTTGGTCTTCTTCTTTAACCTAGACCTAATTATAACCTGAAAAACTATCAAGCAATGAAAACATCTCAAATCCTGTGGTCCTTTTTGGAGGATTTTCTCCATAAAGGGAAATGGATAATGATCTTTTAAGGATGTCAGGTATTTAAATCCTGAAAGTGTATACATAGTTGGATGTCTCCATTTTTTTTCCAATTTGGAACTAAGTTTGAGACCCAAGTAGAATGATTAATTGGGTATATGATATGAGAACTTATGAGTTTTTCAACTCCTTAGCCATGAGCGAGTCTACTTTCAGGTTGGCTGGTCTCTACTTTTGATGGATAGGCTTAGCTCCCCAACTAAATCAATAGTATGTTGAATGATGTTGCAATCATATCCCTTGACATCATCATAGGTTCATGCCACTACTCTATCATATTTCTCATAAAAAGATATCAATTTTTCCTTATCCTTCTAAGGAACATCCTTTCCAACCTTCAAATTTCTACCATTTATGATATTAAGGTTTGAATAATCTCCTTTGTTTGTGAAAAACCTTCTTTTATCATTCCTTGCATCCTCACAATCAAATAGGTTCTCTAGGGTGATTAGCCCTTTTAGAAGCTTATTGCTCCTTAGCCGAATGATCTAATATTTGTAGACCTTCTCAATTTTGGGTTGCAGTTGCTTTGCAAAGTCACCAAATTACTAGATGAACATGACATTCTGAGCATCACTCTCAAACACTTTCCAATTCTGCTCATTATCCAAAATAGTTAATGGCCCAGACTAAATGTTTGTTGGTTAGCAAGTCTATCATTGGATCAAACTAAGAGCCAATTATTGCCAATTAGTCTACTTCAACATTCTATTTCTAAGGTGTCACTTGGATGTTGAAAGAATCAAATCATTCAATCAAATCCCATAATATATGTTGATAAGAATGTATACACACATTCTTTGCAGTTGAGGTGCCTCGTACTTGCTTGATCACCATCTCTAAATCTCTAATTTTTTTTAGCTATTTGATTCCCATTTTCTCTGCAAGACTTAATCCTTGAACTAGACCTCCATAGCTAGCCTCATTATTTGTACAAGGGAATTTAAAATGGAAAGCTCTAAGAGTCCATTCTCTAGTCAGGGAAGTTATGCAAACACCGGCTCCTAAACCAACTTTACATCTCACACCATTAAAATGAAAATGTCCAAAGCTTGAACTCACAACTGCTAAAAGCTTTGAGATCATCTTGAACCTTAGTTACTTGGGGGATGACTTGATTCTGATCATATATTACATAAGTTCCCAAACTAGTAGTATGAAAATTACCAAAAGGATCACTCTCCATGAATTGATACAAAAGGACCTCTTCCTTAGTACTTCTATTTCTAGTTACTTCTTCATCCTCTAGCATCTCTACATAGTACATCTCATTTTGGGTGAAGGAAGTGTGGGTTTCCTCAAAATTCATCAAGGCTTCATTTGCTATGTTCTTGATATGTAAAGGTTTTGATAACAATTTCATTTTAGTTCCATGCTTTCTCCTTAAGATGAAGTGTGACCAATCTAAGGACATATATCGTCCAATCTTAGTTGTGACATCGCACAACAAACATAACCTGAAGATAGGGGGAATATCTATTACCACCACTTCCTAGGGATCAATGATTCTAGGACAATAATATAAGGTCAAAAGAGGCTTTCTAAGTAGGCCTATGGTTTGGACCTTATTCCCATATAACTAAATAACTCCCTTTTCTAGGGCTTCATATTCTAGTTTCAAAGCATCAACAATTTTCTTGGGCATGACAGTGGTACTAGCAAACAAAATCCATCATGGAGTTATGCAATAGTTTATCCCCTAAAATTAGAGTACAAAAGGAGGGAGTGGGTTTTGGTTTTCCTACCTCCTTCACACCTTCTTCTCTAGTATTCATGAATGTCAAAGCTTGTTGTCCTTGCACTGAAGTATCTAGTCCTTTACTTTTCGACTAAATGTGTTATGGGGTTACCCCAGCTTGCGTTGGTCTTTTACGACTTTCTAGGGCCTCTTGCAATAGGGATTTTTGTTCTGGGATAGCTACAATGTCCCATAGACACACATTGGTGGGGGCCTCCTTCAATTGTTTGACCATATTAAGTGATCTAAGTGGTAACATCTTTGGATTATAAGATATCATCGCTTTTAGCTTTTGAAAGGGTTAAATCACAACAAGCGAACAAGAAATCTTCTCTGCAACTGCTTTAGGCTACTACACTTGAGGTATAGGCTCTCTGGTGAACCTCCACTTAGAGCAGGCATTATAGTCTAATTGGAATTATGGATTCTTTGATGTTGAGGCCTCATGAGCTAACATTGCATCCTCACCTTCCATCTAGGAGAAGAGCACATGATCCATGGTGATTTTTGCTTCTTTCTCAAGAGACATACCTTGCATCTGATCATTGAGCATGAAGTTCTCTACTCTAGGAGACTAGTAAGCGTAAACTCTTGCATTTAGTGAGATGCCCTGGCTTCCTTTCTCCACCACCTTCTTTTATAGATTACCTCTCAAAAATTATGAGGCATGTGTGCATCATTACAGGAGAAACACCATGAGTTTGTGTCATCCACCAAATTATTCTATCTGATGACCAAGTCTTTGTTGGGATTAGATGATATGGTTTGTAGCAGAGTGGGAACCAAAACAATTTGGTTTGAAGATTGTAGCTAGTTATTTATTGTAGCACCTCCCTGATACTGATTGTGTTGAAATGGTGGCCTCCCTCCTTGATAGTCTTGAAAGGGGGTCTTGAAGGTGTTGCTTGTTGACGCTTTATATTAATAATCTCTTTGGAGAAGGTCTACAATAGGTTCTTCTTTTCATTTACCTCCACGGCTAGTGAAGAGGAAGTAGAGGTGCTTTCTTGTGCATTAGGATACAAATACATAGAAGGTAGAGGTGTAGCAGATATGCTAGGAGTTGCTACTTCTTGGGACTAAGCTGATATTTCTAGGAACATTGGCATCGATGGTCTAGGCAGGAGTTTTCCAAAATCAATCAAGTTGTTTTCAACTCTCACCACTAGATCGTCTACATTTGGCAAAGTGTTACCCCCAAGTGACTAGATCATGACTACGATGTCATAGTTGAAATCCTTTAAATAGAAAACAAATGCCATATTTGCGGGTGGTCGAGTAGTTACTATGATTATTTGCCAAGTTTTGTGAAACCTAATATTAAACTCTATAATGGCCTCTTGTGGCACTCATTTTATCATTATCAACTACTATAGCAGAGATGAGCAATCTCCCTTCTTTAAAAAATGCCCAAAAAACTGGTCCCCGATCCAATCCCAAGTACCGATAGAGTTAGGAGATAAAGATTTGTATCAATCTTGAGCCTTTCCTTTGATTGAGGCTACAAATAACCAGAGGACTACATTTTTCTCTATGATGTTGTGAACAATGCATACATCGATGACATCCTAAAGATGCTCCATCAGTGTTTTGAAATCTTCCCCAGTAAACTCAGGGAATGTTTTGATAGTATTCACAAGAATTAGATCCCATACCACATGAGGAATGAGAGGAATGAGCAAGCTACCACTATTCTATGCTACAAATTTTTTGGGTACTTGAGCGGCCATAGGAATTAGTGGTTGAAATTGTTGTGCAATAGGCTGGGTAGCTTTAGCATAGGGTATAGTCATTAGGGAGGTAACAATAAGTCTATATTTCAAGTTGTTTGTGACCTTGTGAGTAACCTATGGCTCATACACTTGCTTGCGGTTAGCAATTAAAATGATCCCATCCAGCGTGTCAAAAAAATAACTATTGATCCTTAAAACCTATGCTTCAAGAAACAACCTTATGGGAAGTTTAGTGGATGGAGGACAAATTATGCTCCACTAGACTACCTTTGGGGTTTTAGAAGTTGGCTCTTCATTCTCATTTGGGGAAGGAAAAGGAGAAGAAGAAATAGAACATAAGGAAATCTAATCTAAGCCAATAGGCCAAAGCTTTTACAACATTTAAAGTTTCCCTCTCAAATAACCAGAAGCACAAAAATCCAAAGAAATGAGCACAAAGTGTCGCAGACTCTTCATTGTTGAAAAGAGAATGAAATTCTTAAGGCCTAGTAGGCACAGAGAAAAGCACTCAAATATTTTTGTGAGAAGCACCCATTGAGGCTCACTAGAGCGTGATACGCCTTGGTTAATATACTGAAACCTTGAATCCTTTGTAAATATTTCTCACCAACAAGCATAATATGATAGCTAACTATAAATTATTGTAGGAAATGAATGAGTGCAAGACATGATTCAATAATCCGTAACCTTATGCTAGAAACCATAATAGTTAAAAATCATAATGATCATTCATTAATATCCATTCCTAAATGACACAAAGCATTGAACTTAGCATAAACAAAAATAAAACATACAGTAAAGGCGAATTGGGCACAATCTGATATGTTATGCTTTCTATTAATCAGTTTGAAAACACAAAAGATGCTAAGGTTTGAAGAATAAGATTTTCCTTTCCATTGATCTTTCTAAGTCCTTTTTACGAAGATGGTGAACCCTTTTTATAAATTTTCCGCAGGCTTAAATAGATCAATCTCTTCAGGCTAAGAAATGAGAATGTAACTGAAAAGATTCCCCACAACTCACCTCCTATAGATCACCATCATGGCAATCGTTGCAACCGTTTCTCTAACAAACATCATGCTCCTGATCATGTAGCCACGTTGACATCTTGATAATTAATCATTTTTATTACAACTGCCTAAACGAGTGGGCTTTAAGTGGCATTGGCATTCGCATCCTCTAGCTCTAACACACGCCACCTTTCAATGCCCATCCGCTTTCAAGATAACCAATAATAAACTTTTAACTCTTTTCTGAGCTCAAAATATGTCTGCGATTCTGCCTTACTGACAAGTGGCACCTTTTGATGGTATTTGGGCCTCCCTTCGCTTTTCTCTTTAAGAACTTCGTGCCTTGGACACATGGCATGCAGGTGGGAATTGCTAAAGCTTCCCCTCCATTGGCTTTCAAGAACTTATGCGGTGCCAACATGTGGCACCCTCCGCTTCAAACACCTCAAAGAATAAAAGCTTTTATAGATATCGTGTGGGGCCGCCACATGGCGCCTTAGCATGCTTTTGTGAGAATAAGAAACCACACCATGCTAACATGTGGCGCCCTCCGCGAGTCAATATGAAATGAATGAATGAAAGATTTTAATGACGTCCACGAGACTAAACAGCCTATGGGACCGAGACACTCAACAACTTAGTTTGTCTCCAGACTCTTCTCCAGATCAGATCTCCTGCTATTAATTTTGACTAGGAGGCTAGCCGTCTGATTTATCTTATCCTCCTCAAATAACTGCTGCATATTGCCCACATCTGAAATACTTGAGTACTGATTACGGATATTTTCGTACGCTGTGCATTCCATGACGAAGTGCCACTCCGTTTCCACCACTCCCTTATTACAAAATACACGTTCTTTCTTCCCAAGTTTCCTTAGGAGTCTTCCACCTACCAGTCTCACATCTAAGATGGTGGGACCCCGTTCTCAATTGAGCAATTAATAGCCTCGCTTTCCCTTTAATAGTTGCACCTAAATATGGTTTTTAGAATTTTTAAAGTCCGCAAGCCACTTCTAAACAAGCTGGAACTAAAAGAAGTTGTAGAGCATCCCAAAAATACAAATAAATTGCAATGCAAGAGAATTTGGAATGAAAGAGCTCGAGCTCGAGTTGTCGGAGATTAATCTAGACAAAAGCATCAATTATTAACACCATAAAAAGTCTTCAACTATGAAAATGGGTAGTTGGGAATAAATATTTCACTTCTTTAACTTCACTATTGCCTCAATTTAATTATTAAATCTTGTTTCCACTTATTCCTAATAGAAATTACTAGTAGGATCAAATCTAATTCAATCCCTAATTTTTCACACATATGAGAATAATCAAATAGATTCAATTATTTTTTTCAAATTTTAAAACAATTTATACTTTGACCCCACACTATTTTATTTATACTTATATTTTATAAAAGTCAAAATATCTAAAAAAAAATAAAAAATAAAAATAAATAAATTAAATTGAAATCGCAAGAATCGTTTGGTTTGACATAAAAAAGACTATTTCCATCATCTTTCGTATTAATGATTTTGATCCCACACTATTTTATTATAAACACAGATTTATGTGAGAGAGAAATGGCTTTTCCTCTACACCGGAGCCAGACCTCCAATTGTCTTTTGTGAGCAGAGCAGCTTCCAATGTAGAGCAAAAGCCAATTCATACATCACGTATATTTTAGGAATCAATCCTGATGTTTCCACGGCGTGCTTAAAACATTATTGCTAATGTAACATTCAAACCCAAAAAACAAAAACTTAACAATCAAGGATCCCAAAATCTACAATGAATAGACCAGCCCACCAACCAATCGAAAGTCTTATGCGTATTGCTGGTGTCTGCAATAGTTGGCTTACTTTGGTTGGACATCTTGTCACCCAGAAAAGAAAGCTACGGCCTTGTTTCTTTCATTAGGTTTACTTTAAATACCACTTTACCCACTTCTCTTATTCAGATTCACTACTGTATTCTCAGTTAGATGCTATGGCTGTATTCTTTAGTAATACTGCTAACTCATCGTCCCATGCTCAAGCTTTCAAGTCTTGTTCTCACTCATTCAATAAATTCCCCTCTGCAAAACAACCGAATCATAGTAATCTACTGAGGAGGACAAGGCTGAATACTGTGATGAAGATCAAAGCTCTCAAAGATGACGATAGTTTTTCTTGTTATTCTTCAGCCATTATGACTTTGTACGATGTGTTGTGTGTTCCACATAGCGCTGAACTGAGTGAAGTGAAGAAAGCCTACAGGGAGAAGGTGAGAATTTACCACCCTGATGTCTGTCCACCTGCTGAGAAAGAGAACTCCAACAAAATGTTTCTTTTAGTGCAGGAAGCTTACGAGACTCTGTCTGATCCCATGCTAAGGGCTGATTATGATTTGAACCTCCTTTTCAATCCCCACTTGTTGTTCTCACAAAAGAGAAACGTGAAGCAGCAATGGGCAGAGCAGCTTCAAAGTCTTAGAGTAAAGTCGAGGAGTAGTGAGAGGAACACATGGGGAGCCAAACTGCGCCGCTCCAGAGAAGAAATGGCGGCGCGTTGAAACCTGCACATGAAAACAATGTATAGAAAATTTGGGTTTTCTTATCTTTCCCTTAGAACATTTATGTTTCTAAATAAATATTCGTGGGGAAGTTGTGTGTGAGGATATAATAATCTCCCCTTGTTTGGAAGGTGTTTTATGTCTGGAGTTTTTCAAATAATTTATGTCCCAGAGTTCATGAATTAAATCCAATGGGTATAATTTCATATTTATTTAACCCCCCACACACATCTTGACCGTGAATTTCGCATAACTATGCCATTTTGAGTTCCTCTCTAGGCAGCAACGATAAAGTATTTACTTTTAGTTATTAATTTATATAAAAAGTTTGGTGTAATCAAATAACACTTTAACGTCTAGGTGCACAGCATAAAGTAAAAGTAGTCAAACTATTTAGCCATTAGGATTAAATGAAGAGAAGATGGGAGGAGGTCCTTATTAGGATGAGGACCTCGAACATTTGAGAGGTCTCAATCCTTAGGGATCTCTATCCTACTCGTAACGGTATAATCTTTATCTTCATCTTTTGTAGGATCAATATGCACAAATGAATTTGCAACATCTAGAAAATAAAATATTTAATTGTCAAGCTAGTTAATATGTCTACATTGAGAAATGGAGGTGTTCCCATGGTATCTATGAAATATTTAGTTTATATATAAAATTACCCTTCCCTAGTTGAATTAGAAAAAAAAGAAAAATTTTAATATTTTGAAATAGAGAATTGAATTGTTACTTTCGAAATATACCAAATTTTAGTGTATTTTATTGAAATTTAAGGCCGATCTCCTAATAGTATATGTTCTAAGAAGAATACTCTAGTTTTAAGGGATTGAAAAATTCATGAATTTGGTTAGGTTGCAAAATTATGGGTCCACAATCTTAGAACTCTTCCTAGCTTTAGAGCTAGGGATTTGTTATCAAGAAGGTAAAAATGAGGTTCAACAACAAATTAAGCATGATTTAAGGTCAAAGAACAAGAGTGGGTAGTTTCTCTTGCATTTTGGTCCTAGCTTAAACTTAGGAGGGTATTCCTAGAGGTGTTCTTAATAGGTTTTCACATATAAAATATAATATGTCTCCAATAATTAGCAACTATATCTAATATACATTTGTCTTTCTATAATTAGGAGTAAATAATTGACTATGATTACAATATTAAAATATTTTTCTAAATACCTAGAAACCACCACAAAGACATACCATTCCTTAAATATGTCCATTACAAACCCTACCTACCCCTCACTATATGTCATTTACAACCTAGGATGGAATAATTAGATGCAGTAAAAACTATTTGAGGCTCTCATAGAATAGAAAATAGGCTCAATGATAGACCATTTCAATGTATAACAAAGTAGCATTTTAGATCTACGGTTTAGACACCTAGTTTACTCATGGGAACCTCAAGATGAGAGGAATCATGGATTGTGTGGTGAAACCCCTTGTTCAACCATATCAATCATTCCCCTTCAATTCATGCCCAAATTTGCATGGAAAAATATTTGTGAATGCATGTATACCCCAAGAGATATGGAGGAACATCCTCCAAATCTATACATCATCCTTTTATTTATGAAACCTCTAGTTTTGGCATTCTATAGAAAGAAAGAAATCACAAAATTTGCATGATTAATTGCTTAGAGCTAGCATTACAACCATTGGGAGCTTTAAATTTTGATCACCAATTTAATGAATGCATTATAATTTTCATCTTTTATCATTCAAATCCCTTTGTAACTATGACCTTGGAATAAGAAATGTTTTATAGATGGGAGAATTTGATTCGGTAGCTTTAGGGCTTATCATTCCATTAATGTTGACTTAAATTTTGTAAGGTAGTTGGGAGTGAACAATGAAAAATATGGTTATTTTGGAGTTTTGAGGATTGGGGGTTGGGGAGACTTAATAAATCTAACCACTATTATGGATTTTGGATTAGGTATATGACATACTTCATTCTCACAATAAAAAGGATTAGGGTATTTCTATATATTCAACTCTAATGTGACATGTAAAAGAAGTTATTGGGAGTTAGTGACCAAAGGTAGAAAGCAAATTAGCCCAAGGTATGAAAATTGGGTAATTCTAAATTTTTGATATAGATGAGGTAACTATGATGTGGGAAAAAAGGGTTCTAGGTCCTAAATCATACCTTGTCCTAAATCACAATGGAAGAAACCAAAAATGATCACAAACACCCACTTGGCTACTAACTATTGTGGAAGAGCCAAAATGGTGGATCAAGGTTTTGGCTCTTTATTTGGGGGATTCATTAATTGATTTCTAATTGATTGAATATGAAGATGCAAATGTTGATCTAGGCTAATTGTGCAACTATAACTTGTACTACTATTATTTTAGGAAAAAATAGTGTAGACACATAAAAATGACCTAGGCCTGCAAGCTCTATTGTCGTCATTTTCTTCCTAGCATAAATAAGATATTTTAATTATGTCCTTGGTCCACTTTCGACTATTAATTAAATAATTCATAATTATTTAGTTAATTCATGTCTTTATTTCTCTTGATTATTTAAATAAATAAATTTTATTTATTTATTTAAATACGTCACTAATTGTCTAATGTCTCTCTATAATTAAATGAATTTCTTAATTTATTTAATTATCTTTGTCCACTAATTCCTCCTGATTATTTGAATAGATAAATTTTATTTATTTATTTAAATATGCCATTAATTCTTAAAAGTTTTCTTATAATTAAATAAATTCTTTAATCTATTTAATTATTACCACCTTGACATCTCCCTCATTTTAAATAAAATTATTTATTTAAAATGGTCCCACTTTCTAATTGCCCTCTTCAAGTAAATAATTTAATTTAATTATTTACTATCACATGGTCCCACCCTTTTGAATTAAATTAATTTTTAATTCAAAATTACAACTTTCCCTCTTAAATCAAATAATTTCTATTATTATTTGATTTTCCAGCCACCGCTTTTTCTGTGTCAATCTTATCTCCTTGTCACATGCATTGTCAACCCTTGATTTGATTTTCTCAAATTTAATCTTGTCCACTCATTTCAAATTTGACCTAATGTTGCCCTAACCCTAATTGTGGGTTGTCATATTAAATCTTGTCCATTGATTCTAGGGCACTTGTCAATCTTCAATCTTGTCCATTTATCCAAAATTGCATTTTCTATAAAATGGCAATTTTCCTCTCAGTTTGTCACCTCATGCTATTTACATCTCATGCAATCTTGTCTTACGCACTCTTGGCATCTTAGCATTTTGGCATATTTTAGTCATAGTTCATAGTTACTTACTAGTTGCATAGTTCCATAGTATTGCATTTTCATATCAAATCCTTCAACATTTTGCTTAGGTCTTGGCATAGTCATAGATTGCTCACTCAAAATCTGAGGGAAAACTTCATATTTTAGCAAATAGAGGTGGTGTAATGGAGGTCAATCATGGATGTTGAAGACTTAAGGTGATATCTTTCTTGTTTTCATGTTATTTCCTCCTTTGTGCTTCACTATTACTTTGGGTTTTTGATTTATTTAGCTACTAATCTGCTAACCTAAGAATTTCCCATAGTTACATTGGTGAACCCGATGCCAAAATTGTGACTTTTTGTTTTTTTCTGTATAGATTTTATTTCTTGTTTTGTAGCTATAGGTACAAAATGATGCATTCACAGTTTCTAGCACCGCAATCACTGCATCGCGACATATTTGGACAATAGAATGACACATTTGTAGAATTGAACTATACATGCTACTTACATAGACACATTTTCCAATACTTTAATGCATTTGACATTCAGAGCAACACATCTGCAGACCACGACACATCTGTTCTATATATTGACACATCTATTTTGCAGACTCCAACATACAGACACTAGCCACATTTGCTGTGTAGAGTGACATATTCACTCTATTGCAATGCATTCATATGGTAAATTTTTGCATTCGGGTTTTTCCAAAATTTTCCTAATTTCTCATTGCAATCTATTAGTTTAGGGGCTTTTCTGGTTACTAATGGGTTGTTGCAGCATGTGGCTTTGAATTTTTGTGGGTCCAAGGTATCTTTTTGAGACTACTAAAAAGTAGTTTTGTAGGTTTGATTGTCCAAGGATTTGATTTTGAAACACTTGTGTTTTTTTATTTTTAGATTATAAAACACTTCCATTGGTGTTCTAAAAAGAACATTTGCTTGTATCACTTAGATTTAATTAGGGGGTTAAAGAACTTTTCTTGATTTTTTTTGAAGATGGTAGGTGATTATGCTCTCACCTTGTGCAAACTAGGTCATCAGAAAACTAGACCCATTTATTTTATGTGTCACCCCGATTCAATAATTGAAGTATCCTCTTCACTTGCGCACTTGTATGATCTTGGGTGCGAGAGAAATAGTTATTGACTCTAGGAATTGGGCCTTCCTTGGTGGGAAAAAGTACTCACACCAAGGTGACTCAAACTGGCAACGAAGCTCTTTGGCCGAGCTACCCCCGACCGACATATAAATGTGAATCCTAATGGAAAACTTAGGATTATGAGTGCGGATGTGTCACATGGACAAGTGAACTCTACAAAACCCCATTGAACGTAACCTCTTCAGGTTGGAGTTCCTCCTTATCATAGCTAATCTTTCCCCATGTGTGGCCACTCGAACGGGGGTCCCAAACTAATTTTTTTTGTGTAGTAGCAAAAAATCCTTTCTATTTGCTAGTGTAGCAATGCTTGTTGTGAAGGCATCCACATTCTCATAGTTCTTAGTAGAGGTGATCAACCTGCCATGGCAGATTTATGGGGGTTGGAAGCTTGGTTGACCTAAGAATTAGTGCACTCTAAGGGGGAGCCCATGTGGCAAAGCTTCTAGATTCATCTGCTAAGAATAAGTGTGGTTGGGGTAACCCACATGGAATCTAGTGAATATTGTCCTTTCCTAACCTAGGATTGTGCTTGTTTCAAAGACAAAATATTATGTTTTCCAAGTGTTTTCTGAGACATTCAAACAAACAAACACCATTACACAGATCTAGAAATAAACATCCAATTTGAAACATTCCAAAAATTGATCAAAATTACAAACAAACTAGACATTCATTCAGCTTGCAACACATTTGCTGCTTCCTGCACCGCATGCGCTATGTTGAACCACATTTGAAACTTTCTATGATGCAATTGCTATGATAAAACACATTTGTTTCTTTCTACACTGTATGTGCTCTGTTGAACCGCATTTGAATCTGTCTAAGTCGCATTCACTCTGCTATATCACACTTCTACTTTCTGGAACACATTCACCTTCCTGCACTGCATTTGTTATTTTCTATGACACATTCGCTCTGATTAGCTACATATGCCATTTTTGGAGACATATTTTCCTGTCTTGAACCACATTTTCTTTATAGAACACTGGAATTTCTTTTCTATGTCGCATCTACCATCTGTAGAGTCACATTCACTAAATCTAAAATGCTTTTGCAAATCTTGCAATGCATTCAAAACTTAGAACAACACATTTTCCTGGAAGAGATTAAAACACTGTTACATACCAAAAATCGAGAGGAAACTTGTCCAATCTATCATTAAGCATCTTTTTCTAACAATCTCTGTCAAAAACCAGAAAGAAAATTGCTCAAATCTTCCATCATTTTCATCTTTAGCTTGCATTTACCCATATGTTTAACTTTTCAAATTTTAGTTGTATCCTTTAGGTCCATCATTTTCATTTTTAGTCATAAACCAGTCCTTAGGTCCTCACTTCATTTGCAGATTTTGGATTAGGAAACCTTACCATACTTTTCAAAATCATTGCCTTCAAGAGTCATTTTCATATTTGTGAGACTTTTTGTCATTATTTCTTTTAGTCATTGTCCTTTTTGTGAGACTTTCCAACTCAAAAGTCTAGTTAGGAAACCTCACTTTGTCATTTTGTCCTTAAGCCACCTTAACAAGTCCTTTGATGACCCAAATTGAGACATAGATTAAGCCTAGAGTGGTTGAGTAACCTTCCTCCAAATCATTTAGACCTTTTCATTTGCATACCTTAGAAACATTCAAATCATCTTAGTCCTCATTTTGCATACATTATTCCCAAAAATCCAAAAATAACAAAAAATTAGTGTCATACTTTTCATAATAGTCCTCATTGTCCTTTGGCATCTGTCATTTCTTTTAGGCAACATTGTGATTGTCATCCTTTACATTTTCATCCCTTATTATCAAAAACCCATAAACATAGTTTGCATTGTCACCCTTATTATCAAAAATCCAAAAACATAGTTTGCATTGTCAAATTGCATTGGCATCCCGTATTATCAAAAATACAAAAACATAGTTTACATTGTCATCCCTTATTCAAAAATCTCAAAAATATAGTGTCATTTAGTCACCATTTTCATCCTCTTCCTAATTTGAGCAACTCCTTATATGATTGAGACTAGGATTCAAAGAAAAAGAAGACAAATGGCTAATTTTGGACAAGGAAACAACACTTATATCTTTTCCAATGACATGAATCAAAACATGAACTGAGAAACATCTTTTATCAATCCTTTCAGCAAAATGAACATGCCATCTTCATCACAAAACCCCTTTGAATCATTCATGCATAGAGACGAACATGGACATGTGTTTATGGAAGACTTAGAAGCCATAGTGCAAAATCCTAACGTAGTCTCCTTTGTAGAAGACTTAGTCTTACATGACCCTCAAATATATTTATCCATGCTCTTGGACCAAGGGTTTAAATTACCACATGGCTTTGACATTAACACTTTGAGACTGCCCTCTCCTAATCACAACACCCATAACAACAAAAACAATACAAACAACATGCCCAACACTAGTCAACTTCAAAACAATACAAGCAATACTTTCATTGGTGCCACCTCACAAATTTCCACAAGCACTATTAATGCCACCTCTAATGACACCTCCAATCAAAAAAATTCCAATTCAATCAATGGAACATCCGTTGGAGGAACACCAACTATGTCACAAGCCATGTCACAATCAATGCTAAGAATGTCAAAAACATCTTCACAATTAGTTGGAGCTACCTTTGGATCCTCATCAATGGGGGAAAGTTCCTCAAATCCTCTATTTGGAGCTTCATCTAGTGCCATGGGAGCATCATCATCAAAAAATTTCATTGCAACCTCATTCAATCCTTTTAGAGGAAGTAAACGATGTATCTTTATTCGAGGACCATAACCAAATGTTAACACGTCATCACAACTTAATACCAATACTTCCCAAAGGAAAAACACAAATATTCCCCATGGAAAATTCCAACAATTTAGACAAGGAAACCAAAATATGCAACATATGGTTTCATTTGGACACCAAAATATTCATGGTCAACATACCCCACAAATTTTGACTCAAATGGCTGGAGGGCACATTCCTACATATGCATCACATATCCACACTCATCAACATGTCCCTAATCAAAACTTCCAATACCAACAACTTTCAAATCAAAACACGTCATACATCTTGCAACAACACATCCCACAAAAAAAACCAACATCTCTTCACAACAAATGAGGACCCATGGGATACCTATCACTCCCATGTGTGATGCAACAAACAATCCTATAATTGATACCTTGACAGCTCAAGTGGCTCACTTGCAAAATACCATAGAGACTATGTAAATGTTTGACAAAAATTCACACATGTCATATGACCTATGCCCATATCCTTTTGACATGAGTCTATACATGCCACCATTTCCTCCTAGGTATGTGGCACCGAACTTCACCAAGTATAAGGGAAAGACAAATCCTATTGAACACGTTCGAGAATTCATGACCAACTGCATGGACATTGCCTATGAACACACTTAGTTGATGAGACTCTTCTCCAAGAGTCTTACAAGACCCACACTTGAATGGTTCTCCACTTTAAAGGGAATAAAAAGATGGGACGAACTTGCAGACAAATTTGTGAAAAATTATGCCTATAACATTGACACAAACACCTCCATCACTAGCTTATGCACACTTACACAAGAAGACGATGGTGAAACGTTTATCCAATTCTTCCAAAGATGGAGAAGCCTATCAAGTCATTGCCATATTGACATACCTAAGAAAGAAAAGGTTGACATATTTGTTTAGATTCTCCTAGGACCATTTAAATATGGCTTGCAAGTTCATTGATGTACAACTTTCAAAGACCTAGTTGAAAAGGGTGTCCAACTTGAGAAGGCCCTTATTGCTAAAGGATATTTAAAATATGGCTCTAAAAACACAAACATAAACCCATCCACAGACAAAAATAAGTATTGGGTAAAAAATAAACATGTCACCAATGACGGCATTGTTGATGCCAAGGCTATAAACACGATGGGTCCTATACTTACTCTTAAAGGAGCTTAGCCACAAAACAAACCAACAACAACATTGACACCCCCTACCAATGTCATTCCAAATAACCAAAATTCTTAAAATAGTCAAAGTCAAGGACAACCCCACCAGACAAGATAATTCTCGAAAAGACAAACATACATTGCTTTGGGAGAACCAATTGAGGATGTTCTTAAAAAGCTCCTTCAAAACAATCTCATCACACTAGAAGACCCTAAGCCATATGACTTAGGAAATTTTAAGCCATCATGGTGGGATGACAACACTTTCTATGATTACCATCGGGCTATAGGGCATAAGAAATCCTCTTGTCAACAACTAAGAAATATTGTACAAGACCTCATTGAAAATCACACAATTAAATTGGGTGGGCCACAATTTGCATCAAATGTAGACCATACTATTCACAAAAACCCACTACAAGACCATGGTTCAAATAACCCCTAAACGTCAAGTCTTAAGACAAATAATAATCGTGCCAACTATACTTGCACTACATTTGATTATTTAGGAGGAACTATCATTAACCATGTCTGAACCGATGATGAGTACATCAATACCATCACTATCAAAAGAGCACCCGAATGTAATGCCACTACTCAAAGTGAAAAACTCACCATACTTGGTCCTCCTCCTCGACAACCAAAAATTACAATACCTAGTCCATCTGCAAAAAAATCACAATCAGGCCCACCTGCAAAGCAGTCACAACCTAAGAGTCAGTTTAACCTTATTGATCAACTAGGCAAAACACCTGTTGAAATTTCCATACTTGAATTGCTATGCATTTCTCCCATGCATAAGGCTATACTTTAAAAAACCTTGCAAGAGTCCTCTATCCCTCAAGATATTGATGTATACCAGTTTGAAGCCATGGTGGGATACCTCACTACACCTCATCATGTAACATTTTTAGATCAAGATTATTTGTCACATAAGTCCAACCATAATGATGCATTACACATTGAAGTTTTCATCCATAAGCATAAGGTTAGATGAGTTTTAGTAGATGGTGGAGCAGAACTGAACATATGCTCCTTAAAACTGGTTAAGGCTCTAGGATTTTCTGATGCTTGCATAGACACAACAAAGAGCATAGTTATAAAGGTGTATGATGATGAAGAACATTCCTCTTGAGGTGTTATCACTCTTCCAATTAGAGTTGGGCTAGTCTTGTAGACACAACTTTCCAAGTCCTAGATCTTGAATTGCCTTCTAACATTTTGCTCAGTTGACCTTGGATTCATGCTCTCAAAGCCATTCCATCCACCTACCACCAATGCCTGAAGTTTCCCTTTGATGGCACATAAATCACCATATATGGAGACCCCAATCCCTTTCAATATTGCACCAATCTAAGGGGCATTTCAAAACATCAAGTACCCATCAACCAAGAAGCTCCTAGTTCATCTTCTTCCAAATTCATTGACCCTTCCACACTCACCTCTTCGCCCATGTCCACTCCTTCCACATCTTCAGCCACACCATCATCCTCCTTGCCTCCTAAGACTGAGTCCAATGTCAAGATCCAGGACCTAGGATGTGGAGAATTTAAACTAAATAAATCATATTGCATCACAAAAATACCCAAGTCTCCTAAGGTCTATGGTCAGCCTTGTTTCAGAATGGAACCTAAAGAAATTTTTAAAGTTCCACCGACAACCATTTTCATAAAATGGGGAGACATGAACAATGAAGATATTGAAGATATATCAAGATGGATTTACAAAGAAATGGAAAACTTGCCTCCCTTACTAGTACAAATATATGGCAAAGGCTATGACATGATAAAGGAAAAATGCTATGATGGAATTAGTGGCCTTGGCAGAAATAAGAATAGAAGGTGTGAACCAATCATGCCTCCCCATAGACCAAAAATTCTTGGCCTAGGATATGGACTACCTAAAAATGATGATCGACGTACCAATGGAATTTCGAGTGAGAGTGTGAATGCTTCGAAAAGTGTCAAGACTATTAAGAAATCTCTTACCGAAACTGACTCCCACGAATGGGAATTTGGCTCCCAACGATCCCTAAGCAATGGTTGTCTTGATGAATTGTTCCTTGAACCTAGAGAACTTACTGCTGAACAAAGATTTTGGAAAATGTTTAAGATTGACCCATCAAAGAATAATCACAATCCTAAGATCTTAAATAAACGAGAAAAATTGGATAGAATCTTTTGCCGAAGGAACAATGATAAACCTAAATCATCTTCCAATTCTATTACCCATAACCTTGACATAGCCATCTAGTCATTTGAACCTAACGACCATCATTTGGATTCATCTGAATTGCCACATGACACTATTGACCCTGATGATAGTCCTTTTGTCCCTTATTTTGACAATGAATATGAATCAAGTGAAGGAGAATATTGGATAGAGTCTGATTTGGAATTGGATGATGACAGTTTCATTTTCAATGTCTCTAAATCCATTTGCATGCTTTCCACATTTTCCCCACAATTCACTAATACTGATGATGGTATCTCCTTAGTCTACCCGCAACTAATTGATTGGTATCAACAAGGCCTGCCAGTCATGGACATATTTTAGAATGATGAGGCCATTGCAGAATTCATGGGACTATGTGAGGGAATATCAAGTGGAGATCACAAGGCTAGATTTTCCATTGAATTAGATTGTGCAGCTTGCTTCAGGGAGACTGCTCGATCCTCTAGTCACAAAATGAAAAATAAAAATAAAACAAAAAATGACATGTCTTTAGGTGAAAACCGAAAGGCACCTTCTGCTGATAAAAACATAAAAAAAAAAGGATGTATCTATGGGTGAAAACCTCTCTGAGGCACCTAGAGATGGAGGACTAGACTTTCTTCCCATGACTTAAGAGAAATCAGCAATGCTTATAGACGACACCATGGAATTCAACATATCTACAACAAAAGATCCCAATATTGTCCTCTTTGTAGCATCCCTGATAGAAGAAGAGAAACCTAAATTCAACAAATTCTTTTCAGAGTGCAAGATTAATTTTGCATGGTGATATGCCGATATGCCTAGGTTGGATCCAAAACTGGTCTTACACCATTTTCCACTACTTCTAGACAATAAACTAGTAAAAAAAAAGTTGCATAAAATGCATCCTTAGATTTCCCTATTGGTCATTGAAGCAGAACTTAAGAAATTGTTGGATGTGGGATTCATACGGTCTATCGACTATGCTGAATGGATATCCAATCTTGTACCAGTCATAAAGCCAAATGGTCAGATCCACGTCTATGCAAATTTTAGAGACTTGAACAAAGCATGTCCAAAGGATGACTTTTCATTGCAAAACATAGATATCATAGCTTACCTCACGGCAGGATACAAGATGTTGTCCCTCATGGAAAATTTCTTAGGTTATAATCAAATCCGTATTGCCCCTGAAGATGAGCAAAAAATGACATTTACATATCCTTGGGGTACACATTTTTGGAACGTCATGCCTTTTGGTCTTAAGAATGTAGGTGCCACGTATCAAAGAGCTATGGCAACAATATTTCATGACATGATGCACAAGATAATGGAGGATTGCATGGATGACCTCTTGGAAAAATATTTGACATGAAAATATCATTTGAGTGTGTTAGACAAAATCTTCAAGAGACTGGAAGAGTACAAAGTCCATCTGAATCCTAAGAAATGTGTCTTCGGTGTGACATCAGGGAAGATTTTGGGATACATAGTTTCTTAAAGAGGCATTGAGGTCGATCCTACCAAAGTGAAAGCCATATTAGACATGCCTCCTCTAAAAGGAATAAGTGAACTCAGGACATTGCAAGGCAGGTTGCAATCTATCTGATGCTTCATAGCACAATTGGTCGACAAGTGTCAACCATTTCAATATCTTTTTTGCAAGGGTATCCCCTTTGTGTGGATAGATAAATGTCAAGAGGCCTTCCAACTAATAAAGGATTATCTATTGTCACCATTTGTTTTAATGCCACCTATTGAATGGAAACCTTTGGTTCTATATATTTCTGCAACAACTTCAGCATTAGGGGCATTATTGGCACCAAACAACCACGATGAGAAGGAAAGGGCCATATACTATATTAGTTAGACACTAGTCAGATATGAGCTAAATTACACAACTATTGAATGTGCTTGCCTAGCAGTTTTCTTCATATCTCAGAAGCTAAGACACTACATGTTGAATCACTTGACACATTTGGTAGAAAAGATTGATCCCCTGAAATATCTCTTGAGTCACATAGCATTGACAGGTCATCTAGAAAAATGTGTTATGATTTTGAGTGAGTATGAAATCCAATATGTAGAATGAAAGGCTATAAAGGGACAAGTGATAATAGACCAACTAGCAGTTGCACCAGTGCAAAGAGATCACCCATTGGTAGCAAATTTTCTAGATGAGTCCATAATTCACATAGAGCCTAAGTAGTGTTGAAAACTATACTTTGATGGATCTCATACTAGTCATGGCTCGGGAGCAGGCATACTCTTTATCAAACCACAAGGTGAGTCCATCCCCAAGTCATTTTTCATTGCCTTTCCTTGTACAAATAATGTTGCAGAATATAAGGCTCTTGTCACAAGACTTAGGATGGCCATAAAATGGAAAATTAAAAATCTACATGTCTTCGGGGATTCTCAGCTCGTTATCAACCAAGTCAACAATGAATATGAAACCAAGGATGAAAAATTGATGCCTTACAAATGAATGGTTGATAGATTTCATACATATTTCCAACTACTTGCTTTTGAATAGATTCCTCGGGCACAAAAGAAGGCAGCAAAGACAATGGCTACAATCAGCTCTCTCCTAGACATTCCGAGCAACGTGCCTCAATTTGAGTTCCTAGTAGAGAAACTTTTGATTCCTACATACGACATTCCAAAATTAGAGATGGTTTGTGAGCTTGTTGGTCCCAATTCTCCATGGTATCAAGACATTTATGACTATCTCAAGTCCCAAACCCTTCCCTTAAACCTCTCCAACAACCAACGAAAGTCCCTCGTCCACAAAGTTTCTCGATACACCATCATCAGTGACACCCTATACCACCAAAGCTTTGACAATACCCTTGTTCAATGTCTCAACACTGATGAAGCATGAACAACCTTATGTGAGGTACATGAGGGTATATGCGGGTCTCCTTTGAGTGGTCCTACTTTAGCCAAGAAGATAAAGAGACTTGGGTATTATTGGCCGACTATAGAAAAAGATGCACTTGAGTTTGTCAGGACATGTTGCCAATGTCAAATACATAGTGATTTGATTCATGCACTGGCATAGGAACTTCAGATGATAACTTCTCCATGTCCCTTCATACAATGGTGACTTGACCTCATGGGAAAAATCCATCCTACTTCTTCCAATGGCCACAAATTCATTATCACCGCCACTGAGTACTTTACTAAGTGGATCGAAGCCATCCCCCTCACATACATAACTAGTAATTTTTTTTCCAAATTCATCCAAATTCATCCTCAACTACATCATTTGCTAGTATGGTGTACCCCAGTCCATCATCACAGACAATGGGTGTCCTTTCAAAAATCAAGATGTCCGTGAGTTATGTGAGTGATTCCATATCCAACATCATTTCTCCACACCATATTATCCGCAAGGAAACGGTCAAGCTGAGGCATCCAATAAAACCATCATCAAAATTCTTAAGTATACATTCAATGACGCTGGCCATTACTGGCACATTCAACTTAACCCTACTCTATGGACTTACCACACTAGCATCCATACGCCTACAGGAGCCACTCCATTTTCCTTAGTCTTCAAAGCCGAACCTATCTTGCCCATCGAGGTTGAAATTCCATCCTTACGAGTCTCCCTGAAGGGTCTAATTGATGATAAGGAGTATAGAAAGTCATGACTACATGAATTAGAAATGTTAGAGGAACACCGACACAATGCATTGAATCATTTACAAGCATATTATAATCGAATCTATTGCAGTTACAAGAAAAGAGTCATGGTTAGAAAGTTTGACATTGGTGACTTGGTCCTCATGCAAAATCCCAAAAATTAATTTGACAGAGAAAAACTTGACAAGTTTGAACCAAATTGGTTGTGTCCTTACATTATCACATCCTCTTTTGGTTTTGGAGCATATCAGCTAGCTACTCCAAATGGTGAACAATTGATAGATCCTATAAACAGTTTACATCTTTGAAAGTTCTATGCATAGCATCAAAAAGTCTGGCCAAAAATCTTAAAAAAAAAAAAAATCTTAAAAAAAAATTAAAAAATGACAAAAATAGTAAAGAGAAATAATTCGTCCAATAGTGAAAACCTGGTAAATAGGCACTTTGGATAAGTACCATGGTGAAAACCTAGAAAATAGGTGCCATGCGTAGTTGGTTTTTGCTCTGCCATCTACTATCACTCTATCTACCATAGTCCATAATAAATATCCATCCCACTTCCAGACACCATCTTGACACCCCCATCAGAAAGCCCTACAATTCCTTGCATGGCTCACAATGGTTGACATCAAGTCCTACATATCATCTATTTGTCACCCCAAACACGCCCTTTTATGCATCCTTCAAACTTGACTAGTTTGGGACCTGACTGGAGGCATTCGTTTATCATCCGACTGCAGTAGGTATCACATATGGTTTTTCCAATCAAAAAATGTCTTGAAAAAAGACCTAAAAATAAAAAAAGTCCTAAAAAAAGACCTAAAAATCAATAAATGTCCTGAAAAATGACCTAAAAATTGAAAAATGTCCTTAAAAAGACCTAAAAATTGAAAAAGGTCCTAAAGAAATCCAAAAATATCAAAATATCTCAAAAACACAAAAAAAGTTCGTGTTTTGTCCAGTCAGTCATGTCAGTTAGTCTCTTTCCTTTGTCGAACTATGTTGTCTTTGTGCATTTTCGATGTAGGAAAGGCTCATCTTTGGGGCCCCCAAGACATTAGGTTAGTCCTTTTAGGTTTATCAAAATAAAAATCATTACTCAATCTTTGGTCATTCTGAAAAAGTCATTGGTCATGTCGAACTACAAGGTCTCTGAGTGTATGACGTAGGCAAGGCCATCTGTCGATGAACCCTTGAGGCCACGCTAGGTCAATCCATTAGGGTGTATGAAACTGCACGGGCACACACGACAAAAGTATTCAAGTCAAACAAATCATTTCAAAATAGACAAACTCCTAGATCAAACTTTGGCAATCATCAGCACGTCAATATCGACATATAGTCTGATATGTCAACAAAGTCAACATCATCAACATCAATCAAACTCAGTCAAAACAAGTCACATTGTCACAACCAGTCAAATTGTAAAACTCTTGGTTATCCTTTAGATGCATTCTTCTAAAGAACAACCTCTATCATTTATGCCTTAGGATGTATCCTTCCTAGGTATTGTCATCATCATTTGGTATTTTGAGGGATTCTCTTGATATTTGAGAATCAATCCTCTTGACATAGACATTATTTAGGATGTGTCCTTCCTAAATTTGGAAAACTTTGACATTCAAAACTTAGACATTGTCAAATGTGACATCTGTTGCATTCAACACCATCAAACCCAACATCTTGACATTAAAACACTTGACATTCAGACACACTTGGAAAACACTTGACAAACACTATATTGGCATTGGTCCTTGGATCTTTCATCATGCTACTAGTTTCTGAATGATGTCTTGACAACAACATTTAGAGAAGCAGCGACATATCATGATGATGGGCTTGCCTTGTATTTTTTAGGCAATCATGTTGCTAGTTCCTCAAGGATGTCCTGGTAATAGGATTTAGAGGAGGAACGACATTTCATGACTTGTCTTTCTTGTATGTCTTATGCTTGTGGTTGGTTGTGACAAAAATACTGGGGCAATTGCACTCTTAGTATGAGTCATGATCATCCTTGTCTCTGACTGCTTGTCTTATGTGATGGTACGACCTTACACTCCTTGATATATGTCATATCATGGTGTTTGTTGTCCATTACAATAATCTGCCCAATGATGACTAAGAGCAATAATTGTAACATGTTGAAGGATTTGGTCTCCGAGCTAACATTCATCTCCTTCTATCTTGTCATTTCACCTCGTCTGTCTCATGAGGATATCCTGTGACTTACAAAAACATAAGTGGATACATGATCATATAGGAATTGCATTAGGTTTTTATGCATAACATGTAAATGCATACGTCATCCATAGCATTAAAACATATACATCACATCATAAGATTACATTGTCCATACATATATATTCATGGATTAACACATCCATAATTGTAAACATGGCATAATTATAAACATGGCATCCATTACAATCATACATTATGCATCCATATCATCATCATTAGAACATAACATCGCGATGGCATATAAGCATAAACATAAATAACCATCACATCATTATGGCATCTCATCATAAGTAGATATCATAAATGCATACATAGCATCGAATATAAAAGACATCATCATAAAAATCATAAATGCATAAATCACATCACATAGGAATCATATGGTCATCATAACTGCATCATCATAATCATCATCACATAGGAATAAATCATAAACATAGTCAACACATAATGCATCATTACATAACACCAAGCATATAGGCCGCACAGAAACTGCATCATATATATAATCTCAAAAGAATATAATGTCATAGGATAGAGTCATAGGATATCCCAAAAATGGAGCTCGCAGGCTTGATAGTCAATATATAAAGTGTCATAACAATGAATGTCTAAAACATAATGATAAGAGAACAATGTCAAATTCCCTATGGTACACTCTCCTCATCCCCTCGTGGAGAAGAGTGTGGTGATTGGTGATCTGTTGCTGGCATCGACATAATCTGTGAAGCCATAGTAGCCTGTGTGTGTGAGGCCAATGGAACTGAAACTGATGGCATCATCTTGATTGTAACTTGAGGCTGCGAAGATATGCTGACATGATTCTGCGAGGCTAATGGATTTGGAAGTTGACTATGCATTGATCTATGTCCTGACCCTGACAACCCATGGTTGTGACCTAACCTATGGCTAGAAGAATTCCTGTGACTATGGTGGGAGTGGTGACCTAATGAATGACCTAAGGAAGTCGATCCACTGACACTGATTTGACTACGACTGCTACTCTCTATCCTACTACTATTGCCGCTCCCTGTCCTACTGCCACTACTTGTCCTCATCTGAGACCATGCCAGAGTAGGATCCTATCTCTTAGTTGGCACAACCTGCTCATATATTAGCCGATATCACCCTAGACTAGTACTGACCCTAGCTAGCTCTCTCACCAACTCCCCTGATGGTCCCGAGCACAACTCTACAAAATTTGTACACCATCTTTCCAACTATTGTCAGATCACTACCTAATCCCTCTCGACCCTGACAACCTCCAACTTTGCTTGCAAGGCCTAAACCTGTGTTGCACTCTCATCAAGCCTCCTCTGCATGTCTACTAGATGCTAATCTATGGTGGCATCCCATGGCAATAGTGGCACACTGGCTATCTTCGGATCCCCATCAATCATTCTCTCTCGAAGTTGTCACTCTGCCTCATCCATCTCCTCTCCAATATCTAGCTCCTCCTAGTTACTTGTATCCTCCTCACCCCCGATAACTCCCTCCTCTCCTCCTCTGACCTCTAGGGCCTCCTCCTCCTATCTTGGTCCCTCCTCCTCCTATCACCCCTCTCCCTCTGGCTACCTCTCTCCCTCTTGTCTCCCCTCCTCCTCCTATCTAGCCTTCTCCTATCTCAGCCCCTCATCTCTCTCCTCCTCCTCTGGTACCTCGGGGATAACATCCAAGGCTACTCTCTCTACATGTTGTTTAACTCTCCTTGACTGTCTCCCTCTGTCCCCTCCTCTCCTCCTCTGCCTGCCACCACCACCATCACCACCATCATCTCCCCTATCATCCTTGCCACCTCTTCCACCATATCCTCGACCTCCATCTCTGCCTCTCCCCCTGCCTCTCCACCCTCCTCGCTAAACCCTGGGGATAACAGATCTCCAATCCATAGCTGTAGGTGCATCAGGATCAGTCAATGGGATCAGTCTATGGGTCTTCCACCACAAGTCATAATTTGGAGTTGTCCCTAGATCAACCACTCCTCTGCTCTATCCCCATAGCTATGCCACTAATCCATCAATCTATTGCTGAGCAAACAACACTAATATGGAAAGACCCCAACCAGGCTCTTGCCATGTCCTCGTGTACTCAGCTGTACCCATTGGCACACCCTGATGCTCACCAAACTATCTCAAAACTACTAGGGTAGATACATCTTTATGATCAGATGGCTCTGAACCATGCAACCAATCGAATACCTAAACTATCTGTAGAAGAGCAAGTGGTCTCCCTCATCAGCCCATGGCACACAATATCTGTATGGCCTCCACACAAATGTTGTCATCATGTCAATCTTGTGCCTCTAGTAGTTGGTCTCTCCAACCCTAGTTTGCTGCAAGGCTCTTGCATATATATTAATGCACGAAATCCCATTTGCTAGTTGTGGCTTCTGAATAGGTGTCCGAAAGATGGCGATATGCTCCCATGCCCAAATCATCAATAGAGTCGTACCAAAACTGATACTACTCCCACCTCTGTAGGCTACCTTGTGTAACTGATGGTATAACATTCCCAAAAGATAAGGCCCCCATGCAAACAAAACTATGTCCCATCGCATATGGAATAGTACATCACCCCATTCAATTAACAATCCATGTCCTCGATGATTTGGTATCAGGACCCTGACAATCAATGTGCACAACATGGTGTCCCACTGTGGGTAGTGCTCTGCGAGGTACTCCCACGGAATCTCATAACCATCCACACCAAGGCCTGTGCCATCATCTGCCCTGTATAGCTCTATCATGGCTTGCACCCCTCACTAAGGATCGTACATGACGCACTCTCCTCTGATCAGAATATGCAAAATATGGTAGACATCCTCCAAGGTGATCGTCACCTCTCTTGTCGGTAGATGGAAAGAACAAGTCTCAGAGTGCCACCGCTTGACCAGTGCTATCAACAGTCCCCTATTAGCTCAAATAATTGACATATAGGTGACGTAGTATAAACCAAGTTTAATCAATCATCGCCACTCTCGGTCTGTCAGCTGATCCCAAAAAGGGTATGTCGATGGTCTAAATTCTTGAGTGTAAATCGGTGCTAGTCGTTTCTGTACATGCAGAAATGGGAGTGAGCACATTATTTCAAATAATTATTACCATCTATCTGGCTAAACATGACCAAAATAGTAAGTCTAAAGCTAAGTCAACCTTGGTCAACCCTGGTCAAAGTCAAATGTGTCACGTTGACTTTGTTTGCGTCACGATCTAGCATTTGTGTCATTTCATACATTAGTTGTGTTGCACTATGGTACTTGCATCATTTGGCATCACAAATACACCATCCTTAGTCAACTGCATCGCTCCAGTCAAATGCATTATTCTCAAATGAATGCATCACAATCATTTGAATGCGGCATTGCGCCTATCATTTGCAGCTTGATTTGGGGAATGCAACTTGATTTTCTGCAAATGTGTTGCATCTAATAGACCCACCCTACAGAACCTTGGAATTTGTGTTGTGATGTATCAAATGCCTCAAATGTGACATCAAATGCAGCTTACGCAAACGCATATGTGTCATAGTGCATTCGCTTAATTACCCTAAAACCCTAGAAATGTGTGCAAAATGACAAAATGACAAAGTGGGTTCAAGCTACTCATCGATAGGTCCACACCCTCTTTACAAGGTCAAAATAGGATTTTTTCAAACTTTTATTAATAGAGGCTCATTTGACCACCTTTGATTGGCTCATTGACTGCTTAAACATGTCAAAATCTGAAACCGCTTTTGCCGTTGATTTTTTGCTCATCAAATTAACTTGTCAGGACACTTTCCAAATTTTTCTATCACCAGGGAAAAATTTGAAAATTTTCCCAAGGGGGCAAAGTTACTCTATACCTTCACCGGGGCATGTTTCTGACAAAATTTACTTTGTCACAATGTGATAGAATGCATCATGATAAAGAAGGGAAAAATGTAGACACATAAAAATGACCTAGGCCTGCAAGCTCTATTGTCGTCATTTTCTTCTTGGCATAATTAAGATATTTTAATTATGTCCTTGGTCCACTTTTGACTATTAATTAAATAATTCATAATTATTTAGTTAATTCATGTCTTTATTCGTCTTGATTATTTAAATAAATAAATTTTATTTATTTATTTAAATACGTCACTAATTGTCTAATGTCTCTCTATAATTAAATAAATTTCTTAATTTATTTAATTATCTTTGTCCACTAATTCCTCCTAATTATTTAAATAGATAAATTTTATTTATTTATTTAAAGATATCATTAATTCTTAAAAGTCTTCTTATAATTAAGTAAATTCTTTAATTTATTTAATTATTGCCACCTTGACATCTCCCTCATTTAAAATAAAATTATTTATGGTCCCACTTTCTAATTTCCCTCTTCAAGTAAATAATTTAATTTAATTATTTATTGTCACGTGGTCCCACCCTTAATTTATTTTTAATTCACAATAACAACTTTCCCTCTTAAATCAAATAATTTCTATTATTATTTGATTTTCCAGCCACCTCTTTTTTTGTGCCAATCTTATCTCCTTGTCACATACATTGTCAACCCTTGATTTGATTTTCTCAAATTTAATCTTGTCCACTCATTTCAAATTTGGCCTAATGTTTCCCTAATCATAATTGTGGGTTGTCATATTGAATCTTGTCCATTGATTCTAGGGCACTTGTCAATCTTCAATCTTGGCCATTCATCCAAAATTGCATTTTCTATAAAATGACAATTTTTCTCTCATTTTTTCACCTCATGCTATTTACATCTCATGCAATCTTGTCTTAGGCACTCATGGCATCTTAGCATTTTGGCATTTTGGCATATTTTAGTCATAGTTCATAGTTTCTTACTAGTTGCATAGTATTACATTTTCATACCAAATCCTTCAACATTTTGCTTAGGTCTCGGCATAGTCAGAGATTGCTCACTCAAAATATGAGGGAAAAATTCATATTTCAACAAATAGAGAAGGTGTAACGGAGGTCAATCATGGAGGTTGAAGACTTAAGGTGATATCTTTCTTGTTTTCATGTTATTTCCTCCTTTGTGCTTCATTATTACTTTGGGGTTTTGGTTTATTTAGCTACTAATCTGCTAACCTAAAAATTTTCCATAGTTACACATAGAACAAAAACATAGAAATGAAGTTGGTGCAGCCATGGTAGGAGGGTCCTCAAAGAGAATAATCTAGACCATGTAGCAAGAGTAACACAAAAAAAGCAACACAAAATATGGAGGAAAATGTAGATTAAATCATTCTCATTAATAAAAATTTTGATTACAATCAGCCGAAAACATCTAGGCTTACAGACTCAGCTCATAGGCCTGATATAACATGTTCAAAAATACAACATTCCTATATGCTCCTTAATGCAAGCTGAAATATAATATCTCAAATCTAATATTTTTCTGACTTCCTTCCTAATGATCTATTACAATGATTTATATCACATCTTGAGATCTAGAACAATCCACATCAGCCAAAGATCGTTACAATCTCCAATGAAAGAAAATGTAATGTGCGCATGAATAATTCTGCCTCAAATTTGAATTACTCCTTAGTGAATGCATAGAATGAAGTGTGGACCTATAATCAAGGTTAGGGACACTCCATGGAACAATTAAAATCACACTGTCAAGATCTACAAGTTACGGTAATGATCCACGAATGACCAAATTAGCCGTTACGCTTGAAAATTATTCCAGTGCTAGTTCAAGAAACTACTATCAAATCTAGAATCAATAACTTACCAGAAAAAGATCCAATCAGGCTCAAATCTTGGAATAAGGAAAATGAACATGCCTATGATGAAAATCTAGATCCACAAGGTCTAGTGAGCAAATATGATGAACCCACCAACTTGAACTGAGCAAGAATAGAACAAGAATAAAAACTGAAAGAAAATATTTTTTTGGTTGATGCAAGATTGCCAAGAACCAAGGATGCTCCTGCATTAGACATCTGGGGTTATTTGAAAAGTGAGCCCATCACTTTGTTGGGGTTAAAGGAAAACCAAAATGGTCTACCTTAGCCTAAGAAATCCAAGAAGAATCCTCCACTAGTCTGCCCTTCCACTTCACAAGATATTCTTTGTACTGTCTTCCATGAGTTTTCCTACCATCTCTAATGTCCAAAATCTCTTCAATCTCATTTTATTGCTGTTTAGGAAACTGATATTCCAATTTTTCCTTACTGTCTTCACTGAATTCTGCTTCATGGTACTGATGTAGATCTACAATGTTGAATATAGGTGATATACCCATTTCATCCCATAACTCTACTTCATATGCATTTCCTGAATAAAATTTCTTCAAGATCTTACAAGGTCCAAACTTCCTCATCTTCAACTTATTGTATGTGCCAACTAGAAATATTTCCTTCCTCAAATACACCATCACTTCATCTCCAACTTCAAACTCCTTATGTCTCTTCTTTTCATCTGCTTTCTCCTTATACATCTGGTCCATATCTTCTAATTGCTCCTTCACTTGAGTATGCACTTTCTTCACATGTTCTACAAATTCCTCTGTTTCTACACTCCTTTTATCTTCCATGCTAATGTCTCTCAACTCTGATACACCTCTAAGATGAAATCCAGTAACAATCTCAAAAGGTGTTTTTTCGGTACTCCTGTTCACTAAATTATTGTAGGAAAACTTTGCTTGTGCAAGGACTAAATCCCAACTTCCGGTCTTCTCTCCAACCAAACATCTCAGTAAATTCCCAAAACTCCTATTCACTACCTCTGTTTGTCCATTATTCTATGGGTGAAAAGTAAAACTGAACTTCAAATCCATCTTTAGCTTCTTCCAAAGCATCCTCCAAAAGTAACCAACAAACTTTACATCTCTGTCTAAAACAATACTCCTAGGTAATCCATACAATCTGACCACTTCCCTGAAAAATAAGTCTACTACATGTACTACATCTGTTGTCTTATTACAAGGGATGAAATGTGCCAGTTTAGAAAATATGTCCACCACCACAAATATAGAATCATTACCTCTTTGTGTCTTTGACAAACCAAGTATGAAATCCATGTTGATATCCTCCCAAGGTCTCTCCAGATCTGTTAGAGTCTTATATAATCCAACATTCTGACTACTCCCTTTTGCAACTTGACAAACTTTGCAACTCTACACAAATTTCCTAACATCCTTATGAATCTGGGGCCAAAAGTAATTCTCACTTACCAATGCTACTATCTTATCAACTCCAAAGTGTCCTGAAAATTCTCCATAATGCTTTTCTTTTATCAAGTTATCCCTCATTGAAATCCAAGGTATACATAACTAATTTCCTATGAACAACATATCATCTTGAATGAAATAATCTAACCAATGACTCCTATCCTCTAAAACTAGTTCTTTACAAGCTGTCTAAGGTTCTACAAAATCTGGGTCTTCCTCATACAAATTCTTCAATTCATCAAAGCCTAATACCTCCACTCTCATCTCTATCAATAAATTCCTTCTCCTACTCAAGGCATCAACTCTATTTGACTTTCCATTGCTATGCTTAAAAAAAAAGTATGACTTTGCAAGAATTCCACCCATCTCATGTGTCTCTGATTCAACATACCCTAACTGTTCAAATATTGCAAAGCCTGATGATCTGTATACAACACAAAATCCTTAGGAAACAAGTAATGTCTCCACTTCTTCAAGGCTTGAAATATGGCATAAAACTCCTGATTATACACTGAATCTCTCCTCCTAGAATCATTAAATTTTTCAGTAAAATAAGCTACAGGTCTCCCTTCTTGACTCAATATTTCTCTAATTGCATTTCCACTTGCATCACAGTCTACTTGAAATACCTTACTAAATTTTTTTAAAGCCAACATAGGCAGTTTAGTCACTTTCTTCTTCAAAAACTCAAAAAAATCAGTCTACTCTAGATGTCCACCTAAAATCCTTCTTATCTCCTCTCATTGTTTCTGTCATAGGACTGCAAATAGAATTGAAATTCCTAATGAACTTCTAGTAGAAACTAGCCAATGCATGAAATGATCTTACCTCTCCAATGCTTTTTGGTGTAGGCCACTCAAAAATTGTTCTTACCTTCTCAAGATCCATCTTCAATCCATCCATAGATATCAAAAATCCTAGATATACCAATTCTTCCTTCATGAAACTACACTTCTTAATGTTTATCAGTAACTACTCTTCTCTCAACTTTTGAAAAATTTGTCTTATGTGCAACAAATGTTCTTCTCTCCTCTTACTAAATATCAAGATTTCATCCAAGTAAACAATCACAAACTTACCCAAGAATTTCTTCAACACCTCATTCATCAACCTCATGAAAGTACTCGGTGCATTTGTTAGTCCAAAAGGCATCACCAACCACTCATACAATCCTACATTTGTCTTGAATGTTGTCTTCCACTCATCCCTTTCTCTGATTCTGATATGATGTTATCCACTCTTCAAATCTATCTTTGTAAAGTATCTAGCTCCACTCAAACAATCCATAATGTCATCCATCTGGGGCAAAGGAAATCTATACTTCACAGTGATCTTGTTTATGGATCTAGAGTCTATACACATCCTCCATTATCCATCCTTCTTAGGTGCTAACATAGTAGGTACTGTGCAAGGACTTAAGCTTTCTCTGAACAAACCCTTCCTGAATAATTCTTGTACTTGTCTATTCAACTCCTCATTCTTTGCAGGTGTCATCTAGTGTGCTGCTTTGTTAGGAAAACTAGCTCCATGAATCAAATCCATATAGTGACTAATACTCCTCACATGTTGTAATCCATCAAGTACATTATTTGAAATGATCTCCTCATACTCTATCAACAACTCCTTTATCTCATCTGGTTTTTCTTCTACATGCTTCAAGTCTTCAGCCTTCTTAGGAAGCAAGGCATAACACATGTTCTCATATCTCAATCCATCCATGAATATCCTTCCATCAACCAAACAAATTCTAGCACTTGTACAAACCTCCACTTTAGGAACATCTTCTAATGGCAACAAATTCTGCTTCATCCCATTAGCAATAATGGTACATGTATTCTTCTTTCCATCATGAATAGCCTGTCTATCATACTGCCAAGGCCTTCCCAACAAAACATGGCATACATCCATAGGCATGATATCACACAAACCTTCATCATGATAATTTCCTATCTTCAATTTCACCAAACATTGTTCACTTACCAGAATCTTATGCTCATCTTGAATCCATGCTATCTAATAGGGCTTCAGGTGTTTCAATATTTCCAGCTTCAATTTGGCCACCATTTCTTTAGAAACTAGGTTCTATAAGCTTCCACTATCAACAATCACTTTGCAACATTTACCAGCTACCTTTCATCTGATCCGAAACAAATTCTTTCTCTGCAATGGTTCCTTCTCCAAGTAACTTTGACACAATACCCTTCTATTCACCAATACCTCTCCCTCTTTTGGTTTGTTAGATGATTCTTCATGATCTTTCTCAACAAAGGTTGCTCTTCTATTGTTTTCTGTCTTCCTACTTGTCTCTCCCTGATTACATTCAAATTCTCTATGTCCTTCTCCACCACACTTATAACAAGTTCCCCTGAATACTCTTTTCTCCTTATCATCTTTTCTATAACCTTCATTCTAGTAACCACCATATCCTCCTCTTCTATAAGAGTTTCCATCACCTCTATGGTACAAATTATCATTCTTACTGACTTCCTTGTCTTTGTTCTGATCTAAAAAAGTTCCTCTGCCTCCTCTAGCAAAAATTCTTCCTCTCTAAAATTTTCCACCTCTTCCTCTCCATCTTTGTTCATGTCTTTTATTCAACTTCTCTTCTTCCTTTAGGGAACATTGATATGCTTCTTCCATATTTTGCAACGTGATCAAACTAATCTCATCCTTTATAGATTGTCTCAAACCATTCACATATCTGGAAACTTTCTGAATCTCATCCTCCAAATGTCCAAATATAATATTCAACTTGTAGAACTCCTCAGTATACTCTATCACACTAGATTCTTTATGCTTCAAATTTTGCAACTTTTAGAACAAATTGATCTGATAATTTGTAGGCATAAAATTTGTCTTCAAGTTATTCACCATTCAATCCCATGATCTTATCTTATCTTTTCCTCTTCTTTTCCTATTTGTCTGCAAATGTTCCCACCAATGGGATGCATGCCCTTTCAACTTTGTACAAGAAAACTTCACCTTCTTATCTTCAGTGGTAACTTCAAAATTAAAATACTTTTCCATCTTTTTTATCCAATCTAGAAATTCTTCTGAATCCAACTTACCATTATAATCTAGTGGATTGAAATGGGGTTTTGTATTTTCTCTAGTTAGGGCTCTTATGAACCTCTCTTCTCCCTGATCCAGGCTAGGTTGATCTTCTCTTCCTCTTTCTTCCTATACTTCTACCTCTTCATCACTCACATCATCAAATGGTTGACCTCTCCTCTGGGCCATTTCAACTGTATCTAACCTAGCAACAATTCCTCTCAACATCTCCATTAAAGCTGGGTCTACATTTCCTCTAACATTTCTTCTTCCCACCATCTTTACACAAGTCCTCTATAGCTACAGGTCAGATCCTCAATCTGCCACCCCACAACAAATCTTCAACAAGAATCAACAAACTCTAGCGATCTCTCACATATTGAATCTTGCTCTGATACCAATCTGGTGCAACCACAGTAGGAGGGTCCTCAAAGAGAACAATCTAGACTATGCAACAAGAGTAACACAACATAAGCAACACAAAATATGGAGGAAAATGTAGATTAAATCATTCTCATTAACATAAATTTTGATTACAATTGGCTGACAACATTCGGGCTTACAGATTCAACTCATAGGCCTGATATAACATGTTCAAAAATACAACATTCCTATATGCTCCTTAATAAGAGCTAAAATCTAATATCTCAAATCTAATATTTTTCTGACTACCTTCCTAATGATCTATTACAATGATTTATATCACATCGTGAGATCTAGAACCATCCACATCAGACAAAGATTGTTACAATCTCCAATGAAAGAAAATGTAGCATGCACATGAATAAGTCAGCCTCAAATTTGAATTACTCCTTAGTGAATGCATAGAATGAAGTGTGGAACTATAACCAAGGTCAGGGACACTCCACATAACAATTAAAATCACGCTGTTAAGATCCACAAGCTATGGGAATGATCCATGAACAATCAAATTAGCCGTTAGGCTTGAAAATTATTCCAATGCTGGTTCAAGAAACTGCCATCAAATCTGGAATTGATAACTTGCCAAAAAAATATCCAATCGTCCTCAAATCTTGGAATAAGGAAAATGAACATATCCACAATTAAAATGTAGATCCACAAGGTCTAGTGAGAAAATATGATGAATCCACCAACTTGAACTGAGCAAGAATAGAACAAGAATAAAAACTAAAAGAAAATATATTTTTGGTTGATACAAGATTGCCAAGAATCGAGGATGCTCCTGCATTAGAAGTATAGAGCAACATAATGCATAAATAGAGGAACCTAGCATATAAATTTGAGCTTGAATTGGCTAGATAGGGGCGTGGCACCCTAGACCTTGAAATGTAGACCTTTGGAATAAGAATTCAAATCTCAAATGGCCATTATTTGTAGGCTCATCCTTTTGTGTTGGAACTTCATGTGTCACTGATTAATTCCACTTTCCCCAATTTTCTGACATTTGAGGATTGAATGCTTGATTGAGAAATTAGGTCTGCAATCTTTTTCCTAATTCACTTCAAATCTATAACTTACACACAAGAGAGGAGAGAAAGGGTTTTTTTGTAAAGGGGTGTAAAGGAGGGTATTCACTACTCTCGAGACTCAAGATTAATATAGTCTACAAGGTGAAAATATCCCTCGGTTACCTCAATAAATAAAGCTCAGGTGACCAGGGTAGAAAATGAAGAATATTTGTACAACTTGATTAAATGAAATGCTAAACTATCAAGAACAAGAATGATAAATTGCTTAAAAACATAAACTAATTAAATAAAATTATGTTATAGATTACAAAAACATAAACCTTTGAACTCATAGATTCTACCCCTAGAGGATTAAGCCTCAACCACAGATGATAGTGCATCATGGGGACATTTGTGCCCCACTTTGTCAACATTGCCAAAATAAATAATGAAAAACTTAAATCTACAATGTTCAGCTCTTCAAATCCATACATCTACACACAAGATAGAGGGGGAAAAATTTTGGGGAGGTTTTTGGGCTTGCCTCAATCAAACCTCCATTTTAGTGTTTCCACCCCCACAAATAGAAAGATAGATAAAAATAGAAAAAATGACATGAAATGTAAAAGATGTGTGATAGGAACAAGCCTCGCTTTGGAGGAGAGCCCCTATCATGAATGTAATAGAAGAGATAAATAGATGATAGTAAATAAACATGACAAGTAGACAAGAGAGTGTTACCAACAGTCTATGGCTCCCCTCTTGTCTTGATAGACATGACGTGCTTGCTTTGAAGAGAGCCTTGACTATTGTTGTGATAAAAATCCAATAGAGCTGCACTATGGAGAGTAAGGGAGAAAATATGTAGAATAGAGAATAGAGGGAGAGAGCAAGATCAAACGAGAGATATTAAGACTGAATGAAAATGAGAGTGAAAAGAGGAGTTTTGTGAGGTTGCATGGGAAAGAAGAGTCATTAAACTTGTTTTCTTGCCATAATGAAACATGCCATAGGAAAAGGATGTGAGATTCCTTCATTTGGATCTTGGAAAGTTTGGGGATACTAGTGTGTCACGTAACCGTCCTACTCAAAATTTCCCAAAAATGAGGCATCCAAACTGTTAAGGCTTCATTGTTGTCCCCTATGAAGTTGAAATCATGAAATTCTAACTCAAAGGTTTTTGTCATTAATAAGGAGGGTCACTGTAATTGCATCAAGCTAAATGTGCAAGTGTGAAATTGACATGGGGTATAATTTTACGACACTACATTTTTCCTCTACTTTAGTGAGATGATTTTTTTGAGAAAAAATAGCTACACTAAAGTAGTTAAGAAGACATAAATGCTAGATTTGAATTTTTCTTAAAAAAATTACATATTTTTCCGATATTATAGATGCCATAGAGATCAAGCAAGTAGATACTCACAATGCCCCCAACATCAAGGTCAAGGAGAAACTACAACGCCTGCCATGAAGTTTCATTTTGCAAAACTCAAAATCAGGTCAATTTCCTCCAACTAGGTGGGGTGATAATAGGAAGGATGGAAGGAACATTTTTATGTTGGGAATCAAGGTGTCTAAACCTTGGAAATTTCTAAGTTATTTAGTTATTATTATTTTACATTTTCCCATGGATAAATATCATTTTTGTTATTAAATATTTGTGCTCCATCAAAAGGGGCATGATATTTTGAGTTGGCACTTTTGCCACATGTCGATGCCTTGAAAATTAAGTTATTAGTTGTCAAAAGATGCCCACTTAGTGGTATAACATGGAAAACCTATTTTTAAGGATGTTATGATGGATTCTATGACAACTATAAGGGCGAAAAGTGGGGGATATCATTTTGGACGTGAGAATCATCTATGATACGCATAAGAGAATCTTTTCATAGCTATTGATGGTTTATGACGCATGTAGGAGCATCTCCTATTTTCTAGGGATTCTTATGACAACTTGTAAGAAGGTGTAATGTCATGTAAGAGGCCATGTTTAGCATGTATGGGGTCGTATGTATTTTTACCATGGTATTTCCGAACCTCGTTTTCACCCATGGTAATGTTTTATGGTGGTATTTTGAGCCCCCATGAGTCTATATATTGAGGGGTTGAGATGGAGACACTATGAGATGTTTTACAGGTACACATATGCCAGATTGAAGGTTGAAGAGGAGTTAGAGTGGATGTATTATAAACATATTTTTAGTTAATACAAGTTATTCATCTCTTCTTTGGTGGAGTTTTTTCTCGAAAGGGTTTCTCCACATTAAACACTATGTTATGTGTTTTGCTTTCTATTGTTGCATTTCATTGTTATAGTTAATTTAAACTCCATATGGTTAACACTGGTAGATTTGATTTACAGTTATTTTAAACTTCTATTATTGTTGTTCACCTATCATTTTCTAACATTTTTTCAATAAAAATGGGAAAAATGAGCCTAGATATGTCTAGGTGGGCTTGGATAAAAGAGTCATTTTGACCATTCACGACAAGGAGTTTGTTGATTATTTGAGAGATTTTTAAGAAAAATTCCTCGCAAACATGATTGCATACCTCTGAGGATTGACTAGCTACGTTTTGTAGTGGTGAGGTGTGACCCACTTGATGAGGTATGCAAAAAAAATTACCTAACTAGTATTTTGGTAAATTTATTTAGCTTTTGTGTTTCTGAGTGGTGCAAGCATCCAACCAACATGAAGGAATTCAAATTACATGTCCTAATGATGCATCAATGTCCTTTAGCCATATTGGCATCTATCCATCGTGCTATCGTTAGATGCTGTTCAACCTTAGAGGCCGGTGTGTCATGTACATGTCTATGCGACACATTATGGTACTAGAGGAAGACTTAAGAAAGAAAATTTTAGATGATGTAGATTTAGAAAATTTATAAGATGAAGAGTGTTTTGGCATGAGGGTTTTGTGCTTTTTCAAGGGTGTCCTGAGATCCAAGAACATGCTAGTGAATCAATGTTGTCATTGCTACATAGTTGCAATAATGAGATCACTTTGGATGATATAAATTTTTTGTGGCATGCCAGGATCTGGTGGGTTTGTGTTATGATAGAGATCGGATTTCACACACCCATGCTCATGGCCTTGATGGAGTGATAGGATGTTGATACCTTTACTTTCCATCTCCCTACCAAGGAGATGATGGTGACCTTGGAGGATGTCTACCATATCTTGGGCCTACCCATCTTCAGGAAGTAGGTGGCCTATGAGGAGGATAGGATGGTGTAGGATGTTTAGGATACCCAACAATACTACCTTAGATGAATCATCTCAAAGGAGACATTAGGTCATATTTACATGTGTTGGTTAGATCAAGGGTGAGTAGCGATGCCATTGGTGTGCTGAGTTTTGATTGTCATCGTCACACTGTGGGTCATGATGGATGGGTGAGGCTCGCACTTTCATAAGGGCCTCATCCATTACATCTGAGTGATGGATGAGAGAGGGATAGTATATGCCTGGGGTAAGAGTATGCTTGTGTACTTTAATGATGGAAAAAGGTTCCCTTAACTTGGTCTTGATTTAGTGTTGTAATATGCCTAACATAGTCACATTAGGTCTTGGGCCCTTGTGAACTAAATGAATTAAATGATGCATTAATTAAGTCTTGTGAAGTGTTGTAACACACTTTCACACTTTTCTAGCCTTATTTATGTGTATTTTCAAGGATAATCCCAACAAAAGCATTTAAAACACCAAAGTTCTAAAAACCCACCTCAAATTCCTAAGGTGGGATTCATTCACCATTCTGAGTGAATGAGTCCCCTTAGGTGGGAACCATTCACCCAAGGTGGCGAATGAGTCCAAGTTAACTCAAAATCAAATTTAATTTAAATCTTTGGTAGGATTTTGTTCTTCAAGATCTAGTGTTAGCTTGTAGTGTTGTAATTTCGGGAATTCTTGCACAATTGAGTATAAATACAAGTTTCTTTCATTCATTTGTTACCTAGCAAGTTGAATGAGCATCCTCATAGAAAATTTGATTTCGCAAGAGTTTTCAAGAGTATTCAAGAGCATTAAAGAGTATTCAAGGGCTGATTATTCAACATTTTAGATCATTCTTCAAGCATCAATCATCATGTTAAAGATCTCTTGCATCATGTTTGTTATTGTGCTAACAATTGCAATGTAGAGTTTTGTGATTCAAGCAAACATTGCATTGAAGATCTATCTCCTTCAAGCTAGAGTCAAGAACCACCTCCATTGTAGCCATTTCAAGCATACTTGTAACACCTTATTGTTACGGTTTGGTGAATTTTAGCATCATATCTTGTCCATTCATCATTCTCCTTTCACATTTGATTTCATTTCAAGGATTGATTTCCAACAAGGGGTTTGACCAAGGCAAAACCCTATCCACTAACCCACAACTTTTTTCCCCTCCTTTTTGTGTTATTTGTAGGGATAGGTTGCAAATTTCCTAAGGAGCAAGATTGGAGAAGTGTTGCAAAACATCCAAAGTCAACAAAATTGTCATCATGTGTTGAAGAGCCTTGGAGATCATCTAAAAGTCACAAATTGTTGTTTTAGATCCAGAAACCAATCAAGAAGAGAAGAGTAGATTGAGGAGTATAAAATAAACCTTTGAAGCTTTAGAAAAGCCTAATTGGACTGATTCACCACTTCTGGCAAATGAGTCCTAGTTCCAGTCATTTTTCAAGATTTTACAGATTCTAATACCCTTTTTCTTGAGACATATTTAACCACAGTTTCCCAAAAACAAGACTGATTCACCTAGCTTGGTGAATGAGTCCCAATAAGCCATAATAGAAAAATTTCTAGCAATCCAAACCTCCATTCAACCACCTTTTGGATTTCTAGGTGCACACATTTTGTTTCACAATTTTCTGTTTCATTTCAATCACTTTCTAGGCCATTTAGTGTTAGTTTGCATTTAACTAGGGTTTTTGCATTCCATTTTTCATTTCATAATATTTTCCAAGTCTAAACTTGGTGGTGAACTCCTCATTAGATCATATTCAACCCCTAGGACAACCCTTAGCAAGATCTCTTTCTCCCTTGCATTTAGATCTCAAGGGTTATCGTTGAATGGAATTTGAAAAGTGGGTATGCTCTATGTTCAAAACCATATGATAGCATCCAAACCAATTTTTCACCATTTCATTTTGGTGAACCTGCATTTAGAACATCACAATTTTGATTTGGAGTGCATTTTAATCCTATATTTACCTTGTATTAACATTGCATTAGGGTTTGCATTGGTTAATTTGCATTCTAGGGTTTCAAATTTTGCATTGGTGGAAGCTCATTTAGCTTACATTTTTGCATCCAATTTCACTAAAAATCATTTAAAATTTGCATTTTCATGTTAGATCTATATCATATAGCATAGAAAACATAAAAATCAACCAAAAAAATCTAAACATTCTAAAAAAAACCTGATTGAGACTCATTCGCCACCTTGGGCGAATCGGTCCCAATGAAAATTTTGAACTACATTTTATAGAGCTCAATTTCTAGTTTTTAAGATTCTATTTGCTGTCATTACTTTTTAGTTTTAGTTTCATTGATTTTTGTTACATTGAAATCATTAGAAGTAGTATAATTCACATTCATTGTATTTGTGGATAGAATCGGATTTTTGTACTTTTCATTTTTAGCATTAGTTCATAGTTCACTAAGACTAGATTACATTTAGCATTCATTAGAAAACAAAAACATCAACATAAACAAACAAAAAATGGTTAACCTTAGAGAAAGAATATCATTCAAACCCTTTAGTAGTGATGAGTTTGACATGTTAGATGAAGCCCTTGATGAATTCATCTCTCCTAGATAATCCACTAAAGGTTTGATACAAGAGGATGCAAGCATTTATAATCATGACAATCATAATTGTTCTTCTCCAGATACCCCTCCTATTAGTGACAAAGGTATCTTGATGATAGGAGATTCAATCATTGAGAATCATGAAAGTCTTGTTTGTCTTCCCTTTTGGGAAGATATTATGACACATGAAGCTGATATCATGGCCACTACTTTACCTAGTCTCCATTCATCTCCTAACACCTCCCCTACTTGTGAAAATTATTTAATGAATAAGATACAATCATGAATGATCATGAAAAACACATTTGTGTGGAGGATATGTTGATATTAAGAGATCCAATAATTGAGAGCTATGGCAATCCTACCTCTCCTACTTGGAAAGACATTATAGGAAATGGGGATGTAAATGTACATAATCATGACAATCAAACCTTTCCTTCTCCTAACATCTTCTCTAGACATGAAGAAGATAGTTTAGTGTTAGAATATATCCTTATTGAGACTCATGAGAATCTTATTCCTCCCTTTCTTGATTCTCCTACCATTTGGGAAGGCTTATTTGAACAAAAAATTATAGTCAGTGGTAACCATGAAACTCAGAGTTATCCTTCTCTTGATGCCTCCCCTATGTGTGATGAAGCTACTTTACAAAATCTAACCATGAAATGTGATGAACCTATTGGTTCTCACTTTCCTAAAATATCTCCTACTAGGGTAGACATTATGTCACAAGGGAATGATACCTTAGAGAAAAAGGATGAAATTATGGACAACAATTAAATTTCCCCCTCTGCTAATATCTCTCCTATTGGTGAAGAAGATAAATTATGGTGTTACAAGATCTAATCAACGAGAATCATGAGGAAAACATTATTGAACACCAAAATTACATTATGTAAACACAAAAAGATCTAACCATTGATAAAATCCTTAATTGTGATGAAGTTATTTTAGAAGAGACCACCTTTGAATGTCATGAACATCTAGCTTTTCACTCTTCTAAAAACTCTCCTACTAGGGAAGGTATCATGGTGCAAGAAAACAACAACATTGACACACTTCTTTCAAACAATAATAATATGGCTTCCTTAGATGAAGATGATGAATTGAAATTAGAATTTTCTTCACTATGAAATCATGAAACTAAGGATAAGTCTTTTGAAATTATGCACATTAGACATTTCTTGACACTAACCACACATGTCAAACTCATACAAAAGACCAAAAAAAAAAGAAAATTGAAGAAGCCACAAAGTTATTGGAAGATGATTTGGAAACCTTTGATTTCATACCTATATTCATGGGAGAATACAAGATCATAAAAAAAGTGTGTAAAAAGGGAAAAGAGAAACTAGTAAAGGCAATACAAAATTCAAAAGTATCTATTGCAACCACATTAGAAGAAAATATAACATACAAGAAAAACTCTGATGAGGTTGAACAACCACTTAATTTGAAAGAAGTGAAAAATATTTATGGAAGAGGTTTTAAACTTATGAAGCAACTTGGGAAAGGATGTGATGCCATAGAACAAGGTGGACATATAAAGCCTAAAATGTAGGAAATGACTAATGATTTTGGTTATTGTCCCTCAAACGAAAAGCTTTCATTCAATGTCAACACTATTACAAAAGATTCTTCCAAGACAACTTTAACTTTGATTCATCTTAAATTGATAGATATCTCATTAAATATGTATCAAGTTGACACTTTGTTTACTCATCATAATAAATAACATTAGTTGCTGCTCCCTGCCATGTAATAGTTGTATGATCATACTATACTCACTATTGCATGCCATTCGCTTTTTGCAAGGAGCAACATATCATCATCCACTTCGGGCTCACCCTTGACTTGCACTAAGTGGGGGCAAGGGGTTTAGGTAACAATGTCCTCATATGTAACTTTTCATTGTCTCTTTGGATAGTTGACCACCTTTCATGTACATATAAGAACAAGCTTGGGATGTTGATGACATGCCTTATGTTGAATCGCATGTGACATACTTATCCATGATGTAGTTCAATTTGGAAACATATGACTTGGCATAGGGCTTTCCAAGTTGACTCTCATGTCTTCTTTCATGTTAGCATTTATCATTGGCTACTTTAAAGCAATTGCTCATAGTGATGGGGCAAAAACTACTTTAAAGTGGGGGCATACATAAATGACGTCTTTTGGAAAAAAATTCATGGTGTGATTTTTCTTTTTTCTTATGATGTGTACTCTTCTTGGTGGTGTCATTGGGTTTGATGTCATCCAAGAGTGTACGATCTACTGACATGAAATGTTGTGAACAAGGCATCCCATGGCCAATGATCTAACACTTTTGACTTGTCCTCTCATGGAGAAATTAGGCACAATGCTCCCTAATAAGAAGACTGTTACATGAACAAAGAAAAATCCCCTTTAACATTTGAAATTTTTACATGACATTCAAAAGCATTTTCATTGTGGTGCCTTATCAAAGTTATCAGGAGGATAAATTTGGTATGGTTAGTATGATGGGAATCCCAACTGAGGCATGAATTTCCCCATAGCAACTTGTGTGTGTGTGTGTGAATGCATACCAGCCATGGGTGTATGTTTCTCACCTTTTAGGCTTTCTCACCCAGTGGACAACCTAAAGTTCTATCACCTGAGTATTCATTTTCTAGATAAACAACCTAGATCTGATCCACATTGTGATGGACAATTGATCGAAGCTTGATTTGATATTTTTACTTTTTTTTTCCCTTTTCCTTCGTCTTTGATAGTGCATGATTGTGCCTTGTTGTTGCTCTCTATCATTCTCATGTGTGTTCCTTTGTGCTTATGTTGGTTTGCCATAGGACCTTGGTCCTAGGGGCTTGCGCACCACCCTTGGTCATGATTGTCCTATCTTGTTAGCATTGGTGTATTTGAATCCCCCTTGATTTTTATGGAATTTGGTCTACTTCAGTGTGAGTTGGAAGCATGTTCCTCCTCTCACTAAAGTGGAGGATAGATGTAATGACAAAGAAATGTCCCCTGAACTTGGCCTTAATTTAGTGTTGTAATATGTGTAACATATTCACATTAGATCTTGGGCCCTTGTGAACTAAATGGATTAAATGATAGCTTACTTAAGTGTTGTGAAGTGTTGTAACACACTTTCACACTTTTCTAGGCTCATAATTAATAATTGGGATTTATTATGCTTTAATTGGCCCCATTTTGCATCCACAAGCCTTATTTATGTCTATTTTTGAGGATAATCCTGATAAAAGTATTTAAAACACCAAAATCCCAAAAATGCATCTCAAATTCCTAAGGTGGGACTCATTCGCCATTCTGGGTGAATGAGTCCCCTTAGGTGGGACCTATTCAACTAGGGTGGTGAATGAGTCCCATTTAACTCAAAATCAAATTTAATTTAAATCTTTGGTGACATTTTATTCTCCAAGATCCAATTTCAGCTTGTAGTGTTATAATTTCAAGAATTCTTGCATAATTAAGTATAAATACAAGTTTCTTTCATTATTTTCTCACCTAGCAAGTTGAATGAGCATCCTTATAGAAAATTTGAGTTAACAAGAGTATTCAAGAGAATTCAAGGGAAAATTATTTAGCATTTTAATGCATTCTTCAAGCATCAATCATCATGTCAAATATATCTTGCATCATGTTTCTTATTGTGTTAAAAATTGTGGTGTAGGGTTTTGTGATTCAAGCAAACATTGCATTCAAGATCTATCTCATTCAAGCTAGATTATGATACCCTTTTGCCCGAAACTTGTTCCGACACAGTTTCCCAGAAACAAAATTGATTCACCTAGCTTGGCAAATGAGTCCCCATCAGCCTTAATAGCAATTTTTTTAGCAATTCAGACCTCCATTTAGCCACTTTTGGATTTCCAGGTGCACACATTATGTTTCATAGTTTTATGTTTCATTTCAATCACTTTCTAGGTCATTTAGTGTTAGTTTGCATTCAATTAGGGTTTTTGCATTCCATTTTTCATTTCATAATCTTTTCCAAGTCCAAACTTGGTGGTGAACCCCTCATTAGATCATATTCAACCCCTAGGACAGCCCTTAGGAAGATCTCTTTCTCCCTTGCATTGAGATCTCAAGGGTTATCCTTGAATGAAATTGGAAAAGTGGATATGCTCTATGTCCAAAACCATATGATAGCATCCAAACCACTTTTTCACCATTTCATACACCTCTCCCACAACCTCAGGCATTATGTCTACTATGAGTATCATAGCCTGAATACTTGCACACTACTCTAGGTGTGGTAGTTCAAGAACATATGGTGTACAAGGCCAAATGAGTATCCCTTGGGCCTACCACATGAGACTCCTCAAGCATATGCATACCCCCTGGTATGTGATTAGTGGTATGGTGATTTGCAATTTTTATGGTAGTAGGTAGATACACTATAGATGCAAGACATTATATGACACACTTATAGGTGGATAGGGATGTGGTGGTCTGACAAGAGGTAGTTGCACAAGATGCAACATGATCAACTCCTAATCAGATGGTTAGGTCATATTATAGTTCCATATTACTAGCACTAGGTTGCTCAATAGTTTGAGCAAGTGTAGACCATCCCCTAGTTCCTCCCATGTATATAAAAATGTACAAGAGTGTGACTTGAATGGGAGACCAAATCCATTTGATTATCACTAATTTCACACTCAATGGTGACAATGGACCGAATGACAATGACTATCCTGAGGCCCTTCCAACTGATGACATAAACATCATAGTCAGCTTCATGGACTGGTGAACGAAAATAGGTCCCTCCCTTATTTTTGTATCAGACACCCTCATGGGTGATGATGGTACACATCGGTTAAGAGGTGAGGGTCTCAATGGTGCCAAAAAGGGCAATGAGGTTGAGGAAAGTGGAGTATAGTAGAGACCAAGGTGGCTGCGATGAGTGGCATCAATAGTTCATGAAACACCTATCTCAGTGGCACCACCTATTACCCATATGGTCTTACCTCCCTTGGTAGCAATGATAGGTCCAAACATCATGTCTAGAAATAGTGCTCCTCCACTAGACCCTCCCTAGTAGGCTGGGGACCTAGGTACGAGCATGGTGTATGTTAATTCCTTTCAATTATTTATTTCAATTTATTCTCATATATATATATATATATATGTATGATATGGTCTTGAAATCATCCACTTTCTCTGTGGTTGTAGTGTTCATATAGGAGTGGCTCAATTTCATTAGGCAGTGCATCTCAGAGGAAACTCCAACCATATAGATCCAGGGGTCGGTCCTCAATGCCTATAGGCCTCTATCAGCAAGGAGCCATTGCTACCCATTTGATCTTGTAGCACATATGAGGTTGACCTATGAGGAGACATGGGTGGAGGTAGTCTAGCAAACCACCAAGTTGACCATGATGATAGAGCAATGAGATCAACAGGTGATAGAGATCCTTATTGCCTTTATCAAAGTGAGACTAAGAGTTTCAAGGTGGCATGTGATGCCCTATAGAGCCAGGTTGATGACATTGGTAGGTAGGTACCCATTGATCCTCAGGTGTAGTAGCTTTGGGAGGAGCTACGACAGGCCTAGGAGCAAGAGGCTTCACTTCAAGAGCATTTCATGTAGTTGCAAGAGGACACAATCAAGATGAGAGGAGAGATTAGAGGACTACAATCATGGAGCATATTTGTGTCATGATCACATCAATAATATTCATAAGCATTGATCTAGCCTCCTCCTTCACTACCAATAGTGCTAAAGGGCTCGAGGAGCCATGTACCTAGGGGTAGAGGGCCAAATTTTGTATACCATACCATTTTTTATGTATAGATTCATATACAAGTATATAGACACCACATTTTGTGGAAGTGGTGTGATACATGTACATGAAATTTTTGATATATATATGTAATATTTTGGAGTGACATCATGGTTTTCTTTATGTGCAATTTTCTTTCATGTATGATTATGTGATGGATTTATGTTTATGGATGTATGTTTAGATTAGATATTATCATGATTTAATAAACACACATTGTATGTATGCTTAATTAAATACCATGATGATCTAATTTTCTAACCAAAATATTTAATCAAATACAATGAATAGATACATAAATAAAACACATGTATATATAATTCCTAATTAAAGAAAATGATCACATACACATGTTTACATCATAACACAAATTAAGAAGGTAATGTGTTAATGAAGAGTTGTCATATCATAATGGACTATGATCCCCGAAAAGGGATGAATGTCATGTGCATGCCACATAGACCCTATGCATAGTATCGACAAAGATGCATTGCATTGAATAGTTTTTTTAGAGGCATACCATCCATAGATGATAGTCCATATAAACTATAACCATACACAAATATTATTATGTAAGGACCTAACCAATTAAGGTTGAACTTTCTCTTTTAATTATGTGACCATTTGCATTTCTTTGATTCTCATAGAGAACAAGATCACCTAAATTAGAAGCATGAGAAGCAACACCATATTTTTAGTGTTTAGAAATGAATCTTTGATAAGATTGGATATTTTCAAGGGCCTATAATCAGTGCTCATCAAGCAACTCAAGCTAGTTTAAACATTCAACATGATAAGTGTCATCATCAATCAACTCTTTAAGGGAAACTTGCAAAGACAAAATTTCCAACTATAAAGACATGATAGCCTTGACACCATACTTCAGGTTGTACGGGGTTGTAATAGTGGTTGTAAAAATGCTCGTGTGATAGGCCCATAAGGTGTACATTAATTGATTTTCCAATCTTTACCATGTTTGTTTATTGTTTTTCAAAGAATCGTCTCAAGAGTTTTATTAGATGCTTCAACTTGGCCATAAAACCGAGGATAATATGGTGTAGAAAATCAATGATGAATATGATTTTTTCCACTAATTTTTTCACCTCTTTGTTCTTAAATAGAGTAACATTTATAGAAACAAAGGTAAAATAATTTGAAATCAGCAACGACATTGTTTAGAATAAAGCTACTAATCGCTTCATCATTAGTAGATCGAAAGGGAACAACTTCAACCCATTTTGTAAAGTAATCAATAGCAACAATGATGAGGATATGTCCTTTAGATGAAGGACATGGTATTTTTTAATAATAACCCACCTTAATTTCATGAATAGCCAAGGAGAGATTTGATTTTGAAGCTCTTGTGTAGGGTCTCAGATGAGATTAATGTGTTGTTGATATTGAGGATGTTTCTTGAGAAAGGAAAAGGAGTCATGTTCCATTGTTTTCCAATAATATCCCATGGAAATAAGTTTATACACTAAGGATTTACCACCGAAATGTCCACCCCTAGAGCCTAAATGAGCTTCTTGAAGGGCATGGGATATTTAGCCTTAGTGAGACATTGAAGAATACCATTATAGGATTTTTGATAGAGAACATTAGACAGGATAATATATCAAGTTGAATTTTTTTGTATCTAAGTGTAAGCATTTTTAGTCACATTGTCAAGAAAATTTTTAGTCTTAAAATAATTATAAATGTGGGAATACCATTCCCTTTTGTCTATGTGAGCACACATGAGACTAATAGGTCCAATTTGATCTAAGATAGTAGGAGAGTAGAGAATCTGAACCATAAAGTGGAACTTTTCTACAGCATCATCTGAAGGTACAAGGGATAATACACTCACCATTACATTTGTGTGGTGATTTCTCTCCTAAGAATACTATCTTTGTGAACCTGAATAAATATGATCAAGCAAGCATAAAGCCAAATCTTCATACTAAGATAACTTATTCTGCTTATCTTGATACACTCGCATGATTTGATTTACAATAAGTTTGAAATCACCATGAATGTGAATATGTTTAATGTTATTAAGATTGTAGCATGTAAGCTAGAAATAGGGACTTTGTACTTAGTGATATTATTCATACAATGAAATTCTAATTGAAAGGATAGAGGAAACGACTTTCCTTAAGGTGAGATTAAGACTACACCTACCCCAAAGACAATTTGACATTTCAATCCATCAAAATACATCTCTGACACATCAATTTTATTCAATATGAAGAGATTGTCATCCAAAAGTAATTCCAGATTAGGGAAAGAGTGGGATGAGGGGGCTTCCACCAATTGATCAACAATATCTTGCCCTTTAATGGCTTTCTAAGTCATGATTTTTTTATCGAATTTAAAGAGAAACATTACCCATTTCACCAACCTCACCGAAAGATCGTTTCTAGTAAATAAATGTTTAAGAATATCACATTTTAAAGTTACATGGTTTTTGGCATGGAGAAGATAATTTATTAACTTCTCTATTGTAAAAATGAGAGTGACATTGTTTCTCCATGGTAGAATATCAGGTCTCATAATCAATTAGATTATGACTAATGTAGTAGACCTCTCTTTCTTTACCATGTTAAGATAATAAAGCCACTCAGGCATGAGGTGATGTGGCTTAGATATAAAGTAAAAAAGGTCTATCCTACATAGCCAACATCAAAACAAGAGGATTGGGAAAATAAATTTTGGTTGACTCAAAAGCTTTATCACACTCATCATCCCATTAAAAATGAACATCTTTCTTCACAAGCGCATGAATGGAAGGGTACGACCAACCAATTGAGATGCAGATCAATGAATTACCTAAATTTTCCCTTAAAAACTACATAGTTGAGAGATATTTTTCAGGTGGTGGCATATTAATGATTGCATCAATTTTATTTATGTCGACTTCGATTCCACGATGAGAAATGATAAATCCTAAAAGTTTTTTGGCATCTATGATAGAAATGCACTTAAGAGGATTTAGTCTCATCTTATAGAGTTAAAGTATTTCAAAGATAAGATGAATATTTTCAATGTGATCTTGACAAGTCATAGACTTAGCCAAGATACCATTGACATAATCTTTTAGGATTTTGTGAATGAAATCATTAATGATAAGAGTCATCAGTCATTTATAAGTTTCTTTGGAATTATTTAACCCAAATGACATGACTACATAACAAAAAGTACCCCAAGGGGTAGTAAAGGTTGTCTTGTACTAATCTTTTGGGTTAATATGAATTTGATTATAGCTTGAGAAGCCATACATAAAGGATAATAAGACATGGTTTACATTCGAGTCTACTATCATATTGATATTAGGCAATGGAAAATAAACTTGAAGAGAAGCCTTATTGAGATCATAAAAATCTATAAAAATATGAATACGATCATTAGGTTTACTAATGATGACTATATTCGATATCCAGGGTAAATAGTCAATAAGATAGATAAAATGAGCTTTTAGAAGCTTTACTATCTTAGTATTGACTAATAAAGTAACCTTTGGATTCATCTTATGGATCTTTTGTTTAATGGGCATGGAAACAGGACATAAAATGATATTGTGAACTACTATAGACTGATCAATACTAGGAATGTCCTCATATGACCAAGCATAAATATCGAGATGAGAATGTAATAAATTAGCATGTTGTTTATACTCTTTCGAAGAAACACATTTTCCAATATCAATAACTTTTTCAAAAGATTTAGTATTGATGAAAATATCATAAGTATCCCCCTTAAGGAGAGTTCTATAGTCTTTAGGATGAGGTGTAGGAGTATTATCATCCACATTAGATAAAGAAGCCTCCTCATCAATACTCATAACAGATTCTCCAAAATATGCATGTTTGATCAAGAAATATGGGAATCATCACTTATGATGATAAGAAGGTAAGAGAGAGTAGTTATCTAAGAATTCTTCTAGCGCTTCTTCCAAGGAGAAAACATCTAGAAGAACTTTGTTAGAGTCTACCTTATTTTCACTAAATTTAGGATGAATTAACTTAAGGGAAGGAGGTTTAGTGGAAATCATGTTGATATTCAACCATGGTTTCACCTTAGACTGCTTGTGATAGTATCCAAGTCAGATCTTATACCCACAAGAATCAAAAATTATGGGGATTATATTAGCTTTTTCATTACATCCACAAACTTTACCTCCATACCCATATTTAGAAAAGAGATTGAAACTTGGACCATAGGGTGATCCAACAATATTGGTTTACAATTTTTGGCCAAACTAGACACTCAACTAATTTTTTCTAACTAAATCTTCACTTTTGGGCACCTATAGCAGCTAAACCATGAGGAATTTGAAGATAATGAAAACTAGTGATTTGTGACATTTTGTCTATAGATTATAATTTTTTTTTTTTTCAAATTTTTTGGAATCATGTTGCACTTCTTTTTCCATCTCCTTCGAAAACTAGTTTTTTTCAATAAACAACATTTTTAAGGAGTGCCGCTCATTGTATAATGCATAATTTTTTTTCCATGAAGGAAAAAATTGTAATTTTTTTGAATTTATATTTTTAACTATGATATCTAGTGCTTCCAATTGGTTTCATAGTTTTTTATTGAATAAATTTTCCTTAATCAATTTTTTGAAGTCAAACCAATTACAATTCAAATATAGGAGGACTGTATAACGCGTAACATTTTTTGTATGTATCAAAATTCATTTTTTTTTGTTGGATCAAGGACTTAAATACTTGTTACACTGATATTTTTCAATTTTTTTTAATAATCTTCTATATTTCCACATGTGCAAAACATAAAGCTTGATTTTTGGTGAAAAACCTACATTCACAAGAAATAAAAAAATAAATATAATAATAAAATTAAATTTATTTAAAATTATACTTTTTGGGAAGATTATAATAAGCACTACATACTTACAAAAAATAAATTTTAAATGAATTCATTTGATCCCCCAAAAAGTAAATCAAAAGTGGTTTTTATCAACATTTTGATAGGTGTAAAGGAGACTCTGTTATAGGTATGGTTTAAAACTATCCAGGTTCTATTCAAGGGGGTTTGATCTAAGGTGGTTCAATCAAACCCTCTTCAATTGGAATCCTTTAAATGGAACTTTTCAAGGCTTAAATCATTATGTTTTCTTAAAATATGTGATTTTAGTAAAAATCAATATCTCCCAAAAATTGTAAACTAGTATTGTGGGATCACCCCATAACATGTTTGCAATTCATGGAAAGGAGGAGGATCAGTATAAAGAGATTGATCCTAGCTATGAGTTTCACACTCCTTTATAGGATCACAACTATCCTTCTTAGAAGGAATACAAACACTAGCCTCCTTAATAGAAGCATGAGTACCCTCCTTGGAAAATGTGTAATCATCCTCAGCAAGAGAACAATTATCTTCCTTAGCAATGGGAAAATCATCTTTCTTAATAGAGATGTATGAAATCATAGAAATTTCTAGGTGGATAGGATCTACTTTTACTCCTTGATATGAGATTTGGTAAAGTCCATGTTGGCAACACAAGGGAAGACAACTAAGAGGGGGGGGTGAATCAATTGTCACAAAAATTTAAACTTATTAAACTTATTAACCTTATTCTAAGATCTAATTAATAACCATGAAAGCATAAATCATCAACACATCAGAAACACACATAACACCAATATTTTTTACTTGGAAACCCTGTTAGGGGAAACAACATAGTGGAGGTTAGTCCACAAGATTATACCCTGTTAAAAGTATAAAGAAGAATAAATGGGGAATGCACATGTATTTAGGCACACTGCCTAGAGCTCACTACTCAATTACAACAAGGCTTACTACCCAAAGGAATACACACTATCTTATAGAAAAATTCAGATTACATCCGCAGGATTTTGAACTGAGAAAATAACATCTGCTAATGTCTGATTAGTGTTCTGGTTAAGCACATGAACACTTCTTCACACTTTGCTCACTCTTCTTCACACTCTGCTTCTTCCTTCAAATGATTAGGACATTATTCACACATCTCATAATTTTCCAAGCTCACAAACTTACTTTTATCACCTATCATGTGATGAGAGCATCCATTTTCAATCACCCATTGATCTTTCTCTTCAACTCGAGCAGCTCGGGCTTTCTCCACATTTGTACAATTAGCAGATTCAGTAGACACAGGATTATTTTCCTTGATAGCAATAAATACCCATTCATCCTCACTTACATTCCCTTTATCAAATTCATCATTTGTTACACCTTCATTAGCAGCATAATAACAATTCCTTTGAAATCTAAGCTTGTTAGGTCTTGACTTAGGAACTCTTTCCGGACACCTTGATGCAAAATGACCTATCTTATTGCAAGAACAATAGTTAATAGACAACTTCCCTTTATACATACCTTCTCCTCTGGCTTCTCTCTTGACAATAAGTGCTTCAAGCTCGTCCAGTTTTCTCTCTTCTTCTTCAATCTCTCTCATTTCCTCCTCATATTTGAATATCTTTCTAGAATAACTTTCTCCCAGATCATATCTCTATTTATCCCTTCTAGAAATAGCAGCTTTGAATGCAGATTTTGTCTTAGGAAGAGCATCAACAAATTCACTCAACTCAAAAGTAGTAAGCTTACCAATCAACATATCTTTGGTTACATTTGTTACAGTCTAGAGCTCCTCAATAGCAATAGCTTTGACTTTCAACAAGCAAGGATCTAAGTACTTTAGCAACAACCTATGATTCTTCCAATTGTCCACCATCACATATGATACCGCACACTAGTTCATTCACTCTTTGCATGAAAGAAGTAATTTTCTCATCATCACCCATTCTCAACATTTCATATTTCCCTTTCATACTTTACAACTTAGCAATCTTCACATTATCATCACCTTCACACAAAGTTTCCAACTTTTTCCAGATCACATAAGTAGTCTTCAAATCCATAACGTTTGTCATCTTAGAATCAGTCAGAGCACTCAATAATGCTTCCTTAGCCTTGATATTGTATTCAACATCCTTAATCTTAGTAGTAGTAGAAGGACCATTCTATGGGATAACATACCTATTGCTTGTAATGTTCCAGTAGGGTTCACCAATGCATCTCAAATGACATTCCATTCGAGTCTTCCACAGAGAATAATTTGTTCCATCAAATATCAGACTATCCTTCTTATATGTCACCATCTTGGATCACTTCAAGCTATTAAAATTCTTCCAAGGAACTTGCTCTGATACCAATTTTTGGCAACACAAGGGAAGACAACTGAGATGGGGGTGAATCAGTTGTCACAAAAATTTAAACTTATTAAACTTATTAACCTTATTCTTAGATCTAATTAGTAACCATGAAAGCATAAATCATCAACACATCATAAACACACATAACACCAATATTTTTTATGTGGAAACCCTGTTAGGGGAAAAACCATGGTGGAGGTTAGTCCACAAGATATACTTGTTAAAAGTATAAAGAAGAATAAATGTGGAATGCACATGCATTCATGCACACTGCCTAGAGCTCACTGCTCAATTACAACAAGGATTACTGCCCAAAGGAAGACACACTATCTTATAGAAACATTCAAGTTACATCCGTAGGATTTTGAACTAAGAAAATAGCATCTACTAATGCCTGATTACAGCTTCGGTTAATCACATGAACACTTCTTCACACTCTGTTCACTCTTCTTCACACTCTGCTCACTCTTCTTCACACTCTGCTTCTACCTTCGAATGATTAGTACATTATTCACAAATCTCATACATGCATGCCATCAAATGGAATAACAAATTTCTTATATATATTTGCAACAACAGATTACATCGCTACATTTCGGCTTGAACAAAATAATAAAGCATATGCAAACTATAGGCCCAAAACAATAAAAAATTTTCAACGTGAATCAACCAATGTCAGCCACAACATAATGAAGGCCCAAAAAAAAATCCTTGAACATGAAACACCTTAAAAAATTATTGCATGAAGATCCACAACATGCTACCATCACCTTGTCGGCCATGAACATGAAAAACATGAACATGCAAGAGAAAATCACCAATCCCAAGCACAACGATCAATGCAAACATGAAACAAAGATAGAGGATGATCTAGAAATATCCACAAACATCATGAATCACCAGAGAAGCATCCACAACAACTGAACTTACTAGAATCACATCATCTTAATTTAGGAACACCAACTGAAGCAACAAAAAAATTGTGAGAACACAACTGCTCATAACTCGATCAAATCTTCATGTGAATCTCTGAAACTTAATGTGGATAAAATAGATATACTCCACATCAAACCATTTAATCAACAAACTTTTATCATCAATGTACTGAGCTCAGAAACATACTAAACTTCACTTCATCACTGACAACCTGCAACTCATTTTATTATAATTTTCTCAATATCCTCAACATATACAACCTTAAAGACATGAATTCCAATAGTGTTGACATCAATGACAACCACATATCTACAACATCCAATAGTCCAAATATTCCCAATCTTCACTAAGACATGTGTTAGATTCAAAAGAAGAAGTAGAAGGGATATACTTAGGATTTGTTGCTTAAGGACAATCTTCTTTAAGGAGACCTGACTCAAGGGTAGCCTTTGTAACATGCACCACAAAAGTAGATGTTAACGCATTAGAAGATAATGAAGGAATAAAATTATTAAGATTAGGATCAACTAATACCTAACCAACAAATTCCATTTCACACAAGCATATAGCATCAGGGTCAGTGTTGATTTTGATTACTTTGTTATTAGCAACAAATTTCGCAAACTATGCAAGGTAAAAGTGACTACCGCAAAAGCATGAATCCATGGTCTTCCCAAGAGAAAGTTGTAAAGTGATGTACCTAACATAAGATATACCAAGGTGGGTATGGTAATGGGTCCCAACCTCAAAGGCAAGATTATCATGCTTAAGACTTGTTGATTGACATTATCGAACCCATGAATTTATATGTGTGCAAGTGAATTCTAACCTAAAAATGCAAAACAACAAGATGAAATAGAAGGAAGAAAACAAAAAAAAACACTCAAGATTAGCCTAATTTAACCCAAATAAAATGCACAATAAAATATCGATTTTACCTTGTTTGAGTTGTCTCCTTTGGTTGGCTCTTTGATGATAATTTTGTATGCTCCTTTGACAAAATGGCTTGGAATGATGCTCAAAATGATTATGATGCTATGGAGAATGCAATGGTGTAATTGGATAGTGGATTGGATGCAAAATGAATGATTGAAAAATGGTTGCAACAATGGAGGTTTGGTAGCTTGAGTGCAAGAGTGGTAAAATTATCTAAGTGTGTGTTAATGGAATGAAGCCAAAATCCACCATATTTAGGGAAAAGTCCTCTAAAGAAATGGATAGCCAAGATTGCATCTAGGTTATAAGATCAAGGGCTAGGATATCTTGAGACATCACAAGCCATGATGAGGTGACATGTGGAAGGGGATGTGGACAAGGGAGGCTGATATGGCAATGAGGTGGATGCCACATGAGGCACTTGTGTGTACCTTGGGAATGGGAAAGATCTCCTCATAAAGGAGCTTCTTGTCCATATGTACTATGAGAGGACAAGTGAGGAATTAAAAATTCCTCACAAATCCTCATGGGGATTGAGAAAGGAATTAAAAATTCCTTATGGGGGATGTGAGGAATTAAAAATTCCTCAATATTCATGGGGGGAAAAAAATTGAATTTAAAATTCAAAGAGGTGAGGGGATGACTTCTCTAAAAGGAGAAAGTCATAAATAAGGTTGACAAAGGGTAGATGCCATAAATGGCATGGGGATTAGGTTGGGTTTAATTATTGATTTAAGTTGTGCAAATGGGGGATTAGGTGGACTAACCTTGATTAGGCATCCACTTGCAAAAGTTGGAGGATGTGATCCTAATGATGATTAGGAATGTGCACACCCTAACTGGGGATTAAGTGGGATAATCAGGATTAGGGAAATGTAGGAGGATGGGACAAGGAGAGAGAAAGTAAATGAATTAAAAATTGATTTTAATTCATTTGGGAAAAGTGAAGAAATCAAATAAATTAGACTATTTATTTAATTTAGAATAGAATAGGGTAAGGTATTTAATTGATTAATTGAAATACCTTAGGAGACACTAGGAATAGGAAAAATATTAAACAAATAATAAATTATTTATTTAAAATGCCTTAGGGACATGGGGTTGAAGAATGCAAGGGTGAATTTGACCATATGGGGGTGGTCAAATTTAGGTGTCTACATTTTTTTGCTCTTTGAAATATCATTAGAATAATGGTGTTTCAAAGAAAAATAAAGTGCAAATGACTCAATAGAAGAAAAGGACTTTAGAAGATTCCCTAGTATCATGAAGAAATGGATAAGGACAGGAAATGTCAAAATATGAGGAGGTATGCCCCCTCGAGAGGGAAGATGGGGAAGAAAAGGGACCTTGGCCTACTTCTCGATATAAAGAAATGGAGGGTACCATGCGGTAGACGACAAAAAACTAGGAAAAATGGCTTTTGAATGGAGGAAAATAGAAAAACAGGGTGCAAATGGTGGCCTGTGGAAGAATGGGGAAGAAGGATGAAAAAAGTGAAAAAGAAGGTGAAAAAATACCCCAAAATACGCAAGGCTAAGTAGGGTCAAAAATAAAAAACATATAAATAGTAAATTTTTAAAATCACTATTCGCTTGGCTTTCACTTTACACATGTGTCATTGAGTGATTGGATGAGAGAGCTAGAGGTGATCGAGAGCGGGATGGCAAATGATTAGGAGATCATTCACCAAGTGGACATAGTATGAGATTTCTACCACCTATCAGCCTCGCCCCAATAGGTAGGCTTCAAAAACTAATTTTTTGAGTTGATTTGAATTTCCACACATGCTTTTTATTTCAGGGACTAGATGGGGTAGACTAGGCAAGAAACAAACTCGCCATGGGAGGGTGGATTCACCATTCAAGAGAAGCACATTCGCCTTTCCAGTGAATGGGTGACTACATGGTGGGGAACAAGTGGGTATGCTTTTGCAGGGGCAGATGCGTGGGGACATGGGCAATTGCAAGATCGCCTGAAAGGGAAATGGGTGGACACGTGACAATGCAGGGGTGGTTACACCAATCAAGGAGCAATTTCAAGATCTCCCCTCAAGGGAAAAGGTGAACACACACTTGCCCAAACGAGGGAGACGGGTATAGGTGCGAACACAAGTTTTCCCATTAGGAAAGAGGGTGAAAGAATATTTTACCATGGGGAGAAAATAAGTGTATAAGTGAATGCGAGTTCACCTAATAGGGATAGGGATGAATGTGACTTCACCTGAGGGGGGAGAATGGGACACAAAGGCGGATGCGATTTCGCCACTTGGGTAAAGTGGTGAATCTGCCTCCAGGGCAAGGGATAGGCAAAATCACCAAAAGAATAGGTGGAATTTCCAAAGGGATACATAGGGGTGAATGCACAAAGAAAAGGTGTGAATGCACAAGAAAAAGGAAAGGGAGAATTTTCACTACACAGAGGAAAATTTTCCAACTAGGGACACAGTGAAACAGAGAGGTTAGAAGAGAAATGAGAAGAAAAGACCTGACAAGTGGATTGGATGGATGCAGAGCATAGATACCCTGTAGATGAGAGAGGGGCACTCGGTCATGCTATACGCAACTTAGGAGGTGATGACATTAGAAGATTAGGAGGCACTAGAGCCTTCCAAGCTACTGCACATTCTGTGATACCCATCGATTAGAGCCCATGCACTGTTGCTGAAAAATTTGATGGAGAGATGGAGCTCCACGACCAAAACCTTCCATCTCCTAATAGGGGAGATTACTGTGACCTTAGAGGATGTATGTAGGATTTTGAGACTACTCGCTAAGGGGCATCTAGTGAGCCAATTGAGAAAAAATGGTGTAGAGGAGCCTATGGGCTATATTTGGTACCATAGAGCTACCCTTTCAAGGGAAGGAGTTGGAAATTGACACATGCATTGGAGTGGTAGCACCTTTTCCATTATTTCTATGTGGATTGACCAGCAGGATCCTCCTCCCTAACATGAGTGGGAGATTCTTTAGCCTCAAGATGCTTGACATTGTTAGAAACATTATGGAGCAGCGGGAGGGAGTGTTCGCATGGGGGTTCTATGTGCTGGTGCAGTTATATAGGGACATGCACGTTGTGTGCTATAGTAAGGCTTTCAGTATCACCCATGTCACCCTTTTATAGGTGTGGGAATGGGAGCACATTAGGGTCACCCACTTAGATATATTTAGAGCAAGGGAGAGAGATGAATCGTTTCAAGTGGCATATTGGTACGAGAGTGTAATATCCCAGAATTGCACCTAGGGGAAATTCTATATTTTCAAATTCATGCCTAGCATTTATGGCACCCTAAGACATTAATAACAAAATCCTCTGGGTTAGAATTTTAGGACTCTAACTCCATGTGGACAAGTGGTTGAGCAACAGAAGCCTAGTGTGTGAACCCCAACCTTGGTACCTGCAAAACAAGGAAAATAAACACCTCAAGTTAGATATTGCAAGCCAAAACAAGGATTCCCCATGAAATCCATTTAGAAATTCAAAATAGGAAAGAAAACAATGAAGAAGCAAATAAAAACAATGAAATAGCTTGAATCCTAATTTAAGTATGCAAACTCATGATCCCATGGGGGAATTGGTGTCAATTTGATGTGAAAATTGGCCCTTTCCCAATTCCTATGATGCAAGATTTGAATGTTGAAGATTATTTTGATCCACTTTGATGAAAGATGAGAACTCCAAGCCAAAAATTTGCAAAATATAGCTATGACTCAATGATGATGGATGGAATTCAAGAGATATTTGAGAATGGTAACTTTGGTTGGATTGTGGATGATAAAATGAGGATATGAGCTCTTTATTTATAGGATTTCAAGATGGATGAATGCCCAAATTTGAGCAATGTGGGACTAACATTCATCCAATGATATGATGCCACTTGTCAAGCTGTGAATGGATGATGGATGCGCAAGATTTGGGGTTTGTGCCAATAAATGCCAATATTTGAATTTCAAATTTGTTGAAATGAAATGCAAGAGGGAAGGGAAAATGCAATAAATGCCACTTGGCTCAAGGAAAATGACATGTAAGAGATTTTAAATGCCTTGTTAGATGTACATGTTGACTTGGAATTTTTGAATTCAAATTGATGGAATATTCCAAAAGATGCCTTGTGAGGAAAATAGAGATTTAATAAATGAATTAAATCTATTTTCATGTGCAACTTGCATTATCTAGAGGATGTCACATGAGATGAGGTTATATTAATCAAGGGTTAATTAATTTAATAGGAGATTGGATGATATGACTTATTTGACTTAGACTTATGGATTTTATATAAATCAAATAAGAGAGGAATATGATAAGAAGCTAATTAAATAAGGATTTTGATTTATTTAATTAAAAGAGATGGTGTTAGATTAAATAAAATAAAGTTTTAATTTATTTAATTTAATGGACAAAACTTAGAGATTTAATCAAATAAATTGATTATTTAATTAAATAGGGATAATTAGATTAGATGGATTGATTTAATTAACAAGAGAGATGACTTAATTAGATAAAATGATTTATTTAATTAAGAGACAAATATTGATGAATTTAATCAGATAGGGGAATTTGATTAAATGGTTCTAGACCGAGGGATGATTCAGGAAGAAATGATGTTAGTAAGTCAGGATCGAATGCATGATGTCAATCAATATATTTTACGTGTTTACATTTTGCCCCTCTTTGAAGCAATGCACTTGTTGCGTTGGTTCAAAGAATAAACAATCTCGATCAAAGCCAAAAATTTTGATATTTTAAAACTTTCCCCACTGTTGCATGGCGAGAGGAAACATGCCATTATAATGCCCCCTCGAGAGATCAGAGGAAAAATTTAATATTTTGGGTGATCTTGCGAAAAAAGGTGACAAAGTACCTGACAAGTCCAAAAGGGGTCTGGGAGGCTAAAAATGTGTCTAAATTGCAATAAAACGATGAAAAAGAAGCCTCAAATGGACAAAAATAGGTTCGGGGGTCCAAAACCCTAGCAGGACAGCCATTTAGGGTTAAAAAACCCTAATTTTTAGGCTTAAAAGGGGCCCGAGGGGTCACTTTCAAGTCACTTTCAAGCAAACTCAAACTGTGACACCTTCACAAACTGCGCCACTAGGAATGAGTTTGGAGTGTTAGGCTAGGATTTTTCCAAAAAAATTTAACATGACTTTCCTTGATGCAGGATGGGCCTAGGGAGCTTTATTCTCGAGAGCATCGGTCACGAGACCTGGCGAGCATCCTACGAGACTTGAGCGATTGAGACCAGGATCGATTGGGAGTTGCTGGCTTATGGCACATTGCGTACACAGTGCCTGTGTGCGCACACCTAGGGATGCTATTAGCACTGGTTGAGAGGTGGCACAGCGAGACATCGTCATTTCATCTTCCCACTGGTGAGGCGACCGTCACCTTGGAGGACGTCTGACGCATTCTACGATTGCCCATTCATGGCCATCGGGTGATCTATGACATGGAGGAGGGATGCGAGTAATGTGTCAGAGTCCTTGCTACATGAGACATTATCTATTGTGAGGGTCAGATCGAGCTAGAGGGATATAGAGTTATAGCACCTCCCTTCTGTTGGGCGATTGCAATGATCATTTCAGGTCTTGTTGCCCTAGACCGACGAGGGTGATATTTCAATCTGGGTTGGGGATACTGTTGGGAGAGGATGGTATGAGATAGGCCAGTTCAATTCACATGGGGGCCTATCCTTCTGGCTTCACTTTACAGGGATCCCCACGAGTACGTATATGTGGATGGTAGAGCATTGGGAGCCAGAGTGACACTTCTTCATGTCTGGGCATGGGAGCACATCTCTGTGCTATGTCCATGGGTCATTCTAGTTCCAATGGGGGCAGAGGATGCCCTCATGGCACTATATAGAGGTGGTGTGTCTTTCAAACACACTAGCGAGCATGGGATCCCCTACTGGAAGCGGGTCCTGGACGAGATGCTTGTGTTTACTTGGTGTCCATACCTTGGTTGACTCGGATGGGCCGACGATGCTACTTAGCTCTTCTACTGCCACCAGGATCGATACATGCAGGGCTGGGAGCACACAATGATTGAGAGATACCTACCCAGATGCATACAACGTTAGTTTGGAGAGCCACAGGATCGACCTGATGATGGTTATGTAGTCGTCTTTGCATGTAGCATGACACAGATAGCATGGGGGCTTGACATTCCTATCGCAAAGGTAGTTGACAACTTTCGGTAGTTGGTAACCTGACCGTGGGCTTATGATCATGGCTTGGAAAATCCAGGGACCACACAAGCCTATAGAGACTGGTTCAGACCTCCTCTTCGATTGACCGTTCTAGGCGAGGATCAAGAGGTACACAAGATTAGAGCCATGGGAGAGGATGAGGACGAGGGCGAGGACCGAGGGTCGAGATTCAACAGGATCCACCAGGGGTGCCCCCAGTCCCATTAGGTCATGGGGATGTCCACATGCAGGATCAGCAGCAGGATCCGCTAGTCCCACCACCACTAGTCGAGAGTGAGGATCAGGTTCATGTGCAACCATGGGTACAGCCACAGGGACATGCAGATGGTCAGGATGCATTGATTGCATAGCTGCAGGCCTAGGTTCAGGCAGTGACAACAGAGAGGGACCAGGTGAGGGCTGAGAGAGAGCAGCTCAGAGTAGAGAGGGATTAGGCTATGCAGTAGAGACAGGCTGTAGAGCTATAGGCAGTCATCGAGCTAGGCCACAATCAGCAGATTGAGAGTATGACAACCTCCTCGTCCTAGGGTACAGTGCCAATGTGATCTTATAGGGATGCTATCCGAGAGATAGAGTACTACCGTCGGGCTTACCATGACACTATACCTAGAGCAGATTGGGTCCTAAAGTACTCAGAGTGGGCCAGCTAGAGACCACCAGAGGGTCATGGTGACAGGGGTGAGGGTAGCATTCATGGAGATCGAGTGTGATCCAGATGGTACATACTTTTTGTGCCTTATGGGCTCATTTTTGACAGCCTGATGGGAATTTTGTATTGATTGACATATATGTACAGTGATCCGATTTATTCTATGTACTATGACAGTGACATTGATGATATGCTATATATGAGCTAATTTTGATGTGATGTACTATGTACTCCTTTATTTATGCATGTATGATTCTTCTTTTATATGTTATGGATGCATTTATTTCTAATGATGTTTATGCAATGATTATGACTAACAGATCTATATTATGCTAACCTATGATATGATGTGCAATGATGTTAACTATATGATGCAATATGTGAAATGATTTGATTTATGGTATATGCAATGATGTGTAGAAAATGCTTATATATGAGATGATTTATGGATGGATGTGATATGATGCAATGGTCGTGATATGATGCTAATGAAATGGTGTTAATGCATAATGAAATTGAGATGCTTAGAATAACAAATGTTATTATCCTAAATGATAATGTATGTGATGCAATGATATGTTAATGCGAAGTGATATGCTGGTGCATAATGTAAACGTAATGTGATGATATGATGTCATTATGTTATGCAAGTATGTATGCCTAATGAATTAAATGCTTATATACCTATTGCTTATGATTATGCAAAAATGATTATGGAATGCTTTTGTAGATGCTATGTGATGATTTAGATGGTAATATGAAATGTTTGTGAGATGCAAATGAATGTTTATGCAATGATCGATATAATGCCATGAGATGCAATGTAATGGGTGAAATGCAATGACATGGATGCACCTATTTATGAAGAATGTTTATGATAACCTGTTTATATGATGATAAGAATGCGATGTTTCCTATATGATATGCTTATGCCATATGCTAATGATTTCTATATGATATGCTTATGCAATATGCTAATGATTTGTGGATGCAGGATTGATGATGATGATGGTGATGATGATCAACTGTCATAGTAATTTGTTAGTGTGGTTAGTAAGAAAAGCAGAAGTCATTTCAACAAGACACAAGATGACACAAATGCAAATGATGATAATGATGATGATGATGATGATTATGATGATTACTTGCCAAGGAATTGGGATTTTCAAAGGGCCAAATTTTCTTATGTTTGATAATACACGTGGTACGATGCATTAAGGTATAGAAAACCTAGGATGGCATTGTACCCAGTGTGATGGACTTTGACTCAACAATCAGATAGGAGTATTCTCGTTCACACCTGACATACAGAAACCTTGCTAGGATGTATTTCAAAAGTTTCAGACACCTTGGACCAAAACACAAAAAGGTAAACCTATCCCTGTAATAGTCAACAAGTTGCCCTAGACCTCTTCCATACATACCTAACAAAGCAAGTATTCATCGAGGTTATATTGCAAGAACGTCCAACAAGCACAACAGACAAAAGATAACGATCATTGCCCCATTCCTATTTCTCTAAATCCTCTCTTTTGGGATATCATCGAGACGTCCTTGGAATGAGCGCAAATAAGATAAGTCAAAAGATAAAGACCAGGTAAACAAACAAACCGATGCTCTTCAACACCGCTAACGAAAAGATGATGTGTTTTCTAAGATGATAACAGAAACTTATTGCCAAAAGATAATGCCCATTTTAGGAAGGATTCATCCTAGGACATGTTAGTGGATGACGGCACGTCATTTTGTTTATAAGGGATGATTGATATGGGACCAACTGGATGATGAGTTACCAATACGAAGAGATAACCAGCTTGCTTACGCACTGAATTAGACTTAAGACTCAATGTTTTTAAGTTCTACTTGTATCTGCTAGACTTGTTTCCGATTGTTCTGCCAAAGATTGAGGATGGTGATCAGTTTATTATGGATGGTGTTTATTGTGAGTGCAAGCGAGATGAGACAGGTGGATTTTTTTCAAATATTTGGATGTTTTTGATGTTTTTGCCATGTTTTGAGGCTATTTTTGGTATTTTTTTTGAGATTTTCAAATGTTTTGGTTTTCAATTTTTTGATGTTTTTGGGATTTTCTAAATTTTTTCCCAATAAACTAACATAAAGACCTATCCTAGGGGCCTCAGGGGCTGATCAACAGATTAGCCTTGCCTACGTTATACACGTAGAGACCACATAGTTTGACTGATGACTTGACCAATTTATAGATGACGATATACATGATGAGATGTCAGTTTATTAGGACGGACTCCTATAGGGCTGACCTAAATGTCTCAGGGGATGATCAAAGATCAACCTTGCCTACGTTCAAGCTCAGAGATGACGTAATTCGACAAGATGACCTTATTTTTGACTTTTTGACCTATTTTTGGATTTTGATATGTTTTGATGTTTTTGGATTTTTTGATTTTCTGATGTGAGGATTTTAAGATCATACACGAATCCGATCCGATAAGAACATGCCCCCAGTGTGATGTAATAGACTACTCCGATAAAGGCAGGACAAGCTGACCTTGAATATGGGCCGAGTAGTACTAGGAGGGATCATGATACAAAAACATGACCAAGCTATGGTGCAGATGCGAGTGGATGAGTGATGGATGGAGATATGGATGCGATGGATGATGCAGAACAAGTCGTAAAGATCCTATGGATGGAAAGTGCTTATTTACACAAGGTACCTGTTTTCCATGTTTTCACCAAGGTACTTGCCCAAAGTGCCACCAAAGTGGTTTTCACTAGAGGACGATTTTTCTCTTTACTATTTTTTTTAATCCTTTTTTCTATTTTTTTTTTGGATTTTTTTGCTTTTTTTTGATTTTTTTGTTGTCACCAAGATGCCTGTTTGACAAGTTTTCACCTAAGTAACCATTTTTTCAGGACTTTTTCTGATTTTTTTGGGTTTTTGGTTTTATACCCTGGAAGATTTAGGCATAAATTTTTTTGAGATGGGAGCTATTCATGGGCTCCTATAGAGGTTCCCCTTCAGGTGTTGATAGCTGATATGCCCTTGACTTATAACTTGCTGTGATGATGAAAGGTCCTAACCAATTAGGTTCAAACTTGCCTTTGCTGCTGGGATTCGAGACATTCTTCTAATTTTCTTTTAAGACCAGTTCTCCGACTTGGAAAGTCCTGCTTCTGATTTTCTTGTTGTAGCTCCATTTGAGTCTATTTTGATAAACTTGCAAGTGATTTAAAGCATCTATGCATCTCTCATCCAATAGCTTTAGCTCGTTTAATCTTGACACCCGGTAGTCCTCATCAGTGACGAGGTTTTGCAATGATATTCTGAGGGATGGGAGCTCGATCTCAATGGGAAGTATGGCTTCTGATCTATAGACCAAGGAGAATGGGGTGGCACCAGTGGGTGTGCAGATGCTGGTTCGATAAGCCCAGAGGGCAGGATTAAGCTGCAAGTGCCAGTCATGACCTACGTCATTGACTATTTTCTTGAGGATTTTGAGGATGGTTTTGTTCGTGGCTTCTGCTTGGCCATTGCCTTGGGGATAGTATGGGGTGGAGAAGCGATGTTGGATTTTGAATTTCTCGCACAAGTCGTGAACCTCTTGGTTCTTGAAGGGTGTCCCATTATCTGAGATAATGGCTTGTGGGACACCGTAATGACAGATGAGATAGTTTAGGATAAATTTTGAGATGTACTTCCCAGTGATATATGTCATGGATATGGCTTCCACCAACTTTGTGAAGTACTCAGTTGCAGTGATGATGAACTTGTGGCCATTGGATGAGGTGGGTGAGATTTTGCTGATGAGATCGAGTCCCCATTGCGAAAAGGGCCATGGTGTGATAATAGGATGAAGCTCTTGAGCTGGAGCATGGATGAGGTCTCCATGCTACTGACATTGTAAACACCTTTTAGCATGATCATGTGATTCTCTTTCCATTGTGGCCCAATAGTACCCCATCCTCAGTAGTTTCTTGGTGATGGTCATTCCACTCGAGTGTGAGCTATAGATACCATTATGAACCTCGGTTAGAGTGGTTAATGTCTCAGTGTTTAAACAATGTAGCAAGGTACCTTTTATGATTCTACGATATAAGGTATCACCTAGGATGACAAATATGGATGCCTTTTTGATAAAGGTTCATTTTAGGTTTGATGGGAGGTCAGTGGGTATGACTCCTATGCAAAGATATGTGTAGATGTCATGGTACCAAGGATCACCAGGACCAACGATTTCAACACATATTTTGATTTTGGTACCTCAAATGTGGGAATGAGAAGCTGCTCAATCAGAAATTCATATTTCAGCGTGTTATGAGGGATGTCTAATAGGGACCCAATTGTAGCCATGGCATCTGCTGCTCTATTGTTGGTTCTTGGAATCTGCTCAAATGTTATGTCAATGAAAGATTCTTTAAGAGTCTCCACCAATTTCTTGTATGGAGTGAGCTTATCATCCTTAGTCTGATATTCATTATTGACCTAATTTATGATCAACTGAGAGTCCCCATACACCTTGAGAGCTATGATGTTCCATTGCACTGCTATCCTGATGCCTATAGTCAAAGCCTTGTATTCTGCAATGTTGTTGGTGCAAGGAAATGCCAATTTTTATGACTTCAGTATGTAATCCCCTTGTGGGGTGATGAAGAAGACACCAACTCCTAATCCATGTTGTGTGTATGAACCATCGAAGTATAGTTTCCAATGGTCAGTTACATTGAGGTTAAAGATGGATTCATATGGGAATTCTAAGACAAGAGGGTTCTCAGAATAAATGGGTGCTTCTGCTAGTTGATCTACACTAACTTGTCCCTTAATGGCTTTCCGCTCTACATACTCGATGTCATACTCTGATAATATCATTACCCATTTTTCCATTCTTCCTGTGAGCATTGCCTTTGATAGTAGATACTTGAGGGGATCAATTTTCGCAATAAGCTTTATCTTGTGTGCCAACATGTAATGTCTAAATTTTTGGGATGTAAACACTACTGTGAGGTAAGCTTTCTTGATGAATGATTAATTTAGCTCATGACCGACCATTGTCCTGCTAATGTAGTAGATGTCTCTCTCCATTCCATTTTCATCATGTTGAGCTAGGAGAGCTCCAAGGGCTGCTGTTGTTGCTGACACATATAAGATTAAAGGCTTTCTTGGGATGGGTGGCATTAAGATTGGTGGTGTCAGTAGATATTCTTTGATTTTGTTAAATTATTCTTTGCATTTTGTATCCCATTTATATGCTACCACCTTGTGGAGTAGGTGAGAGTATGGGTTTTGCTTGTTTGCCAGTTGTGCTATGAACCGTTGGATGGATTGAAGTATGCCTTGGAGACCTCTTAGTTGTTTTAATGTCTTTGGTGCTTCCATCTCGAGGATTGCTTTCACCTTTGCTGGATCCACCTCAATACTCCTCATGGAGACTATGTATCCTAGCAATTTACCTGATTGTATGCCAAAGACACACTTCTTGGGATTTAGTCTAACTTTGTATTCCTCCAGTTTGTCAAAGATAGCACTTAGGGTTGCTATATGATCTTGTATTTTTCTTGACTTAGCTAGAATGTCGTCGACATAGTCTTCGACTGTTTTATGAATCATGTCATGGAATATTAATGTCATGGCCCTTTGATAGGTTGCTCCTGCATTCTTTAGGCTGAATGGCATCATGTTCTAGCAGTAGGTCCCCCATGGACAAGTGAAAGCCATCTTATGTTGATCTTCTTTTGCTATCATGATCTGGTTGTATCTTGAAAATCCGTCCATTAGTGATAGCATCTCATGCCCTGCTGTCATGTCTACTATCATGTCGATGTTGGGAAGCAGGAAATCATCCTTGGGACATGCCTTGTTCAAATCTCTAAAGTCTGTACAGATTCTGATGGCTCCGTCAGGTTTTGAAATAGGTACCAAGTTTGACACCCATTCTAGATAATCAATCGGTTGGATAAATCCTGCATCTAACAACTTTTTGAGCTCGATTTTGACCAATAGAGTGATTTGAGCATGCATTTTCTGAAGCTTTTGTTTGACTGGCTTTGCTTTTGGATACACTGCTAAGTGATGAACCACAGTCTCTGGATCAAGCCCTGGCATATCAACATAACTCCATGCGAAGTTTATTTGTCTTTCCCTTAGGAATGCTGCTAGGAGTTCTTGCTCTTCTGATAATAGTGATTTTGCATAGAATGTGATATGCAGGGTCTCCTCTGTTCCTAGGTTGATTGGATTGCATTTTTCAGCCAAGACTGCTGACTTCTCTTGATGAATAGATCTTAGAGGAAGATTGAATCCTTCATCCTTGGGTGCCTCAGAGAGGTTTTCACCATTGTATACGTCCTTTCTTTTTACTATTTTCTTGTCAAAGAGTACCACAATGTGGTTTTCACTCAAGGACTTGGATATGATTCTTAGCTTCTCAATTTTGTGACTGAAGGATTCAATCATTTCCCCATAAAGGCATGTGTGTCCAACTCCATTATAAACCCTGCCTTGTGATCTCCATCTAGAATGTTATCCCTCAATCCCATGAATTTTGAGAGCACCTCATCATTTTCGAATGTATCAAGAACTGGTGGTCCTTGTTGGTTATAGTTAATTAGTTGGGGATATACTAAATGGATCTCATGATTTGAATGGTCTGTTTCAAAGGAGAGGGTGCTAATCATACATAGGGTGGTGTCCTCAAATAACCTAGGTAGATTAGATATGGTATCCTCATCATTGCTACTAATATAGGGCTTAGTTATAAAGTTATGTGTGTCTCTACTTGTGACTATTGGTGAATGTACTTGTACTAGTACTGGCTGAGGAGAAATATTAACCATTCTAATCGAAGGACCTTGGCCACGTATGGTTATTCTCGGAGGGGTACGTCCAAGACCAAGATTTGTTATGGGTCGCGTCTCTGGCATGATAGGTATTATGAGCCCATTGTCATTTTGTCCTAGTCTTTGATTTCTATCGTAGCCCATTGCAAGCATCATTTGTAGGCCCTTGCTTCTTTCGTCCATTGGTAAATTAGCTGCCAGTCTTACATCTTGATACAACATGTGAGATGGATCTGCTTCAATAACCTCATGGTCAAGGTCTCCCCATCTTGTGAATTCAGGATAGTTTTCAGGATATGTTTGTGATGTGGATGTTTGGTTTTCTTGTGGGCATCCTCATGATCTAGGAGATTGTGGTAACTCTCCTATTACAAAAGCATTGTTAGGGAGCTTGTAGCTTCCACAACTATCCTCCTAGATGATGAGCTTGATATTGGAGATGGTGGGGATGGTAGGTGTCTTTGTCACAGAAGTGGACGCGAGAGTGGTGGGGTCGATGTATGGTGTGGATGGGCCCTCATCATTCTTTGGCACTTGGGGGATTTTGTAATACTTTGCCTCAAGATTTTTTCAATATGAAAATGGTTCGGGATCTCCATGGATAGCAACCTCTTGTCCATTATGTGTAAATTTCACACATTGATGGAAGGTTGATGCTATGGCTTTCATTGCATGGATCCATGGGTGTCCCAGGAGGATATTATATGGCAAGTCGAGGTCCAAGACCTGACAGGTGGTTTCCATGATGGTAGGCCCTACTTGAATAGGGAGTTTAATTGTGCCTTGAGACAATCTTTCTTGGTCATCATATGCTCTTATTGTGATGCCCTTACCTTTGTCGATGGAATCTTCTGATATTTTCAACTGCTTGATGAGGCTGAGAGAACATATGTTCAAACTTGCACCTCCATCTACCAGGACCCTTTGGATTTTGCTCTTGTTTATAATGGCTTCCAAGTGAAGTGCATGGTTGTGAGATGGTTGGGTGGGGAAATCTTGGTCAGAGAATGTAAGGAGATTAGGTGTTATGATATTTCTGACCATAGCTTGGAATTGGTTCACATCAAGATCTGTGGGGAGAGTGGATGAGACTAATGCTTCATCGAGAATCTTTTGATGCGATGATGATATTTTTAACAACTCCATGATGGAGATGTGATATGGCATTCTCTTGAGTTGTTCTACAACATTGTAGCTATGTGGAACAAATCTAGATGAAGGGATTCTATTAGGTTGTGATGATCCTACAATGGTGACTTTGTTGCCTCTTGTGGTGACTCCAAAATATTTGGCATGGGCACCCTTGATGGTGATGACCATGTAGTCTTCATTTAGGGAGGCAACGACTGTTTCGTACACATGATTTACACTACCCTTCCCTTTATCATTTTTATTCCCTTTGTTGCCATGATTTGGCATCAGATTCGTGTAGATTTTAAGATCCTAATTTTTGGTAGGTTGTTCCACATTTATTATTTTCTTGTTAATGAGATCTTGGATGATATTTTTGAGTCTCATGCAATTTTTTGTGGTATGAACTTTGATTTTATGAAATTCGCAAAGTTTATTTTCATTATACCAAGGGGGTTTGACGTCGGGTTCTTGGTAATTCTCGAATGTAGGAGGCTTGATGAGTTTTTGTCAATCAACTTTTTCATTATGTCCTCCAGTGGTTCCCCCAAAATAGCGTATTTTCATTTGGGATAAATTTTGCATTGGGGTGGTCCACTTTAGTCATTGAGATTATTGATGGTTGGATTGTTGTTAGGTTGGTATGTTGTGTGATGAGTGTTTTGGCGTTGATTTTGGATTTGCGGTGTGGGTGTATTTTGGCGTGGACCACTAATGACCACCTTGGCATCAACGATACCATAATTATTAATGTTCTTGTTCCTTGCCCATGCACAAGGTTTATCGTTGTAATTGGGTGATGGGCGGTATTTTTGTTGTTCATGATATGATGTTGATTTTGTGGGTTGAGTCACAAGGGCTCTTTTAATGCTGAGCACCTTGGATATCAATTCGTCATATGTGGTGGTGCCCTGAACCTTGAGATGAAATGACAAGCGGCTTTCAAGGTTGGCTATGATGGTACAAACTTGTTCTTCTGGCATGGTCCACTTGCTCCGATTGGCCTTGGATCACCATCGTTGAAGGAATGAAGCAAAAGATTCATTCTTTCCTTGTTTTAGAGCGTATAGTTCTTCGAGACTAACATCCATTGCAATGTTACATGCATAGTTCTTAATGAATGCGTCCCTAATTTCTTGGAATGTTCTAATGCCTGAAGGTAAGCGAGAGAACCATTCTATAGCAGGGCCTACTAAGCTCCTAGGAAATAGCCGCATTAGATAAGTATCGTCATATGCGACCTCCATTCAATGAACCTAGAATTCCTTGATGTGATCTTCAAGGTTTCCCATCCCTCGATATTTGTCAAATTTGGGGATTTCAAATCCCTTGGGGAATGGTTTCATCTCTAAGATCCTATCAAATGGATAGGGACACAAGTTGCTGTGTGTTTTGGTTGTTCGCCCTGATTGAAGGTCAAGCACTTGTTGCAAGAGCAACCTGAGTTGTGTTGTCACATCATTTTGCAGATCAGGGGGTGGGATGAAAGTGTTTTGAGGTGTTTCAATGGTGTTTTGGATGAGTGGGTTGGTCAGTGCGTTGTTCGATGGTATATGTATGTTTTAGCGAGTGAGGTAGGCTTCTACCTACTTTTGTATGAACAACGCTTGTTGTTGATCTTGCTGTTGTTATGCTAAGATTTGTGCTTGTTGTTGCACTTGTTGCTATTCCAACAACACTTTTTGTTGGGCTTGCTGTTGTTCCAACAATGCTTGTTGTTGGGCTGCCAATTCTGCTGCTTCTTGCTGCTCTTGGTATTGCTTTAGTTCTTATTGATATGCCTACAATTGCGCTGCTTGTCTTTGTGCATTAAGCTATGCTTGATATTGGGCTTGTTGTGCCTGATATTGAGCTTGCGCTTGGGCTTGCGCTTGTGCTGCTTGTGTGGCTTGTGCTTGTGTGGCTTGTTGCTACAATAAAAGTTGTACTTGAGCGGCCCTTTGTGCTTGCAATGCTTGCATGTCTTGGGTAGTTTAAGCAACTTTTTGTTATTGTTGTTGCAGTAAAGCTTGGGCTTGTTGCACTTGTTGTGCTTGTAATGCGGCTTGTGCAACTTGGGAAACTTGTGCGACTTGAGCGGCTTGTTACATGGCTTTTTGTTTTTGAATTGCTGGTATCCTCTTTGAAAAGCAACTTGCAATGTTGCGTCGTATTGGCTTGATGTGGTGAAAATTGGTGGTGGTGAAGGCGGTGGTGGATTTGGAATGGTGGTAGGTGATGATGTTGTGTTGATGTTTTGGGTGTTGGATAGTGCTATTGATGTGATTGGTCCTTGAGAGACCATGCTTTGTGATGCTAGGGGTGTGTTTGATGATGTTGCCATTGCTTGTGCATTTATCGTTTGTTGTTGCGATATCAATGATAAATTTTGTGTGTTTGGTGCAATGCTTTGATTGATGGTTGGGATGTAAGTTTGATTGATACTTGGTAGGGGAGGAAGCCCTAAACCAAGGAGTGGTGCGAACAATAATGGCAATGGCGGAGGAGGTGGAAAGGTGAGGGGTGTGAGTTGTGAAAATGTCATGGTGTCGAATAGACCCCCTAGTTTGAACATATCTCCCTCTTCTTGTGAATTTGTGAGAAGAGGTGTTTGAGGAGTTGCGTGAAAAAATGATGATGATGGATCATGATGGAATGTGAGAGGAAAATTTTTGTGTAATGGTTTTTGGGGTATATTTTGTTCCAATGTGCTGTTTGTGTCCAAGTTTTGATTATTAACAAAGGGATGTGATTGAAGAGCATTGAGAAATGTGTCTCCCTTGTTAACATTGGGTTGGGTTGGAGAAAACAATGTTGTGATTTGCAGAATGTTTTGCGTGATGTTTTGGGATGGAGGTGTAGATGAAATGGGGATAGTGGATGAGATAGGTGGAAAGGATGTCTCCACTATAGTACTTACGTCAAAATCTAAAGGTAACTTGGCCCCTTGTTTTACTAGTTCAAGCATGTATAATGATGGGTTGAGTCTCATCATGATATTGATGATTTTATGATTCTTCAGATTTTGAAGTATTTCAATCATTTCTTCACGAGACATTACAAAGGTAAGATCCTCTCCTTGATTTTATTCTTGCGGATTTTGTGATTATGAGAGGGTCAATAGATTACTTGATTTAGCTGGATTCATTTCTGCATTTGTTTGGCTAAGATGGCTTGAAGCAGGTGTTTCTTTGTTGGCTTCCATACTCTTCTTGTATTGAGATATTGTTTGAACCATAAAACAAGGATCAAGAATATGGGAGATGAATCTCTTGATTCTTTGGATTTGATCTCTATTTTATGTCCCAAAGTATAAAGTTTTTAGGATGCCTTGAGGATCAAAGGTGATGATATGAGGATGATTAGGGATGGATGATATGGATGTTGTGGCTCTTGATAAATCTTGAATGAGACACTAGGCTTTTTGGATTTGCAGATTTTGATATTGGTTTTGGATTTGGGATTTTGAACAAAAAGACCCTAAGATGTTGAATGATGATCTAAGGGATAAGTTTTTTCAAAGGATGATGATTCAAATATGTGTGAGGAGAAGGATGCATCTACCCACACCTATTCAAACAAGATGATTGTTTCACTAAGCATATGAAGAAGATTCATCTACATACACTAAGCTAGACAAGATGATTTTGATAACTTTGACTAAGTATATGCAAAAGGATGCATCTACACATGCCTAGCCAAAGGTGTTTTGATAAATGTTTTCAAGGATTTAGTCTCTTTGATTTTGATTTTGCCATAAAGCCTACTATTTAAGGATGATTTCAAGATTTTCCAAAAGGTGATGATGAGATGGATTTGTTTTGATGTTTTAGATGGATGAAAAAGAGATTTTGATATGTTTTGATCCTAAGATGAACCTAAAAAAGGTACACTTTGTTTTCCTAGACCTAGGTATTGAAGAGCATGAAAATGATTCCTAATGACCTTTGTAACAAAGAAATGATTTCATTTGAACATTCATTTTCAAATTTCCAACCAATTATTTTTTTCTTTGAGGTTGTGAGTCTTCAATCACATATGAAAGTTCATTTTGCTTAGCTTTGATTAATGTCTTTATTTTACCAAAAACACTTTCTTCAATTAGGTTTTCAAACTAAGATGTCCAATGTCTTAATTTCTTCAAACCCCACAAGATATGTTATGTGGAAATTCAATGAACTTAAGGCAAGGGTTTTCCTATAGTTTACTTAAGGAGACAAATTGAGATATAATCCAATGTTTAGAAACCTCTAAGGATGTGAATACCAAGGGAAAGCAATAACATATGGATTGAGTCAATTGTATTTGTCTTCAAAAGGGTTTGAAATTAGGATGATGTTAAGTGTTTTTTTTTAGATGTTTTCGATCAACTAATGCATTTTGTAACCCGCGAATAAGTACAATCCTATGGATGTGTAAGACAATATTTGTTGGATTCCCACTTGGACAAGTCTAGCTATGCTTATCTCTAACGAATGGTTAAATGCTTGACCCCAGTGGCTCCCCTCCATGACACTCACTTATACGGGGCAGCCAAGCATCAACACCCATGAAACTCCCATGGCATGTTTTCCATTTCTACTAGAAGACCGTAAAAGTGTGGGGTGGCTTGAGAACGACCGTTCCTGCACCAACAAATAGATAAAAGGACTTTGGAAAATTCTAGGACATGGGTTTTAGTAAGGACTTTTCATTCATGGAGATTGACCCATACGGCAAGAGTCCCCTTTTGGATCCATCTTGTTGGAATCAACCGCGTGATATTGGCATTTCTTCCAATATCCACATTTATATCCTGGTTGGAAATACTCTTGGCTTTAGAGTGCTACTGGTTGAGTCGTTCCCTTGGGTGAGTACTTTTTCCCCAAGGCAGGCCCTCTAGGATAAACAAAAGCGAATGAAGAACAATATTCATAATTCGATCAATCCTTGTTGGAAACAAGGAGAGAGAATATATGCAACAAAGTCCCCACTCACACTCGCACAAGATTTTGTTCAATTTTAAGCCCAAATCGAAGTGTGGAGGTGATTGCTTTATCTTAACCCAAAGTCATGAAAAAGGCCTTTCAATTCTCAAGATCTCTATAAAGCGCGAGAGAAGCACATACGTCCTTTTTTGATGGATTTAGTATAAGTAATCCCTCACAAAAAAAAAGCTACACTTGTTCTTTTTAAATCCTCAAAGCAATATGTGAGTTCGTTTTAGAGCACCAAATCACAAGAGAAAGACATTTGTTCAATTTTTTAACCCAAGAAACAAAATCTAGTAAGTTGTTGATCCTATTGTTCATTTTAACCTTTGCAAGAAGAAATTGAAAGGTTCTTTTTAAGCCCAAATGAAAACTAGTGTTCTAAGAATGAAAAGATAAAAAATTCTTAAAGAAGTATTAAACAAACACTTTGATTGGACAAAATTTCATCACCATACTCCTCCTTCCTTTGTTTTTGATTTCCAACCTACAAAGAAGAAAAACAGTCAGATTCTAGAAAAACATAGAAGTTAAAAACCAGAAAATAGAAGGTAAATAAATCATAAATCAAAAGCACGTGCTAAAAAATTAAATTCTCCCTTTTACTATCTCCCAGCATCGCAACTCGTGAAGGTGTCGTAGATTGTTCTCCCAACATTTCTCTCACAGTTCCACTTACTAGTCAGCGATGCTCTGTGTCAGGATAGAGAGCTTGATTGCATCGCAATTTTCCACGTGTCGCAGTTTCTCCCCCACGTCGCTGTTTTCAAAAATTTCAAAAAACCCTACAAGTCAACGAGTCTAGTGGCGGAGTTAAAAATTTTAAATTTTTGGCAGGATGAGTCAAGTGGTGTAGTTTGTGTTTTATGCGGTGCCATATAGCGACATTGACGAGCCCACGGTGCCAAAACAACGATGCTGATGAGCCCGCGGTGCCAAAACAACGATGCTGATGAGCCCGCGGTGCGAAAACAGTGACGCGGATGAGCCTACGTTGGAATTTCCTGTGTGTTAAGAAAAATATGGAAATTTCAAGAAAAAGTTAGAATTAATGATATCCAACCCTCCTTCTAGCGCCAAATGTGCGAACCCCAACCTTGGTACCTGAAAAACAAGAAGAATAAACACCTCAAGTTAGATATTCCAAGCCAAAACAAGGATTCCCCATGAAATCCATTTACAAATTCAAAATAGGAAAGAAAACAATGAAGAACCAAATAAAAACAATGAAATAGCTTGAATCATAATTTAAGTATGCAAACTCATGATCCCATGGGGGAATTGGTGTCAATTTGATGTGAAAATTGGCCCTTTCCCAATTCCTATGATGCAAGCTTTGAATGTTGAAGATGATTTTGATCCACTTTGATGAAAGATGAGAACTCCAAGCCAAAAATCTACAAAATCTAGCTATGACTCAATGATGATGGATGGAATTCAAGAGATATTTGAGCATGGTAACTTTGGTTGGATTGTGGATGATAAAATGAGGATATGAGCTCTTTATTTATAGGATTTCAAGATGGATGAATGCCCAAATTTGAGCAATGTGGGACTAACATTCATCCAATGATATGATGCCACTTTTCAAGCTATGAATGGATGATGGATGTGCAAGATTTGGGGTTTGTGCCAATAAATGCCAATATTTGAATTTCAAATTTGTTGAAATGACATGCAAGAGGGAAGGGAAAATGTAATAAATGCCACTTGGCTCAAGGCAAAGGACATGTAAGAGATTTTAAATGCCTTGTTGGATGTACATGTTGACTTGGAATTTTTGAATTCAAATTGAGGGAATATTCCAAAAGATGCCTTGTGAGAAAAATAGAGATTTAATAAATAAATTAAATCTATTTTCATGTGCAACTTGCATTATCTAGAGGATGTCACATGAGATGAGGTTAAATTAATCAAGGGTTAATTAATTTAATAGGAGATTGGATGATGTGACTTATTTGACTTAGACTTATGGATTTTATTTAAATCAAATAAGAGAGGAATATGATAAGAAGCTAATTAAATAAGGATTTTGATTTATTTAATTAAAAGAGATGGTGTTAGATTAAATAAAATAAAGTTTTAATTTATTTAATTTAATGGATAGACCTTAGAGATTTAATCTAATAAATTGATTATTTAATTAAATAGGGATAATTAGATCAGATGGATTGATTTAATTAACAAGAGAGATGACTTAATTAGATAAAATGATTTATTTAATTAAGAGGTGAATATTGATGAATTTAATCAGATAGGGGAATTTGATTAAATGGTTAGACCGAGGGATGATTCAGGAAGAAACGATGTTAGTAAGTTAGGATTGAATGCACGATGTCAATCAGTATATTTTACGTGTCTACATTTTTCTCCTCTTTGAAGCAATGCACTCGTTGTGTTGGTTCAAAGAATAAACGATTTCGATCAAAGCCAAAAATTTTGATATTTTAAAACTTTCCCCACTGCTACATGGTGAGAGGAAACATGCCATTATAATGCCCCCTCGAGAGATCGAATGAAAAATTCAACCAAACCTTCTTACGAAACCTAAGCCTATGATCAAAGCACCAAGCAGTTATGATCTTGTCGAGCTGCTTCGTATTACTTCGGCTAAGATCTCACTTGGGGATTTGCTTCAGACCGCTCTAGTTTATCAAGAGATGCTTCAAGAAGCCTTACATAAGATTCTCTTGCCTTCCTCTGCTAGGCCAATGGATGTTAATGCATTGTTGGCTCATATTCAAGCTAATTCACCTAATATCACATTCCACTTGTAAGAACTCTCACCTTTGGACATGTAGAAACAAGTAAAACCTTTGATGATTATAGTCAATGTTTGCATTATGGACTTACTACTTAAACTTAAAGTTGATTCATCTTCTTTAGTAGCTTCCTCCTTGTACATTTGTTTGTTTGATAATGCTGGCCGTGAAGCTCTAGGTAAGATAATACTACCTTTGCAGCTAGGCCCTGTTACCTTACCCACATTGGTTTATGTGATGTTCGGCCCCTTACAATACAACCTCCTCTTACAGAGACCTTGGATCCATGCTATGGGTGTGGTAATTTCTACCTTACACTATTCCTTGAAATTCATCACAAATAACCAGGTAGTTATAGTCAAAGTAGATCCAGAAGGCATTCACCTCTGTGAATTGGCTACCGCCAATCACACTTCAAATATGTCTACCCTCAAGAATTTTATTCCTTCTTTGACTGCCAATGCTATGGCATGTTCTTCATCGATACCATTTGTGGAAATTGTCCCCAAAGCTAGTGTTAGAAATGAAGAACTGCTTAAGGAAAAAGATCCTAAATCTCCCTTGTCGACATCTCAAATGAATGCTTTCCTTGGAGATGATTGGGGTTCCTTGAATTTTTCCAAGTTCTTCAATGCTGGATATAAGGTAGATCCCTCTTCCGTGGACCTTCCATGTGCCCCTAATACAAAGGTGGATAATAATCCTGCAAAGGAGAAGAAGTGAAATCCTATTTAGGAAATCACTCCTTCTTGGACTAAGGAAAACAATCCGCCTCCTACAAAAGAGATTAACATTTTTGAGCTTGGTAAGGAAGGTAGAATTAATCCCATAGAGAAGTTTGAAATCCATTGGTGGAACAAAGCACTCTATGTGGATCCATCGCCCCCTAAAGTTTTGAAAATTCTCTATGGGTTTAGAAATGAGCTCGCTTCTTGATATGGCTATAAGAAAAAAGGGCCTAGGACATATTGAGCAAGGAATTTAGGTCCCTATTCATCTCAAACCACGATGATGCAATTTGGGACTAGGATGTTCCATCGAACAGTCTAAGCAAAAGCCTTGGTGGAGTGTTAAAATGATTTCATTCAAATCCCTAAATCTTGTGCACCCTGAGTTAATAGAGGAAATTGATCAAGCTGAGAAGGTCCCTCTTGATGTCTTCTCATCAGTTAAAGTGTTAGAGGATTTTTTGGGTGCCTATTCCGCGTTACCTCCTTATCACCACAAAAGATGATTCTCGTATCACTTGCATGACTAAGTATATTTCAGGGAATCTATCTTGAGTATTGATGAAGAGTACCCTCTATCTAACACCAGTGATGATGTTGTGATACCTCATAATGAAGACCATAATTCCCTCCTAAAAGGGGATACTATTGAGATCTCTATGGATCCCGCATCCGCTGAAAAAGTGATCAAAATCGGGAAGTGTCTCTCTCTCTTGAAGTAGACAAACATTCTGATATTTGATGTTCTCATCATCACATCTTCGCTTGGAAATATGAGGATATGCTTGGTATTGATGAATCCATAGTAATTCATAATATCATCCCGTGTCTTGATGCCAAGCCGGTTAAGCAAAAAATTTGAAAGATCAATCCCAAGGTGGCATTAATGGTTAAGACTGAGATAGAGAAACTTTTGAAAGAAAGCTTTATCTTCCCTATCGATTATTCCCCTTGGATTTCGAATATAGTTTCCATTAACAAACCTGATAGTCATATTCACATATGCATCAACTTTAGAGATCTTAACAAGGCTTCTCTTAAAAATAATTTTCTGCTACCTAATATAGATATAATTTTTGACTCAACTACAGGTCATGCATTGCTTTCTTTCATGGATGGCTTCTCAGGTTATAATCAGATCTGTATTAACTCAGACAATCAATGCAAGACAACATTCACTACCTCATGGGGTACTTTATGTTATGTGGTCATTCCCTTTGGGTTAAAGAATGTAGGAGCTAGTTACCAGTGGGCGATGACCCTAATATTCCATGACTTTATTCATAATATTTTAGAGGATTACATTGATGACATATTGGTGAAATCAGTAACCCATTAGGATTATCCCAAGAACCTTCATCTTATGTTTGAAAGACTTTGACTCTATAAAATGAGACTAAATCCCCTTAAGTGCATCTCTGGTGTTGACGCTAAAAAGCTTCTGGGGTTTATAGTACCTCATCATGGGATCGAAGTTGACACCAAAAAGATTGATGCCATCATTAGCATGCCTCCACCCAAGAATATTATTGAGTTGCAAAGTCTTCAAGGGAAGATTCAAACAATTCATAGATTCATATATCAGTTGGTTGATCACACCCTTCCTTTTAGTCGCATATTGAAAAAGGATGTTCGCTTCATGTGGGATGAGGAATGTCAAAGAGCCTTTGAGTCAATCAAATCCTATTTGGCCAACCTTCCAGTATTAATGCCGACTATGCAAGAGAGGCCTTTTCTGCTTTATCTAGCTATGTCACCATATGCTTTGGCAGCTTTATTAGCCCAAAATGATGATAGTGGAAGAAAAGAGCAGTCTACTACATTAGCCATGTCGTGGTTGACTATGAAATCTGTTATTCCTCCATGGAGAGAAAGTGTCTTGCTCTTGTCTTTGCTGCAAAAAAGTTGAGGCATTATCTTCTCCATGTTGAAACACATGTTATAGTAAAAATGGATCTCTTAAGACATCTATTTTCTAGCACTGATCTGGTAGGGAGGTTAGCAAAATGGGTTATGTTGCTCTCTAAGTTTGACATAAAGTTTTTTACTCAAAAATCAATAAAGGGTCAAGTGATTGTCGATCAGTTGGCAGATGCTCCTTCATCTTGCTCATTTCCTGGCTAGGATTTGTTTCACGATGAAAACATTTTTGCAATCGATCATAACCTCGAATGGAAAATGTATTTCGAGGGATCGAGGTTTCAAATTGGTTCCAAAGCAGGTGTGGTTCTAGTATCCATCGAAGGTAAATTGGTTCCCTTATCCTTTCGATTAGATTTTCCTTGTACCAATAACATCGCTAAGTACAAAGCCCTTATAGCTGGCCTTTGTGCCACGATGGTGTTAAATATCAAACACCTCTATATCTTAGGCAACTCCGAACTTATAGTGAACCAAATAACAGGAACCTATTAGGCCAAGCAAAGTAAGTTGTCCCTATACCGGGACCTTGCCTTGTCTTTGCTCAAAAAAATTTCTTCTTTCACAATAGACAATTTCCCTAGGAGAGAAAATAGACACGTTGATGACATGGCAAGCACAACTTCCTTGGTACCTTCTGAAGAAGATACAAAAGAATACAATTTCATGGTCTAAGTCTTGTGAAACCCTACGGTTCCTAAAGAACCCAAAGTTGAGTCCCCTACGTGTTCCCATGTGGATTCTGGGGAATGGTTTTCTGATATCTATAACTATCTAAAGACTGGGAACTTCCCCGATGATGCGACAAAAAAAGATCGCATTCGTATAAGGAAGCTTTTGGTTTGCTATGTCATCTTGTCTGACATACTTTATAGGAAGGCCTATAATGGCCTGCTTCTTAGGTGTCTTCCTAAAGAAGAGATACCCCTTGCCCTTAAGGAAGCCCACGCGGGGTTTGGAGTTGGAAATTTTGGTGGTAAGTGCTTGGTGTGAAGATTAATACACATGGGATACTATTGGAAAAAAATGGAACTAGATTCCTTTGAATTTGTCAAAAAGTGCCCTTAATGTTAGCAACATAGTTGAATCATTCATGTGCCTACCCAAGAGTTACAAAACCAAACTTCCCCTTGGCCATTCGCTAAGTGGGGGTTGGATGTTATTGGAAAGATATCACACCTCTCTTTCAAGGGAAATACCTTTATCATTACCACTACGAATTACTTCACAAAGTGGGTCGAGGCTATCCTGCTCTGATCTATGAATGCCAAAGCTATCTGTAGCTTTCTTATGAACAATATCATTTCTCAATTCGGATTGCTCACTACACTTGTTTCTGACAATGGTACGTCATTTAAGAACAAGGAAGTGAAGCAGCTCCTCAAGAAATTTCACATCCAACATAGGTTTTCCACGCCATACTAACTGCAATGTAATGGTCAAGCAGAAGTGTCAAATAAAACTCTTGAACTTATTCATTGTAAAATAGTTAACATGGAAAAGATTGGCACAATCAACTGACATAGGCTTTATGGTCCTATCGCATGAGTGTTTGTATGGCTACAGGAACAATGCCTTATAACCTCGTGTATGGTGTCGAAGCTATCATGCCTTTGGAGCTAGAAATTCTATCTCTATGAGTTTCCCTTAAGGGGCTAATTGATAATTAGACCTATCAAGTTAACCATTCACATCAATTGAAGATGCTCGAGGAACACCATTTATGAGCCCTCAAACATCTTAAAGCTTATCAATGGTGGTTATCTAGATAGTACAATCAAAGTGTGCTTCCTAGAACCTTTAAAATAGGATATTTAGTTCTTTGCAAAAACTAAAGAAATGTAAATGTGTTTCCTGACCAGAGGGGAAAGTTCAGCCCTAACTTGTTAGGCCCTTACGTTGTGATTTCTGTATATGGCTCAGGAACCTATGGATTGTCATCGATAGATGGAACACATTTAAAGGAAATTGTTAATGTGATGCATCTCTCTCATTACTACGCGTAGTGTCCTATGTGTCACCTATGTGGAGCTCTCTGAATGAGAAAGAGTAGTAGTACTACATATGTTGACACTGTTCATTAACACATTACGAGAATTTTGTGTTATGAATGGCCATGTACATGTGTGTGTGTGTGTCCATTAGATCATCATTGTATTTAATTAACATACAATCATATGTGTTTGTTAATCATATTAGCATATAATGTAAGCATACATCAACATGAGAATATAACATCCATAGCATAAAAATTTGAGAAATGCATAAAAAACATACACATCCAGATAAACAATGCCATGAAACTAGAATCGATGGATCCATATATGTATATATATACATAATGTATATATACAATGTCATGTACATGTATCGGGCCACTACAAAAAAATGAGTGGCTATTGAATATATGTCTATACAGAAAGATCTATAAGTATATATGAAAATATATGTATCTCGCTATAAAAATGATATGCACAAAAAATGATGATGAGCCCCTGATCATTGTGGCGTGTGGCTCTCAAAGCCCTTTGACTCTTGTAGATGATTTGGAAGCCGTGGGAAGGGTTGAACGGTGATCATCGAGCGCAAATGATGAGAGTGTGATGCAGATAGTGCTACTCACATTCGTCTACCCACCGCAACTGGTCTTGTAGTCGCTGAACATTTGTTGGGATCACAACCCCTGGATACCCACCAAGGTCATTGAGATGGCTCAAAAGGGCATCTCATGCCTTCTCATTGGCATCAACCCCCCTCATTGCCATGTCTCACTCGGCGAGCACCGTCCGCAGCTCACCCGACAAGTGGTCACACTACCCTCACACAACTGTCAACTCCATAGTGAGTTGAATGATCTCTGTACACCACTCCTCATATGCTGTCTTCAGGCATACAACCAGCTCAAAGTTGGGGGCATGATGTCCTGTAGACATTGGATGCTATGCCTTGAGTACTGTATAGTGAGGGCAACCTCTGAAATACACTGAACTATGAGCCCAGTCCATCCTTGTGCATCCTCTATAACCACGGAAATGGAAAACACATCAGTATCATATGGCATACATATAAGATACATATATCATAAAATTGAAAGTACGAAACATAAAATAATAAATCATGTATACCTAGATCCCTCAGCTTCCATGTCAGGTCAGGGTGAGGGTCGGTGCTAGGACTTGTTCTGCCGACCTTGGTGCCTACTTTTGGTGCTGCAAGAGATGTAGTCACAGTAGAAGATGGTGGTGCTGAAGAGATAGGGGTAGCCGGTGGGGGATCTGACCTCCTCTGTCACCTCAGCCTCGATGGCACCGTCTCCTCCTCCCTGACCTCTTGACAACCTCTCCTATCCTGTGGTGGTAGGGTTGGTAAGTCACCCTATAGACTAGGGTCACCTCCCAAAGCACCCATGTTGAAAATAGGAGTAAGATGATTCCTCTCCCACCACCGCATGAAGTCCTCTGCCACACTAACATTATCTATTGTCGATATGGACAGTAGATCATGGTCGAGCTCATCATCATCAGAGGGGATGATATCTATAATTTTCAGGCGATGGTGGTCCCCAAGCCTCGCCATGCTCCTATGAGCCCTAGTATAGGTGAGCACATCCATTGGTATAGTCTGCAATGGGCCATGTTGTCGCATGACCCAACCCTATTAGTAGGGTACAATGACAAAATCCCTATGCCCAATCAAAAAATGATCTCGCTACAGGTTCCTCAGGTACCTGTTGTCATCCACCCACTTGAAAAATTGGTCAAGTCTCCATTAGACCCTATCTGTTGTGAGGGTATCAAACTATAACTGCCAAAACTATAGGTCTCTGAATCTCCACTAGCATGTCATGTCATACCGGTGGGCCATGGGGACCTAATATGGTCGTCACTGTGGAAAAATGACTGACTGAGTGCACATGATGTGGGCAAAGGCCTACACTTGAAAAAGTGTGTACATTGTAAGACTATGGTACTCGTAATGCATGTACCAGCCTAGCTCCTATTAGAGGTGCACAAGCATGCTATGCCCCCAGGCAAAGATGGTCCTATGCTCCACCATCTCTTTGATAGTATGAACAATGCCTCTATATATGTGTGAGCCTTACCCATCAATCGTGATCTAGAAGGCAATGATCACGACCATAACCCGGTGGATGAATGATGTTATGGTCCTCACCTGGTCATACCAGTGCATATAAATGCGACCTGTGCCATCGTCGTTGTCCATCCTCCCTGTGCATTAGCGGACACCCTCTGATCGCTCTTGTGCTAGTCGTGTATCATCTAGGGCTATGCACCATCCATGGATGGGTAGTCTGAGGATCTGATAGACATCCTCAGTAGTGACTGTCATCTCTTCACATGGTATCTAGAACGATGATGTAGTGGCATCCCACCGCTCCATGAGCGCCATCAACATCCACTCATGATATTGCATCTCTGGCATGGTGAACACATTCCAGAGACCAACGTGAGCCAAGAGTGTGACCTTGTCCTTGGATAGGTGGTCCCTCTACTCATGACCCAACTAGAATGCTCGCCCTCTAGGATGCTCCCGAATCTTTGAGAACTCCTGCCAAAAAGTAACAATTTTTTTGAATCAAAACATCAACATTTACATCAAAAGTAAGGAAAATAACTAAGACCTATACGCGACACATAGATGTATGCGCACCACACATATGTCTCCCACCACCATGGTCTTCTAAAAAATGATAATGCGCATACAAGACTGCAGCACTTATCTTGTATGATAGCATGATTTTTGGATGTAGGCGCGCGGAAAAGATGCTTACGCACCTCACCGGTGGAAAAACCTTAAAAAATACATAAAAACTCACAAAGAATGCAAGTTTGTGGCCTACCTAGTCCACCTCGCGACCCTCAGTGATGTGCCAATGTAGCTACTCCAGCCTCAGCTCCTCATACTCTCTCTTGCTAGGCATTTTGTTGACTTTTCTCTCACAAAAGTCAATAATTTTATTATGGTGAATAGTGAAAATGACCCTTCTAGTGGCCCACCTATGTATATATAGGCCTCCCAAGGCCCATTTTTCCTAGGCTTTATGGCTTCTTGGTTTCTCCTAAATTTTCCCCACTAAGCTAGGGGAAAACTCAGGAGGGGGCATAAGGTCGTCTCTTCATATTTTTCTTCCGAATTGACAACTTTTTCTTGATCATTCCTCTCTCCATGGTAGCTTTCTTCTAATTTTTCAAGGCTGACCTAAAATTTGAGTTTTGTAGGTTAGGACCTTCAATAGTTTCTGGTGACCACTTGGATATTGTTTGTTGAGCTCAGACGTTGGGGGCACCTTTAGTTCTGGCTAACTTGGCCATAGTAGCTGCTATGGTCTCTCTCTGTTGGCACACAAATCTATAAAATTCAAAAATTTGGGTGAAATTTTTTCTTTTCTACTTCAGTGAGGCTGATTTTCTCAAAATAGAGCCCACTAAAGTGGGGGAAAAATGTAATATCATAGAATTGCACCTAGGGTCAATTCCATATTTTCAATTTTATGCCTAGCATTTATGGCACCCTAAGACATTAATCAAAAAATCCCATGGGTCAGAATTTCATGACTCTAACTTCATGTGGACAAGCGGCTGAGCAATAGAAGCTTGGTGACACATTTTCTGAGAATATAGGCCTTGGACAAATGCGCGCTATATAGACATGTGCATAGCATGCTAGCATCCTATCTGTTTCTTGAGTTCAAAACACAAAATCTGGAAGTTTAACCCCTGAGACACATGTCCTGGTGGTTACACTATGAAAGTAATGGATCTTTTCTGCCCTTAGTAGTATAAGAACCTCCTTCTACCTCTCATTTGAAGGTTGGAACACATCAAACTAGCTCTCTTTTTGTTTTGCTACAACTTTGAGATTCCTTCTCCTTTGATAGTAGTGCATTCACAGGTGAAGCCATGTTGGACAGAGGTCCCCCCTAGAGTAGCGACAACTGTCAAGCAAGCACTCAATGAAGCATCCGTGTACTCTAGAGAGGGCCTTAGACCATGGGTAACACTCTCTCTTCCTCTTTCACTTTCCTTTTACATGTATTTTTCTACTTTATTGTGGTGTGGGTTCTACTCTTCACCACAAGCTAATTGTGGTGCAGGTTCTACCCCTAATTGGGTATTGCTTTCACTGCATGCTTTATTTACTACTTTAGCATTCCTTTCCAATTTAGTTGTTCGTGCAGGTGGGAACACAAAAATGGGATTTGATTAAGGCAGGCCCATATACAACTACCCAACAACTTTCTCCTTAATCTTTTATGTGCAGGTCACAAAAAGGAGCTTGGAGTGAAGACTTGAGTGTCTGGGAAAAAGGTAAGCTTTCTCCAAGCATCATAGTATTTCATTCAATATTTGGTTTTCTAGTTATCTAAATAGTCTCATATGGATTACTCCTCAGTCTGGGAGTAGGATTTTTTTCTATCTGTAGGGATCCTGAGCTTTCTATTGCTTAGGATTCCAACACATCTTTTAGATGATAGTGCACTTTGTTGGCATCCTAGAACTGTGCTGACGTCTTCTAGCCAAGAGCTCTCTTCTTTGAGACAATAATCTTTTAATCTAGCTCTCTTAGGATCTCTGATTATTTTCCCTAAAGTGTAACTAGGTTTTAGCTTTTTATTATTTTGAGGTGTATACGGGTAGTTTATTCCATGGTGGTTTCTCGAGAAAGGAGAGACCCATGTGTAGTGAATCCCTCTTATATCACATTTTAGTGAACCTGATGTGAATGTCATAACTTTCTTTGCAATGTTGCATGTCTATGATAATGGCTTTTCTGAGGAAGATTTCAATATGCTGAAGGATGCTCTAGATGATTTCTTAGAAGCACTCTCCCCTATCCTCAAATCTCCCAAACAAGTCTGCTCTCGATAGAATGAGGGATCCATATATGTGGTGGTGGTCTCAGTGGCTCCTCCGAGCCCTAAGAAATCCATCATATTTGTAACCCTAGCTGACTCTTCCACCTATGGAATCTCATGTTGTAGTGATTCACCAAGCTTGTATTCAAGGTTCGTGAAAGCTATGGATTATACATCTTACAACACTGTTGGACACACATATCCTATGAGGAGTAATAAACAAAACTTGGATCAACAAGCTTTTGTCCCTACTTCGCAACCTATTTCTTTGCCACCTTCTCAACCAAACCATCTTGTGGCACCTAAGCCTACGATCAAAGCACCAGGAAATTATGATCTTGTCGAGCAGCTTCGTGTTACTCTGGATAAGATCTCACTTTGGGATTTGATTCAGAACGCTCTAGTTTATCAAGAGATGCTTCAAGAAGCATTACAAGAGATTCTCTTGCCTGCCTCCAATAGGCCCACGGATGTTAATGCATTGTTGGATCATATTCGTGTGGATTCTCTGAATATCACATTCCACCTACAAGAAATCCCTCCTCTGGATGTACAAAAACAAGCAAAACTTTTGATGATTGTAGTCAATGTTAACAATATCAGTATTAGGCATACCCTCATTGACACCAATGTGGCTCTCAATGTTTGCAGTATGGACCTACTACCTAAAATTAAAGTTGATTCATCTTATTTAGTAGCTTCCTCCTTGTACATTCATGGGTTCAATAATGCTTTCCACCAAGCTCTAGGTACGGTAATACTACCTTTGCAGCTAGGCCCTATTACCTTACCCACGTTGATTTATGTGATGCAAAACCCCTTAGCATACAACCTCCTCTTAGGGAGACCTTGGATCCATGCTATGGGTGCGCTAACCTCTACCTTACACTGTTCCTTGAAATTAGTCGCCAATAACCAAGTAGTTATAGTCAAAGTGGATTCAGAAGGCATTCACCTCTATGAATTGACCTCCACCAGTCATGCTTCAACTATGTCTACCTTCAAGAATTGTATTCCTTCTCTGAATTCTATGCTCTAGCATGTTCTTCATTGATACTCTTTGGGGAAATTGTCCCTAAAGCTAGTGTGAAAAATGAATAACTGCCAAAGGAAGAAGATCCTAAATCTCCTTTGTCTACTTCTGAAACGAATGCTTTCCTTGGAGACGATTGGGGTTCCCTAAACTTTTTTGAGTTCTTCAATGTAGAATATAATGTAGATCCCTCTTGCATGGACCTTCCATGTGCCCCTAACACAAAGGAAGATAAAACTCCCATGGAGGAGAAGAAGTGTGATCCTGTTCAGGAAATCACTCCTTATGCCGAGGAGAACAATCCACCTCCTACAAAAGAGATTAACATTTGTGAGCATGACAAGGAATGTGGAAGTACCCCTGTAGAGACATTCAACATCCATTGGTGGAACAAAGTGCTCTATGTGGATCTGCCACCCCTTGAAGTTTTGAAAACTTGCTATGGGTTTGGATATGAGCTTGCTTCTCGATATGGCTATGGGAAAAAGGGCCTAGGACATATCGAGCAAGGAATTCAGGTCCCTATCCATCTTAAACCATGATGATGCAATTTGGGAATAGGATGTTCCATCGAACAGTCTAAGCAAAAGCTTTGGTGGAGTGTTAATATGATTTCGGTCGAACCCTTAAATCTTGTTCACCCTGAGTTAATAGAGGAAAATGAGCAATCCGAGAAGGTCCCTCTCAATGTCTTCTCTTTAGATGAAGCATTAAAGGAGTTTCTAGGTGCCTATTCCTCATTACCTCCTTATCACCACAAAAGACTATTGCCATATCACTTGCATGACCAAGCGTATTTCAGGGAATCTGTCTTGAGTATTGATGAAGAGGACCCTCTATCTAACACTAGTGATGATGTTGTGATACCTCATCATGAAGACCATAATTCCATCCTAAAAGGGGATACTATTGAGATCTCTATGGATCCCACATCCCCTGAAAAAGTGATCAAAATCGGGAAGTTTCTCTCTCCAGAAGAAGTAGTCAAACATTCGTATCTCTTGCGTTCTCATCCTAACATCTTCACTTGGACATATGAGGATATGCCTAGTATTGATGAATCCATAATAGTTCATAATATCTTCTTGTGTCCCAATGCTAAGCTGGTTAAGAAAAAAATCTGAAAGATCAATCCCCAAGTGCCATTAATGGTTAAGACTGAGATAGAGAAACTGTTGAAAGCGGGCTTTATCTGCCCTATCGATTATTCCCCTTGGATTTTGAATATATTTGTCATTAGAAAATCTGATGCTCATATTCACATATTCATCGACTTTTGAGATATTAACAAGGTTTCTCTTAAATATTATTTTTTGCTAGTGAATATAGATATGATTGTCGACTCGACTGTAGACCATGCATTGTTTTCTTTTATGGATGGATTCTTGGGTTATAATCAAATCCATATTAACCCGGACGATCAATACAAGACAACCTTAACTACCCCATGGGGTACTTTTTGTTATGTGGTCATGCCCTTTGGGTTAAAGAATGCTAGAGCTACTTACCAGTGGGTGGTGGACCTAATATTCCATGACTTTATTCACAAGATTTTAGAGGATTATGTCAATGACATATTGGAGAAATCGGTAACCCATAAGGATCATCCTAAGAACCTTCATCTTATTTTTGAACGACTTTGACTCTATAAAATGAGACTAAATCCCCTTAAGTGTGTCTTTGGTGTTGATGTTGGCAAGTTTCTGGGGTTTATAGTCTCTCTTCGTGGGATTGAAGTTGACGCTAAAAGGATTGATGCCATCATTAGCTTGCCTCCACCAAAGAATACTAGTGAATTGCAATGTTTACAAGGGAATATTTAGGAAATTCACAAACTCATATCTCAGTTGGCTAATCTCACCCTTCCTTTCACTCGCCTACTTAAAAAGGATGTTTTCTTCATGTGGGATGAGGAATGCGAAAGAGCCTTTGAGTCAATCAAATCCTATTTGGCCAACCCTCCCATTTTGAAGCCGACCATGCAAAATAGGCCCTTTCTGCTTTATCTAGCTGTGTCACCATATGCTTTGACAACTCTCTTAGCCCAATATGATGACACTAGAAAGGAAAGATCAGTCTACTACATTAGCCACATCCTAGTTGACTACGAAACCTGTTATTCCTCCATGGAGTGATAGTACCTTGCTCTTGTCTTTGCTGCACAAAAGTTGAGGCATTATCTTCTCCATGCTAAAACACACATCATAGTAAAAACGAATCTTTTAAGACATCTATTTTCTAGCACTAATCTGGCAAGGAGGTTAGCAAAATGGGTTATGTTGCTCTCTGAATTTGACATAAAGTTTGTTACTCATAAATCAATAAAGGGTCAAGCAGTTTCAGATATTTGGAAAACGCTCCCTCATCTTGCTCCTTTCCTGGCTTGGATTTTTTTTGTAATGAAAACATTTTTGTAATCCATAACAACCCTAAATGGAAAATGTATTTCGATGGATCGAGGTGTCAAAATGGTTTCAGAGCAGGTGTGGTTCTAATATCCCCCAAAGGTAAACCGGTTCCCTGATCCTTTCAATTAGATATTCCTTATACCAATAACATTATTGAGTACGAAGCCCTTATATTTGGCCTATGTGCCATGATGGCGCTACAGATCAAACACCTTCGTATCCTAGGTGACTCCGAATTTATAGTGAACAAAATAATGGGAACCTATTGGGCCAAGCAAAGTAAGTTGTCCTAATACCTAGACCTTTCCTTTTCTTTGATCAAATAGTTTTCTTCTTTCACAATAGAAAATGTCCCTAGGAGAGAAAATAGACATGCTGATGCCATGGCAAGCACAGCTTCCTCAGTACCTTTCGAAGAAGATACGAAAGAATACCATTTCATAGTCGATGTCTTGTGAAACCCTATGGTTCCTGAAGAACTTGAAGTAGAGTCCCCTACATGTTCCCATGTGGATTTTGGGGAATGGTTTCTGATATTTATAACTATCTGAAGATTGGGAACTTCCCTGATGATGCAACAAAAAATGACTGCATTCATATAGGGCAGCTTTCGGTTCGCTACATCATCCTATCTAACATCCTTTATAGGAAGGCCTATAATGGCTTGCTTCTTAGGTGTCTTACTAAAGCATAGATACCCCTTGCCCTTAAGGAAGCCCATGTGGGCTTTGGGGGTTGACATTCTGGTGGTAAGTACTTGGTCCAAAGATTAATACACATGTGATACTATTGGGAAACAATGAAACAAGATTCCTTTGACTTTGTCAAAAATTTCCCTCATTGTTAGCAACACAGTCAATTCATTCATGCATCTGCCAAAGAGTTACAAAAAAAACTTCCCCTTGGTCATTTGCTAAATGGGGGTTGGATAATATTGGAAAGATATCACCCCCCTCTTCCAAGGGACATTCCTTTATCATTACCGCTATAGATTACTTCACAAAGTGGGTTGAGGCTATCCTACTCTGATCCACAAATGTTGAAGCTATCTGTAGCTTTCTTATGAACAATATCATTTCTCAATTTGGATTTCCCGCTACATTTGTTTCTAACAATGGTACGCCATTTAAGAACAAGGAAGTGAAGTAGTTCCTCGAGAAATTTCACATCCAACATAGGTTTTCCACACCATACTATCTGCAATCTAATGGTTAAGTAGAAGCGTCAAATAAAACTCTTGAACTTATTCTTCGTAAAATAGTTAATAAACATGGTAAAGATTGGTACATTCAATTGACATACACTTTATGGGCCTATTGCATGAGTGTTTGTATGGCTACAAGAATAACACCCTATAACCTTGTGTATGGTGCCAAAGCTATCATGCCTTTGGAGCTATAAATTATGTCTCTACGAGTTTCCCTTAAGGGGCTAATTGATAATGAGACCTATCAAGTTAACCATTTGCATCAGCTAGAGATGCTCAATGAATTCCATTTACAAGCCCTCGAACATCTTAAAGCTTATCAATGGTGGTTATCTAGATAGTACAATCAAAGTGTGCTTCCTAGAACCTTTAAAATTGGAGATTTATTTCTTTACGAAAACTAGAGAAATATAAATGTGCCGCCCAACCAGAGGGGAAAGTTTAGCCCTAACTAGTTAGGCCCTTACATTGTGATTTGTGTATATGGTTCAGGCACCTATGTATTGTCATCTATGGATGGAATGCCTTTAAAGGAACCTGTTAACATGATGCATCTCCATCATTACTATGCGTAGTGTCCTATGTGTCACCTATGTGGCACTCTCTCAATGAGAAAGAGTAGTAGTACTACATATGTTGACATTGTTCATTAACACATTATGAAAAAAATTTGTGTTATGAATGACCATGTGCATGTGTGTGTGTTTGTGTCCATTAGATTATCATTGTATTTAATTAACATACAGTCATGTGTGTTTATTAATCATATTAGCATCTAATGTAAGTATACATCCACATGAGAATATAACATCCATAGCATAAACATGTCAAAAATGAATAAAAGAATTAACATCTAGATAAACAATGCCATGAAACCAAAATCAATATATCCATATATGTATATATATATATACACAATGTATGTATCCAATGTCATGTACATGTATCTGGCCACTACTACAAAAAATGAGTGGTTGTTGAATATATGTCTATATTTAAAGATCTATAAGTATATATGAACATATATGTATCTCACTACAAAAATGATATGCACAATAACTGATGATGAGCCCCTGATCATTGTGGTGTGTGGCTCCTGGAGCCCTCTAGCTTTGGTGGATGCTCTGGAAGCCGTGGGAGGGGCTAAATGGTGGTCATTGAGCATGAACGATGAGAGCATGATGCAAATAATGCTAACCACATCCCTTTGATCTCCCTCTGTAAGGAAGATATTGTCAGCTTTTCCAACCACAACTGGTCTTGCAGTCACTGAACATCTACCAAGATCACAACCACTGACTTCCCATAGAGGTCATTGAGATGGCTCTGAAGGGCATCACATGCTTGCTCAACGGCATCAACCCTCCTCACTATTGTGTATCGCTTGGAAAGTGTCATTCTCAAATCCCCTGATAGTTGGTTGCCCTGCCCTTGCATGGCCATCAACTCCAAAATGAGCTGAATGATCTCTACACCCTGCTCCTTATATGTAGTCTGCATGTGTACAACTAGGTCAAAGCTAGGGGAATGACGTCCCATAGACACTGGCCGATACACCTCGAGTACTAATCCCTGAATCAGTACAATGGGAGCGACCTCTAAAATACATTGAGTTATGAGCCCAGTCTATCCCTATGCATCATCTACAACCATAGAAAAGGAAAAAGCATTAGTATCACATGACATATATATAAGATACATATATCATAAAATAGAAAGTACAAAGCATAAAATAACAAATCATGTATACTTGGATCCCCTAGCTTCCATGTCGGGTCAGGGTGAGGGTCAATGCTAGAACTTGCGTTGTCAGCCTCGGTGGCAGCTCCTGGTGCTACAAGTGATGGAACTGTAGTAGAAGACAGTGGTGCTGAAGAGATACGGGTAGCCAGTGGGGGATCTGACCTCCTCTATCACCTCAACCTTGATGGCACTACCTCCTCCTCCCCCTCCCCGACCTGCTGCCAACCTCTCCTCCTATCTTGTGGTGGTGGGGTTGGTAAGTCCCCCTATGAACCAGGGTCCCCTCCTAGAGCACCCTCACCAAACATAGGAGCAAGACAATGCCTTTCCCACCACCGTGTGAAGTTCGCTACCACACCAACATTATCCACATTTGATATGGTTGGTAGATCATGGTTAGGCTCACCATCATTAGAGGGGATGATATTTGTAATAGTTGGGAGAGGGTAGTCCCCAACCCTCATTGCGCTCCTATGAGCCCTAGTATAGGTGGGCACATATGTCGGTATAGTTTGCGGTTGGCCATGTTGTCACATGACGCAACTCTAGTAGTAGGGTACAATGACAAAATCCCTATGCCCAATAAAAAATGATCTCACTGCAGGTTCTTCTAGTACCTGACGACGTCCACCCACATGAAAATTAGATGGGGTCTCCATTGGACCCTATCTTCCATGAGGGTATCAAACTGTAACCACAAAAAATGTTGGTCTCTAAATCTCCACTAGCCCATCATGTCATACCAGTGGCCATGGCGACTTGATAGGGTTGTCGCTGCAGAAAACCAATCGACCAAGTGTACATGATGTGGGCGAAGGTCCATACCTACAAAAGTGTGAACATTGTATGGCTACAGTACTCGTAATGCATGTACGGGCCAGACTCCTGGTAGAGGTGTGCAAGCATGCTATGCCCCCAGGCGAATATGGTCCTATGCTCTACCATCTCTCTGATAGTATGAATGAGGCCTTTGTGCAGGTGCAAGCCTCACCCATGAATCGTGATCCGGAAGGCAACGGTCATGACCATAACCCAATAGATCAATGGTGTTGTGGTCCTCACTTGGTCATACTAGTGCATATAAATGTGACCCGTGACATCACCATCGTCCATCCTCCCTATGCAGTAGTGGATGCCCTCTGATCACTTCCGCATCAATCATGTATAATCTAGGGCCACCCATCATCCATGGATGGGTAGTCCAAGGGTCTGATAGACATCCTCGAGAGTGACCATCATCTCTCGACATGGTAGCTGGAAAGATGATGTAATGTCATCCCACCGCTCCATGAGGTCCATTAGCATCCACTCATGATATCTCATCTCTAGCATGGTGAACACATGCCAGAGACCGATGTGCTCCAAGAGTGTGACCTCATCCTTAGATAGGTGGTACCTCTACTTGCAAACCAGCTAGAATGCTCACCCTCCAAGATGCTCTCGAATCTCTAGGTACTCCTACCAAAAAGTAACAAAAAATATGAATCAGAACATCAACATTTATATCAAAAGTAAGGAAAATAACTAAGACCTATGCATGACGTGTAGACATCTGCACGCCACGCATACGTCTCCCACCACCATGGTCACCTCAGAGACGATAGCGTGTGTAGAAGACTGCAACACTTATCTTCGACAACAACATGATTTTTGGACGCAGGTGGGTAGAAAAGATTTGTGTGCACCTCATTAGTTGAAAACCCTTAAAAAATGGATGAAAAATAAAAAAAGAACGCGAGTTTGTGGCCTACATGGTCCACCTCACAACCCTCGACAATGTCCCAACGTAATTTCTCCAGCCTCAACTCCTCATACTCTCTCCTACTAGGCATTTTTTTGACTTTTCTCTCACAAAATTCAATAATTTGCTCGTGGTGAATAGTTAAAATGACCCTTCTAGGGACCCACCTAGGTATATATAGGCCCTAGGGACCCACCTAGGTATATATAGGCCCCCCAAGGCCCATTTTTCCTAGGCTTTGTAGCTTTCTGGTTTCCCTTGAATTTTCCCCACTAAGCTAGGGGAAAACTCGGGAGGGGAATAAGGTCATCTCTTGATCATTTTTTTCTTTCAAATTGATGACTTTTTCTTGATCATTCCTCTCTCAGTGGTAGCTTTCTTCTAATTTTTCAAGGCTGACCTAAAATTTGAGTTTTGCAGGTTAGGACCTTCAGCAATTTTTGGCAGTTGCTTGGATATTGTTTGTTGAGCTCAGATGCTGGGGGCACCTTCAGTTCTGGTAAGCTCAGTTGTAGTAGCCACTATGGCCTCTCTTTGTTGGCATGCAAATCCATAAAATTCAAAATTTGGGTGAAATGTTTTATTTTCTACTTTAGTGAGGCTAATTTTCTCAAAATTGAGCCCACTAAAGTGGGGGAAAAATGTAATATTGCAAAATTGCAGCTAGGGGCAATTCCATATTTTTACATTTATGCCTAGCATTTATGGCACCCTAAGACATTAATAACAAAATCCCATGGGTCAAAATTTCTTGACTTTGACTCCATGTGGACAAGTGGCTAAGCAATAGAAGCTCGACAACGCATTTTCTAAGAATATAGGCTTTAGACGAATGTGCAATACATAGGCGTCTGTGCAGTGCACTAGCGTCTTGTCCGTTTCTCAAGTTAAAAATGCAGAATCTAGAAGGTTAACCCTTGAGACATGTGTCCTAGTGGTTACACTTTGAAAGTAACAGCTCTTTGCTGCCCTTGCAAGCATAAAAAACCTCCTTCTACCTCTCATTTGAATGTTGGAACACATCACACTAGGTCTCTTTCTGTTTTGCTACAACTTTGAGATTTTGTCTCCTTTCATATCAGTGCATTCACAAGCAAAGCCATGCTAGACTGAGGCCCCCATAGTAGCAGAAACAACTCTCAAACAACCACTCAATGGTGTGTCTATGTGCTCCAGAGAGGGCCTTAGCCTATGGGTAACACTCTCTCTTCCTCTTTCACTTTCCTTTTACCTGCATTTGTCTACTTTATCATGGTGCGGGTTCTACTCCCGAGTGGGTATTGCTTTCACGACATGCTTATTGTGGTGTGGGTTCTACCCCTGAGCAGGTATTGCTTTCACCACATGCTTTATTTACTGCTTTAGCATTCCTTTCCAACTTGGTTGTTTGTGGAGGTGGGAACACCAAAATGGGGTCTAATTGAGGCAGGCCCTTATATAGCTGGCCAACAAATTTCTCCTTGATCTTTGTGTGTAGGTCATGAAAAGGAGCTTGGAGTGAAGACTTGAGCATCCAGGAAAAAGGTAAGCTTTCTCCAAGCATCATAGTATTTCCTTCAATATTTGGTTTTTTGGTTATCTAAATAGTCCCGTATAGATTACTCCTGAGTCTGTGAGTAGGATTTGTTTATATCCGTAGATCTCCTGAGTTTTCTATTGCTCAGGATGCTAGCACGTCTTTTAGATGACAGTGTGTTGTACTATTGTTCTAGAACTGTGCTAACATCTTCTAGTCGAGAGCTCTCTCCTCTGGGACAAGAATCTTTTAATATGGCTCTCTTAGGATCTCTGATTATTTTCCCTAAAGTGTAACTAGGTTTTAGCTTTTTATTATTCTGAGGTGTAGAAGGGTTGTTCATTCCCTGGTGATCTCTCGAGAAAGGAGAGACCTTTGTGCAGAAAATCCCTCTTATATCATAGAGAGTGAGTATGGATGGATGCTTCATTATAGGCAAGTAGGGAGCATGGAGTACTGGCACCGACTATTAGATAATATTACAGAGGAGGGGATCATATGGTGACCTTATATTGATCATTGATTTCAGTCTTGGAGGTGTGAGGACAAACTATGCAAGGGATACATGTTCTCATGATATTATCTAATCGAGAGGGACCCTTTTATCATTGAGCTATATAGGCCTGATTGGGTTACTCGATAGTTTAGGGTACAATATGATATCCCAGTAGGAGAGTAGAGATTTAGGGATATTTCATGGGAGAGGGGATGGGGGAAGAATCTTCCTGTAGAGTTTGCATGATGGGAGTGGGAGATGCTACCACTAGTGATATGGGGATGAGAGGAGGCCCAGATGATGTGGGTGTGACAAATAGATATAGGGCATGGTTGTAGGGGAGATGACCTGCGAGCAATACCACAATGGATTCGATCATTCTTGTAGTAGGGTTCAGGGTTGAGGATATGTAGGAGAGGCCTTGAAGGAGGCATAGGGTTTATGGACGGGGAGAAGAGGAGGAGGTAGTTCAAGAGGAGGGGAGATAGAAGATGGAGGTGGGTGTTTTGGAGGTGGCATAGAGGGCACTATTGGTGTATCTGGGACCACCGGTCGAGGATCCCACAATTAGACTAGTAGGTGCATAGGCCCATGTCTACATCCTACAACAATAGTTATGGTAGTCTGAGGAAGAGAGGGAGTCTCTATAGGTTGAGGTTAACAGATTATAGGGGTATAGTGCTGATGGTGGATGAGGGGACATGAGAAAATATATATAGGCTATAAGGGGAGGTAGAGAAACTACAGGGCTTACTAGAGACTACATGAGGGGAGAAGGATGAGGCATTGGTGTTGGAAGAGCAAGCTGGGGACCAAGTGGAGGTGCTACAGAGAGATCCATAAGGCCTTGTGGAGGGCGGAGGCTACATAGGCCACTATGGGGGATGGGGGGCTACAAAAAGAGAGGGTTGATGCCCTGAGGAGAGCACAATAGGCAGAGGAATAGGTAGCCTTGATGAGATTAGTGTAGGATGCTTGGGAGCTAGAGTGGAGGAGGCTACAGTAGAAACATGATAGATACAGGATGGAGAGGGACCAACTACAAGTACAAGAAATAGGCATAGAGTATGCTTGGATAGAGGAGGGATATTGGATGGGAGCATATTTTGTGGTCATTCTATATCTAGCACAGAGGGTCCCTCCCTACGTATGAGCAGTTCCATAGAGGCCAACACCCTCCCATTCAAGACTATCACATACCGTGGGTTACAACGACTATAGAGAGATGCCTCCTCATGGTTGAGGACCCGAGACAGACTCTCCCCAACAATCAGATGGAAGGAGTAATGGTTAGGGGCATAAGGGGATAGGCAAAGGATCCCAATTTTTACAGGTGCCCCAATGGACAGTGTATAGATATGTAGAGATGAGACATGGATTTTTGTCTACAAATTGATTTGACAGATTGATCTAGAGATTCATTCATTCTTTTATTCTTTATTGATTCAAGACAACTTGATGTGACATATGTATCCATATCTATATTATGATTCCTTTGCACATGTACTTTGTTATGTGTAATGGACTCCATATGGACCATGGACATTATTATGTACTTTATGGACCTTTGTGATGGGATTTATGGAATTTTTATTATGGACTATGTGATGGACATTATATTTTTGATATATATATATATATATATATATGATATGGTGGATGCTCTATATATGATTCCTATGTGATGCTTTAGTATTTTTTATGCATATGTGTATGATTATGATTATGATTATGATGGATGTGCGTGACATCAAGATGATGATGATTATGATAAATGCATTTACAATGGATGTATGCTATGGATGATATGTCTTATGCTTAACACTTTGTAATGCAAGATGTGATGATTTATGATTTATGATTTATGACATGGATATGATACTAATGGTTTTTCATGTAGGTGGTGATGTAATTGTGATTTATGATGTATGCATATGGGATTATGATGTGTTTATTTATGATGCACTTATTATGGATGGCATGTTAATGTTTGATTAAAAATGTATGATATGCATAACTTTATGGATGGATTACTATATGAGTTTAATCTAATGATATGCATGTAATGAAATGAACCTAATGCAATGAATTAAGATGCTTAGAACAAAAAATCTAAACAACTCAAAATGATAATGAAAGTATAAATGCAATGAATGAAGATGCTTAGACTAACAGATCTATATTAATCTAAACAACTTAGCCTAATAATGAAAATGATAAAGGAATGGATTAAGATGCTTAGAATAAAAAATATATGTTAATCTAAACAACTTAAGAGAATATGATAATGATGGTGAAAAATGAAATGATAATAAATCCTAACAGAATGATAATACAATAGATAATGTAACATAATGAAATGATGAGGAGATGAATAATGAAATGGATAAATGAAATGGATATTGAAATGATTATGCAAGATACTGAAAGTATTAATACAAACTAATGGGATGAAAATGAAATGGACTATGAAATTAATGACAATGATAATGCAATACAATAAAATGAACCTCAATGATAATTGACATGCCTATTGAAATGAATAGTGTTAGGTGATGTAGTGCGCCTGTCAAAACCGTAGGGACCCTGATAGGAAGAATAGGGGGATAACATTTGCACAACCAAAAATTAATGACCATATGTTGGGAAAAAAGGATTGAGATAAATGCAATGCAATGGGAAATATGAATGAAATAAAAATCTAAAGTCATTCTATCATATTCCTAACACTAAAATTTACTATAGCATAGGACACGATATGTTAGGGTATGAAGAACCAAGGCCAATTAGTGTCAAATCCATAGGACTGACACAACACACATGAAGTTTATCCCAACATCCCAAAGTCATGAAGGCTTTGGTTGGGCTTGATGATGGGATAACCATAAGAAAAAAAGATGACCCAACATAAAACAATACCATAGGGATCTTGGTGGGTACTATGCTAGACAACTAGGAAGACAAGATCACACCAAAAATTAAGATATGCCCCTATGTTTACTAGTCAAAGTGCACCATGATATGATGAATTGTGGTGACCTTGATGGGTTATAATAGGAAGCTCAAAAGATAACAAAATGTAGAAGCACCAAAAAATCACAAAAAATTTCAAATATCCTTTTCCATAGGAAATGTGTGCAAGTGTTCTTACCTATTCTAAGATGCAAAACTAAACAAAATGCAACAAGGAAAAAAACACAAAACAAACACTCAAGATTAGGACTAGTTGAATTCAAATAAATCACATGCAAATGGAAATTTTTACCTTATTCAAATTGATGGTTTGGTTGGACCTTGTTGATGCTCAATTGTGTGCTCCTTTATTGGATTTTTATTTCTTTTCGCCTTTTCATTTATCTTTTTCATTTGTCTTGTGTTTTCCTATTGGAGATGACGCAAGGCGTCAAGACATTCATGTCACTTCCATGTTGACCCAAAAAGCTATCTTTTTGTTTTTCCTTTTCTTTTTCTCTTTTTCTCTTTTGTCTTGTGTTTTCCTTTTGGGGATGATGCAAGTCACCGAGACATTCATGTCTCTTCCATGTTGACCCAAAAGGCTTTCCTTTTCCTTTTCATTTTCTTTTTATCTCTTTTGTCTCGTGTTTTTCTTTTGAGGATGACACAAGGCGTCGAGACACCCTATGTCTCTTCCATGTTGACCCAACATGTTTTTCTTTGTTTTTTCTCTCTTTGTGTCATTCTTCCAGTTCTATGTGTATTTGGGGGATGATGACAGTTCGAAGATCTCTAAAAAAATTGTAGCAAAGAACATATTGACCCCAAATCCATAGATCCCTTATGTGTTTGGTGTTTTCATTTTGGGGCAACCCCTCCCTTTTCTTTTTATCTTACATGACATGACTTTTCTTGGAAACATATCACTTGGAATAGGGCTTTCCAAGTTAGATCTCATGTCTTCCTTCTTATTTTTTTTCAGTTTCATTTGCTACTTTAAAGTAATTGCTCATAGTATGGTGTTTAGAAATTTCTTTAAAGTGGGGGCATACATTGGTATTATTCTTTTACATTTTCTTGGTTCTTGGTGCAATCTCTTTACATCATAAGATGCATTTGTTGCTTTGTGGATGACATTGGGTGTAATGTCCTTCAAGAGCATGATCTCTCTTAGCATATTGCATTCCTCTTAGTGGTTTGATGTGACAAATTGCATCACCTAAGTTGCAAATTTTCTGTTCTTTGATTGTTCCTCTCTTTGAGACATTAGGCACAATGTTCCCTAAGTTAAAGACCTCACATGAACTAAGCAAGACTTCTTTGAAAATTTCCTATTTTTTTATTTGTTATATGGCCACCTTGCATAACACAACTTGCACGCCTGTCAAACCATCTTGTTTGTTTATGAGATCCAAGCATAAGAAATTTTGCTTGTCTTATGAAGCTCGAAAATCATTTTTGTGGCACCTTATTAAAGTTATCAAAAGGTATAACTTTGGTATGGTTTGAGTAGGAAGCCAAATCTGAGGCATGAATTTCCCCATAGCCACTTGCGTGTGTGTGAGTGCATACCAGACATGAGTGAATTTTCTCACCTTTTATGACTTCTCACCTGGTGAACAACCAGGAGTTTTGTCGCCCTAGAGTGAGTATGTTTTTTTAAGAGAAATAGCCTAGATCTGATCCACATCGGGATGAACAAATAGTTGAAGCTTGATCTAATTCTTTTATTTCTTTTCTCTTTCTTCTTTGGCAGTGTATGCTTGGACTTTTCATTGTTCTTTATATCATTTTCATGTGCATTATTTTTTGCTTATGTTGGTTTTCCATTGGGTCTTGATCCTGGGGGCTTGATCACCCCTCTTGATTGTTGTTGTCTCATCTTGCTAGCATGGGTTCATTGGAACCCATCTTGGTGCATGTTTGTCTAATTTAGTGTGAGTTTGAAGTAGGTTCATCCTCTCACTAAAGTGGGGGCTAAATGTAGTGTCGAAAAAAGGGTCCTTTGACATTTTCACACTCGTTTGGATCCTCCTTGTGTATTTTGGATTAATGTTGCCTTGATTTAGTGTTGTAATGTGGATAATACATTCGCATTAGGTCTTGGGCCCTTGTTACCTAATGGAATTTAATGGTGCCTTGCTAAAGTGTTGTGAAGTATTGTAACACACTTTCACACTTGTTGATGTGTTTTTTATGCACTTCTCAACACAAGCAATGCATAGATGCATCACCTCTCTTAAAAGACAATCTTCCACAATCAGATTGCAGAACACTATCCCAAGGTCTCTAATGTCAGGTCTTGACAGTGCTTAGAATGTCTCAATTGTTTGATGTGATTTTGCTGGAATCACAAGGCAAACTTACAGATGAGTTACAAAGCATGGGAAGTTGGGTCTTGAAATGGAGTTCCTAAGATGGGGAAGTTGTTGTGCGTTTGCTGTAGGTTCAAACAACAGTCTTGAACTCCATTTTCATCATTGGATTTAGCTTTACTATGTGCAATGAACCTTTCCTAAGGTACTTATTAAAAAAAAGAAAAAAAGGGCAGGGAAGAGAGAAGGTTCCTGGGCCTGCAACTAACTGTGAACAGTGATAATGGAGTTCCTACAATGGACAGCTCCGTAGAAACAATATTCCACTTAACCAGAAATCTTAGTCTCATGGAATTTGTGCTATCTTCTAAGGTCTACAAATATTTTGTCTTTCATTCACCATGTGTATGCATGAACAAAGATGAATGTGTGGAGCAGCTTTGAATTTAAGCCCAAACGAACTTTACACAGCTATCTACCATCAACAAATAGCAAAAAATATGGACTAAGAAGGCATCTACATTGCAGGAATTTTCACAACCATAGGACAACATTTCTAAAATCTACCAAAGCAAGAAAATAGTTAACTAGAACAGTAGTACAAATCTAATTAAAGCATCTAACAATGGAGGTTGAATCAAGTAACATGTGAAAAACTCAGAAAATGCACCAAGTCAATGTATTTTCATTATAAATTTTTGCAACATGTCTTTACAACAACTCAAATCTCTTTGCAAATGAGAGGAGAGCCCTATTTATAGTGCCCAAAAGGTCAAATGAATGGCCAAGATTAATTCTCAATGTGTGGCCAAGATTCATTACAAAATAGGGTTTTACCAACCCTCAATATATTACAATTTAAAAAATATATTTTGTCCTCTAGTGACGACACTGTAGCTTTTTGTCCTTTTGCTGATTGTTGTCTTACTATAGCTACTCCTTGGGGACCTCTTCACTGCCAAGAGGGATGTCTTGCTTCTTCGACGCTGTATATTCCATGAACTTCAGGATGACCGATTGGAGCTTGTCTACCTCGATAATATCATATCGCAGCATTTGATAGATCCATTCCTTGGTGTTATCTTCTAGCTTTTTCCAGTCTTCATCATACTTTGTACCAGGTATGTGTAGGATCATGATGGGCCAAAAAGTGGCAATATGATGGGTATGTGGCTGATGACTTTTTTTTACCCAAAATTAATGAAACGAAAAAGGTTTTTAAAGGAAATTCTTAGCTTTCCACCAATATAAATTATACTTTACTTTGAATTAAACAAGTAATTATTATTCATTTTCTATTTGAATTACAACTAAAGTCCTAATTAATAGGTTGATTGAAAAAAATCTATAGCTTTCAAATGGTATAATATTTTTTGAATCCAAAACATGCATTGCATTCTATGCTTCGTATACTATAGGATTAAAAAAAGAAAAATTGAATTTTATGAAGTTTTGACCAAGTTAAGGTGGTCAGACATATGAGTTTTTATATTTTTGTAAATTTGTAATAAAAAAATCATAATTAATTATTTACTTGGGAAAAAATTACAAAAAAATATGCATCACATCGGGACATGAGTCCACTACTTATATCTAAAATCTTATAATTTTTTATTTATTTTTATTGTCGTTAGGGTGGTCAGACAAACACCTACTTCTTCCTTTTTCCCTGAAATTTAAGTACTACTAAATTGAAATTTCAAATTCTCACCAAATAGATTTTTTTTTTTTAAACAAACCTAGTAGTTTAGAAACTACATTAAATTTGCTATAGATTATATTCTTACATATTTTTGAAATAATATAGATAACTTATTCAAATTTTTACGTCAAGTTGCCTAACTCTGATTTTTCTGAATTTTTTACCACTTAAGGGCTTATTTTTTCCATGATGATCTCGCACATACCCTGCCCTAATCCCTAAAAAACTTTGATTGGTCGAAGGTGTGGGCAACAAAACTCATAAACTCCACCATTATTTCACTAGACATCCCATCTTCCATCTTATGGAAGTAAGTTTTTACCTTCTCTGGATCCATCTGTACTGCAGGCATGTCGTACTCCATCATCAACTTGAGGTATCAAGCACATTCCACTTTGATTTCTTTGACCCATTCAATATCTGGATCCACCTTACTCATTATCTGCTCCAACCTTTCTTTCCTATTGTCAAAATCTCGCCGCCACACATCCATCAACCAGTGATCGTCCTTGTCGAACGCAAGCTCCTTTTCCCATGTGGCTTTTGGCAACTGGAGGATGGCCTCGATCTTTGGAAAGGTGGAGTTGTATGTTGCAGGGAAGTTGGTGCAGAGCTTCTTTGTTCGTTCCAAAGATCATAGAAAATCCAAGAACTTGTTGGCTATTCACACAACCCGGCTAATTCCCATGTTCCCGACGTACAAGACCTATTGGAACTAGCTCTCTGTAGTCTTTTCCAAGTTCTTTCTCCTTTCCATCTTATCAATTTGTTCTTTGGACAGTAGCTGAGGTGGAGCTATGGATGTGGTAGGCAGGTAATCAACCGAAGACCATTGTTGGATGTAATCCGTCAAAGCAGCTACCTATGCTTTACGCTCATCTTTTGAGATCTTGTCCTGCTTTATTAAGTGTACCACCGTGGCAACTAACTCCTCAAGATGCCCTACCTTTTGTTCCCTGGTAGCGGTTCCCAAGTCGATGGTCTAGATGTTGTAACTCACACCAGCTTGGCCCACCATAGGTGTTGCTATTTGTACGGCCCGAGACCCAAAAGCATCCATTGTTACCTTGGATCTAATTTTAGGATTCTTCTCCTTCTTTGTTGTGATCTGAGCTTGGGTTAAGATAGCCTCTAGTCTCACCCTCGGGTCCTTTAGTATAGGAGTTTTTATTTCGAGTTGTTTCTCTAACCATTCAGGCATGGCAGACTTTCCCTTAGATGACTCACGATCACACTCGCCCTTCTCGGCCAAGGCTTCTATTTTCTTATCTTCTGAGACCCTTTCTTCCTCCTTGGCAGTATCTCCTTCTTCATCAAAGTCTTGGATGAACACAAGGCGCTTAATAGGAGGCTTGGTAGATAATTGTTGTAGGGGACTTTCTTTCTCTTCTATTTCCTCCCCTTTCTTTCCCTCAGTTTGTTCAACCTCATGCACATGTTCCTTGAACTACTCGATTTCGAGGCTCTTGATAGCTTGAGCCTCTCCCTCAGGTTTATCTTCCTATTGATGTCCTTTTTCTTCAAGGGGAAACCTTCCTGCCTTCTCCTCAATATCTTTCAGCTGCCAAGCCATCTCTTCCTCAAGGTCATTGTCAAAGGTTTGCACAATGACCCTACCACCAGTGTCATCTTCCTCATTTCCACTCTCTGGGGAGCCAGTTCCTTCTTCTTCGTAGGATACCCTGTCAATAGTGTGGTGTTCATACTTTGGGTGCTCATGGTATTTTTCAGCCTCATCTTCAAAGGGATTTGAGGCCTCTTGTTCTCCCCTCTCCCACTCTTCAGAGATTAACATGGTGGCTTCCATAGCTGGTGACCCTATCAGCGGTTGCGAAGGCTTAGCAGTAGTGAGGACTTGTGCAAGAGCCGCTTAAAGAGTGGGATCCATAAGGATCAGGGAAAGCTTAGGGGGGAGATTCTGCATATGTCTTGAGAGGGCCTCAGGCACGGTGGGAGTGGGTATTGGTGCAACCACTGTAGGTAATGGGAGTGACGTGGTGGGTGACATGGCAGTGGAGGAAGGAGGAGTAGTCATGGCAGAGGAGGAGTCAATTACAATCACAGGCTCGGTTAGGGGCGAAGGGGCAAGATGGACAGAGATGTCCACTACTGGCAGGGATGTGGCAACCATAGCCAGGGAGGTAAATAATGGGGCAGCCAAAGTAGGGAGAGCCAATATAGGTTTTATTTGATTAGTATCTTTTGCTTCCTCTTCTTGGGTTAAGAGCTGCTCTGCCATGCCCCCTGTTTGCTTAAGTCTTTTGGAGGGTGAGCCCCCCAGATCCTTCCTTGTATAAACCTTGGGGTAAGGAGACTACTCTGTTTTTGTCTCTTTCCTCTTCTTGGATCTGGTGACTAGAGGGGACTTGGATGTCCCGCCCATTGAAGTGGTGGCAGCAACATCTTTTGTGGCACTTGGTTCACTCTTGAGTCCTTCGTATGTCAGGACCACCCCTTGTCTTAATCGGGCTACTTTCCCATCAACCCACTCCTTGGTATGATCCAAGATTGGCTTGGTTATGATATCGAGGTCATCGACCTCCTACTCATCCCAGTGAATTGTTGGTATTGGCAAATTGGTGACTGCGGGGTACCTGGGGTCCATTACGGTGCTCTCGTCTTCTTTGACTTGGTCTGGCATGGGAAATGGCTGCACCTTTCTTATAAAATATGCAGTCATCTGCATATAGTGCCTTGCACGTACCTCTTTATCATCTTAACAATCCCCCCAAAAGTATTCAATGTGGTGCAGATGAGAAAACCCCGGTCCTAGTGCCTTCCTTACATGCCCATATGGGTCCATTCGTAGGTGAGTAGTGTGTAGATGAAAATGGTAATCTTTCAGTTCTTTCTCAGAGTTACCAACACATTGGGAAGTTTGTAGTTTATACATGCCCTAGCCAAGAGTCATGGGATAAGAGATCCCTACTACGTGTTTGCTGCTGAATATTACCTGTATGTGTTGGAGCTGTCGAGAAAGCTCCAATAGGATGATTCAGTTGTTGGGGTATCGAGGTAGCTTGTTTGGCCTTTCAGTGAAGCCTTGGGCATGAATGTATGTTAACTTCGGGTACTGAATGAAGAGGAAGGAATATTGCTTCAAGAATGCCTGAGCATTGTGGAAAACCCTCCTTTCAAAATCCCCAGCAATCATTCTGATGATGTGGCCGATGAAGGCGTCATTCACTCTATAGTATTCCCTCTTGAAGTTTTGGTACTAGAGCTGGGGGTATCTATCATAGGCCTTGAGTCTTCAACCTTGCTCCTCATCAGGTTCCACAAACAATCCATTGTACTATCTCCGGTCTGCCAAGGAGTATATGAGATATGAAGTCATGTAGAACTTTGAAATCTTCTTCACATTGATGAATTGCTCATGGAAGTAGTCGCTTATTATACCTCCCTAGTAAAATGCGGTCTGTGGTAACGTCTTCATTCCCACAAAGGATCTGCTTGATAAAGTACACCATCCATTCCTAAAATAAGGCAGCCATAGGAAGACCCATAACCCTACTTAGCATTGTGACCAGGTCGTGGTAATCCTCATGGAAGTCACTACGGAAGAGTTTGTGAGGAACCTTCGCAGCGCTGCCACACTTTTCTTTAAGCCAATGCTGATTTATTAACCGTTTGCATCCTTCCAGGTTGTCATCCCATGCTGCTTGGAATTCCTCTATAGTAGGTGTTTCCATTTCTTGAAAAGTGGGAATATGGAAGGTCTTTATGATTCCTTCAGCCGACATGTCGGGGAGAATGTTACCATCTTTGTCAACAATTGTCCTCGTGTCAGGTTGATATGCCTGCTGACATGCCATGACAAATTCGGGGGCCATGAGGGATGGAGGGAAGCCCACAACCTTTGCAATTCCACTTTGTCTTATCAGTCTTGCATTCTTGGTTGTTGGATTGACCATGACCCTTTGTGTAAACTTGTCAATGTTGACATGGCCTATATTGGTGTCGGTGATTTCTTTCCAATCTGTGGTAACCTTTGAGTGTAGAGGTTCACCTTGGAACTGGTATTTCATTTGGTCCTTATCTTCTTTTCCTCGAGGAGTCTTGCCCAACTTCTTTCCTTTGTACTTTTCCACAGCGGCTCCCGAGGGTCCTGCACCTGATTCCATGTATTCTGCAAGCAAAGGCGCAGTCAGTGCGATTGATCACGAAAGGGTTCATGTTAGTCGAAATCCCATGAAATCAACTTAGAATAACTTATCGTTAATAAAACGATACTTTTACATCCCTATGTCATTGGTCTTTTGATTGAGGGCTTTCGGGCAGCCCAGGCCTGGAGGGCTGGACTTCCCTAGTAGGAATGTTGTTTGGAAAGGAGAATGGGGTGAAATGATCCAGGAGATCTTTCTCGACTGAACTTTGATGGTTCAAAGGAATCATAATAAAGAGGGTCAAATTTAAGCATGTGGGTTGAGATCAAATTTCAATTTTGAGCTCATTTGGATCGATTTAGGAGCATCCAGAGATACAGGGCCAAAAAGCCATCTAGAGATGGCTGTCTGGAACGCTCGAGAAGAAACGGAGTTCTGAGAGAGGAACCCCAGGGTCTGGGACCTGGTAGGTCCAAGGGCAGCCAATAGTTTTACAATTTTCAAGTGATCGGGCCCAAGGGGCTGGGATGCTACGACACTTTCATCGTTTGGAATGGTGATTGTCAGGAAGAAGTTCGGAGGGGGCGGCCCGGAGGACCAGACCCAACACTTCGATTGGAAGCTAGATTTTCATTGCAAGTTTCACGATGATTGGGAAGGGGGAGCCCAGAGATCGGAAGGGTGGGCAAGATTTTCCATCTTTCAATGGCAGAGACGGGACAGAGTCCCGGATGGTGGAGCTTGGTGTGGTCGAGGACATTTAAAGTTCATGACAGATTCCTAGCGGCGTGTAGAAGCCTAGGGCCCGGGAGGCGAAAGGCCACCGAAGATTTTGCCGTTTTGAAATCTGTCTTGTATACGAATGGCTGAGAAGAGGTCAGGGCCTGGAGGGCGGAGTTCCACCAGAAGTTCAAAGTTAGGTGCGGCAGAATCAGAATGAAGTTCCAAAGGGCGAGACCTAGGAGCCTGGAGGGCACTCGGTAAATATCAAATGTACATGGCAAAAGGAAAGGCGGGCCTCGGGGCACGGGTGGATGGGATAAATTTGCCATCAGAGAATGGTGGGAGTGTGACGACCTCTCGGATGCGGAAGCCCCAAGGCCCAAGCCCGAGAGGTCAAAATGGAGGTCGCCTTCAAAACTTGAGCTAGTGACGCCAAATGGCGAGCCACCGGCGGATGCCCAATGTTACGGGCCCGAGGGATGGAGGAGCCGTTTGAAAATTTTGGTTATTTCATCAAGTCTCAATCAGAAAAGGGAGTGTCCGGGCCTAAAAGAGGTGAATGCCCCTACACGAAGAACACCCGCGTAGGGGACAAATTCTGAATCGAGTGTAGGGGCGTGTTCAAAGGTTTCTCGAGTTTTGAGGATGTGGGTTTTGTTCGTTGTGTCATGTTTCATCATTCTCATGTCCTTTTAATCATTATTGTTCATTTTAAGGTTTAAAATCATGAAAGCATTGCTCAGGAGGGTGGACGAAAAACCTACCTCGAACACACGATGTAGCAAGGTGTGAAATCGACTAACGGTTAGCAAGTGACGACAACGGGTGTGAGTGCAAAGGTCTCAAAAACAGTGGACTCCTCTCTGGCAAGCTTTTGACCTCTCTTTGCAACACTGACAAGTGAGAATGACAGGTTTAGGCAAGATATTTATACCCCTACTGCCATTAATGGCTGCATTAAATGCAAGTACGGTGGACAATTGGGTTGGTGAATTTGAATTCACAGACAGCGGCGAGGGACTCGGGGTCTTGTGGCCAGGAGGACGCAGGGCAGTAGCCATTTGAAAAAAATGAGCTCAGAAAACACCGGCGGCAAAGGGGAGGTTGGGGCTCGGAGGGTAGAGTTCCGCCAGAGGTCCACTGTCGAGAATGACAAGACCCCCATGGAACTCTGGAAGTGGAAGTCTGAAAGCAGCTGAAACTTCGTAAATTGCCATAAGATGGAGAACAGGGGTCTGGGTTTCGGGGTCCGGGAAGATGCAACCCATTTTCCATTGGGAACGGCGAACTCAATAGGGAAACCCAAAGGGGCGGGCCCGGCTGGGTCCAAGGCCGCTGGCAGAGGAAAACTGCCAAAGAGACCCCGCAAGGTGCCAAATCTTGACCAAAATTAAAAGGGATAAGAATGGTCGACTCATGATGAGACTTCAAATGTATGCTAACCACCCGGGACACCAAAATAGGGCACACAAAATGAGGCAGTGACAAAAAAAATGACTTGGCAAGGTGAAAGAAAAAGAGGGTCCTCGTTTCAAATAGGGTGTGTGTGCTGAGGGCACAACAACACTTTCATCAATTAACTGAGCATAATAAAAATAATTTTAATAATAATCAACCTTAATCTTGTCTTATTTGGAGTGTTATAAAGTGTTGTAAGATACTTTCACATTTCTCTAGGCTTGTCATTAATAATTGGGATTTCTTATGATTTAATTAGCCCTATTTTGCATCCACAATCTTCATTTGTTGCATCTTTTTGAGGATAATCCTGACACCAATCAGTAAAAAATCATAATTTAGGTTTTCGTTGCTTGTGTGGCAAAGATTTAGTGTCTAGGACTCATTCACCACCTTGGGTGAATGAGTCCCACCTAGGTATTTTTCAGCCTAATGCAGGTTTCACACATTTTAAGGAACTTTCCATTTTTGGTCCCATACATTATGTGTGATGGGACTCATTTGCCCCCTTGGGAAAATGAGTCCCTGTGACCAAAATTCAAATTTAAATCAAAATTTTGATAGGATTTTATTCTCCTAGATCTAATGTTGGCTTCTAGTGTTGTAATTTAGGGAATTTTTGCATAATTAAGTATAAATACAATGATCTTTCACTCATTTTTCATCCTGAGTATTCAAGCATTCAACACCTAGCACTTAAGAGTTCACAAGATAATTTGAGCATTCACAAAAGCATTCAAGGTATTTAAAGGGAAGATTATCAAGCATTCAAGAACATTCTTCAAGTGGCAATCATCATGTAAAAGATTGCATTCTTCATGTTTGTTATTGTGCTAACAATTGTGATGTAGAGTTCATGATCCAAGCAAGCATTTCAAGCAAGATCAACATCATTCAAGAAAGAGTCAAGAACCACATCCATTGCAACCATTTCAAGCATCATTCCAACATCTTATTGCTAGGGTTTGGTGAGTTGCAACATTATCTTTCATTCATTCATCATTCTCCTTTGATATTTTCTTTCATTTCAAGGTTTAATTACCAACAAGGGGTTTGACCAAGGAAAACCTCTATTCACTTACCCCCACAACATTTTCCCCTCTTCTTGTGTGTGATTTGTAGATCTAGGTTGCAGATTGGTCAAGAAGAAAAGTTGGAGAAAATTTGTCAAGTCATCCTAGTTTTCAAAGTTGTCATCAAGCCTTGGAGAAGCTTGGAGAAGGTCTACAGGTGGAAATTTGTAGTTTTAGGTCCAAAAACTAGTCAAAAAGAGCAAAGCAGACTTAGAGGCACAAAATCTAGTTTAGAACTTCTAGAAAAGTAGAAGTGGATTTATTCACCACTATTGGTGAGTGAGTCCCATTGTATAGGCCTGACATATATTTTTACAGATCTAGATACCCTTTTGGATGAAACCTGTTCCTACACATTTTCCCAAAAACTGTAATGATTCGCCCAGCTTGGTGAATGAGTCCCAGTCAACATCAATAATATATTTTTCAATGATCTAGACCTCCATTCTACCTTCTTCATCCTTCCAGGTGTACAATTTCCAATTTCATATCTTTTTGTTACATTTTATTCATCTTTCTAGGCCATTTTGCATATATCACACTGTGTTTTCCAATTCATTGTCTTTTCAAAGTTTACACTTTGGTGGTGAACCCCTCATTAGATATCATTCAGCCCCTAGGACAACTCTTTGCTAGATTTCAATCTCCTTTGCATTGAAACCTCAAGGGTTTGTTCTTGAGTGAAAAGTAAGGAAATTGATTCTCTCCTTTTCAGTCCAAAACCATAGAAGTGAAAGAGAGCCCCCTTATTTTTGTCTTTTCAAAAACTTGAAAGAAAGACTCAAGGAATAGAACCACACATATTTCAAAAAAAAATTCAAGAAAAATAATTATTAGTATTTGATTTTTTTACCTTGGGGGAACTAGCAATCAATGATGGCATGACCTACATGGAATATGACAAAGAAAAGCAACTTAAGGTAGGATAAAGTGAGATAATTGCCAAAGAAGAATGCTATTGGAAGTCAAAATATAGATAAACATGGCTAGAAGAAGGAGATTTGAATACAAAAAAAATCATAACTCAACCAAATTGAGGAGAATCTCAAACGAAATAACACAAATCATGGATGGTAATGGTAGAACAATGTCTGATATATCTAATATTCATGAAAAGGTGTTAAGTTATTTGTGAATTTGCTCAGGGGTCTTGGTGATGGTGAACCAATACAATGCCTTCTCATTGGTGATATTCACTTAATTGTGTCAAGAGAATACAATGAGATGGGTGTGACAATGGCCATAGAATAGGTCAAAATTGCAACATTGCAACTCCACTCAAATAAAGCTCTCAAGCCAACAGATTTACAACTCTTTTTTTTCAAACTTATTGAGACTTTATGGGTGAAGAAATATGTGGTTTAGTTGAATAATCCAGAAGGAAAACAAAGGTTCTCAAATATATCAACAACAACAATATCATCTTGATTCCTAAAAAAGTAGAATGCTCCTCTTTCACTAAGATTAGGACCATTTCACTATGCAATACCATATAAAAGATCATAGTGAAAGTAATGGAAAATTTCCTAAAAAAGGTACTATCCAAGATCATTTCTTAGGAACAAAGTGGATTTGTACCTGATAGAAACATTGTGAATGGAATAATATTTTCTCATGAAGTCAACCACTTGCTGAAAAAAAAATATCAAAGGAATGTTGTTGAATCTTGATATTGTCATCAACCAATTTTTATTGCATTTAAATTAAATACGATAAATTAAATTATTGAGGAAATTTAATATGTTGAATGAAAATTTTGATATTTTTGAAAAGTTTGAAAGAAGTTGACCATCATTGACTAGGTGATCTTTTGAACTATCTTATACTTAGCATGATTGAATATTACTGATGAATTGTGTAAGTGCGAGTGTGTGCTATTGCAGGATAATAGGTTGAAGGATGAGAACATAATTGAAGTAGGATTGTTTAGCTAGATTGAATGGTAAGCTTGATGGAATCTAGGTGCACACATCACAAATGGAATGATGTTTGCATTTGAAATTTAATATAGAAGATTTTATTGACTTGATTCAAATTGATTCAATGAATGAAAAAAAAGGGCTTGTGCAACATTAAACATATGATTTCATATTCATATTGTCTATCTTGATCTTGTGTGTGTGTGTTCGAATTTGAAAGAAAATGATAGCATGGTTAAACACATAAATGAATGTATGTATTTCAAAAAGGCTTATTTAAAGGATAAGAAAAGCCAATTCATTTAAACATTATTGTTTGAATAAATAAAATGGAATTCTTATTAAAATAGTGATATATGTACATACAAACATATATATACAAATATATATGTGTGTGTGTGTGTGTATACATATATACATACATATATATATATATATATAAAATAAAATAAAAATTTGTGAAAATATATATAAATATATATATATATATATATATTTATATTCCTTAAAAATTGAATATGGATCAAAATTATTAAATTGATACTATTGATTTCAAATAAAATCAAATGAGGAAGTAATGGCGAGTGGCTTGTATTCAAAATTAAGGCCAAGTTAATGTCTCTTCAATTGCCATGGTTATCTCATTGGCATGACATTGGCGTATCAGTAGGTGTCTTGAAGATGTTTCTTTGACAAAGTGATAAGCTAAGTGGGACTCGATAGGATAATGACAATGGTGGATCATGAAGAAGGCCGACAGGTGGTGAAGAGCGATTGCTCAATATGCTAATTCTCGCCGACAAAGACCAAAATAAAGTTTTGAGTTGTCGAGGAGACATTTCACTATTCCTTGTCGAACCATCAAGGTCTCATCGACAAGAGTCTTGTAGCCTCCCATCGGTGTATCGAGGATACAAGACTCAAAGTCATGAAAAAATTGCAAAGTCCCGTTGACAATGATCCTCCATCCTTTCATCAGTAGTTTGACATGGAAGATTAATTTTGATCATCTTCTCTAGTGCGTGAAGGGAGATGGTGGCTAAGTACCTAGTAGAGGCAAGGGAGCGGTGAGAGAGCCATAGATGGAGTGAATAGAGCAACAAGAAGGGGGGTTTAACCTAAAAGTGGGTCAAAACCCAAAGGGGTTTAAAAAAAATCATTGTATGTACCCTCTATTGACAATGTATATTTATCTATTTTGTAAGAGATATTTAAAATATCCATGTAAATTCTAGAAGCGTATATAGTCTGTGCCTGAGCAAGCATAGTTACAAAGGGTTGTAAGCATGATTTTTGTAAGGGTTGGTTTAGCTAGTCTAGGTTCGGTTATGAGTTTCTGGTTATCATGCAAGGTTGTTATTTAAAGAGTTAGTCTGCTTGCCAAGAATTTTGGATTTTGACAAAAATATTATGTAAATATCTATTTATATATTAATATATACTATAGGCATACCCTTCCTTTTGTTAAAAAAAAAATTGAATAGAGGGGTGAAAAATTAATGCCCACTATGAATGAAACGACCCCATATTGATGCGAATAGGTAAAAGAAGGAAAATATTTCCATTTTGGAAGGGAATCGTTGGCAAAGATTAGGTAGTGGCAACGAGTATCCAAGGGGAAAAAGAAAGAAATTGACTCGAATGTGTTGGAAACTGAAGGAAACAGCTAAGGAAAAGCTTTGGTCTAGAGATAAATCAACTTTGTTTATAACCATGCTTGATATTTCAATAAACTCTATTCGAAACTTGAAATTTTCTTTCAGCATGCCGATTCTTTTAGAATTAATGGTGCATTATTGAATATCTTTAAGATGCAAATATATTTGACTTATAGCTAAGTTGTTTTATGTAAGATCAATTATTTTCTTGTTCTATGATACTAGGGCCTTATCAATCGTTCTTGCATGTTTTAATTTGTGCATTTTACACTCTATCAGAATGCTAGTTGAGCTTGGCCAAGATATGCTTGTTGTATCATTATCAGTTATCTTTGCAATTTCTTACATGTGAGTTATTTAGCCATTTTATGGCTATTCAGATTAAATCCAAATAGCAGAAGTTGTGTTATCTGAAATGATGTAGAAAAATCGTTGAACATTCCCTTAGGGAACAACTATATTATCACTCTTATTCTATTCATAGTATTTGTTTTCCATTTCAGCTAGGCTGAATAATGGATGTCGCACCCTTTGGGTGTATGGATTAGATTGAAATCATAGAGCAATAGAAAATAATTGTTGTTGTTTAAGTAAGTCGCATCATTCACCACGAATGATGGAGGAACAAATATATATATATATATATATAGTTCCATTCTTTCATTATGTGTATTGATCTATAAGATCAACTAATTACATGTTATTGATCATAGGTAAATTCTTGCATATCGAGCTATGTATTCCATTAAAAGGAATTCATCAAAGATCGGCCATCAATATTGTTTATGGTAAAACTGAATAGTCGTTCGACTATTGGTCACTCTTTGGAACAAAAAATGGCTTGAATATTTATTCTTTTTCTTGTTGTCACCAATAGAAAACATGGTTTTCTCTAGAAACAATGAATTTGTTCTAGGACTCTCTTATGTTTATTTTAGTCTTAAAACAACAAGCATGTCATTCAATTTATTTATTGCACAAAGAGTACTTGTATTGTTTAAATATTTGAATACCAGAATGATGGAAACTCTGTTCATTTGAATATTGTACTAGATAGCTTGAAACTATTAACAAGACATATAGGCACACAAACTTGCAAACTTCTACAAACATCATTATTTTTCTATACAAATAACATTGTTTTTCTACAAACAACATTGTTTTTCTACAAACAACATTGTTTTTCTACAAACATCATCGCTTTGCTATAAAATAGCATTTGTTTTGCTATGAACAACATTTTTTTGCTACAAACAACACTGTTTTGTTATAAACAACATTGTTTTGCTACAAACAACATTGTTTTGCTACAAACAACATTGTTTTGCTACAAACAACATTGTTTTTCTACAAACAACATTGTTTTGCTACAAACAACATTGTTTTTCTACAAACAACATTGTTTTTCTACAAACAACATTGTTTTACTATAAACAACATTGTTTTTCCACAAACAACATCGTTTTACTATTAACAACATTTTTAAATACAAATAGCATTTGTTCTACTACAAACAACTTTGTTTTGCTACAAACAACTTTGTTTTGCTACAAACAACTTTGTTTTGCTACAAACAACTTTGTTTTGCTACAAACAACTTTGTTTTGCTACAAACAACTTTTTTTTGCTACAAACAACTTTGTTTTTCTACAAACAACATATCAGTATGTAAGAACTATTCAAATAAATTTGTTCTCATTTCTTGAAATTAAAATTTACATCTTGTATTACTGACAAAAGATATGCCAATCTGTAACATTATTTTGAATGGAAGAAATCTGTTATAATGGTTTTTATTTTATAATGTATGCACAAAATAGTATCTTAAGTCAACACATATATGTGTATACACATATACCTTTTCTACGTACATACACATGCTTGTGACATGCCTTTTTTTGTTACTTATTTAATTCATTATTAATTGAATACTAGATTATGTTGAATGCAATCATGTGACATGTGTATGAAATGAATGGATAATGTATTGATATGTTCCATTTGAATTATTTTTTTGATTTTATCTAAGTTGAGGAAATAAGTAGACTAGATTACTTTTTTGTAGATATATGTGTAAAAAATATTCTCTTGTTTGAATAGAATAGAAAAACCTAAGTAGACTAAAGCAACTCAGGGTAGATACTGCTAGAGAGTAGATAGTTGCTATGGAATAACTGTGTTGTTGAAAGTTACCTTCTGGGACAGGTGCCGAAATGGAGTTTAGAGAGTATAGGTTTTTTCTTTATCCAAAACCTATTGTTTGTTGTTGCAACTTAATTTTTATGCTTGGCCAAGCAATTAGCCCATTATGTATGTATGGACTTTGTGATAACACTCTTTGCCATTCCTATCATAGATCTTGCATTTTTTTAATCATAGATAGAGATGCGTGTTGATGTATGGGCACACACCAGATTCCACCTTGTAGATTGTTCTCTTGCTAAAATTTTTGTGGAAAGTCGGGTATTCTTCAAGTTGGAAAAATTCAGGGGAAGCATAAGCTTCATGCTTGGGTGGTAAAGTGCTTCAACCATGTTCTCATCCACGTGTGGAGGTGAGTGTTAAGAGGAAACCTTGGATGTTTTCATGATTATCATGGTCTATGATATAATCTTGATGTAGAATTTGTATATTGTATTTAATTTGCGGCCCTATGAGCCAAGTTGACTTGGATATTGTAGTTTACATTGAAATTGAATATATATATATATATATATATATATATGACTCATTTTAATTAGACATATGTTGCTATGATTGAAAATAGCTACTTAGTTATATGTCTTTTTAAAATTAAATATTCATAATGTCAAATTGGAATAATATAATTAAGTAATAATTAGAATGGGTTATTACAGATATAAGGAAAGCATGTGATAGAGTTCAATGGAAATTTATGGTTTTGGCGAGTAATGGATTTATTGGAGTTTTTGTTAGATCTATACCCCAAGATACTTAGCCATCATCAAAGTTACTCCATACAATTTTTTGATGGTGCAAGAAGCCTATGACAAGGAGACCCTTTGTCCCCCTTCCTCTTTGTCATTATGGTGGATGCCTTAAGCCACCATATGACTAGGCTTGCACAACAAGGAATACAAAAAGGAATACAAATTTCATGTAGTTTCCCAACCATTAGTCATCAACTATTTATTCATGACACTATTCTATATGGGTGCCCTACCATTCAAGAAATGGAAACAATAAAAATAATAGTATAATTGTGCAATAGTGAAGCGGGAAAAGAAATAAATGTGGAAAGTCACAAATCTACTTGTTCAACACAAGAAAAGAAATAGAGAGAAGAATAGAGAACTCCTTTGGATTTCAAATCAAGGAACTTTCTGCCAAGTATCTTGGTATACCATTATTTGGAAGTTCTTCCAAATCTTCACTCTAAGAAGAAACAATGAACAAGTCCATACTGAAGATTGATTTTTGGAAGGGGAGATGGGTAACACTTGTAGTACAAGATTAATGATGTTAAAATATGTCATTGTGGTAAATCCGATTTATATGATCTCATGCATTGAATTTCCCAACATAACCACCAATACTTTGTATGGATTGCAAACAAGTTTCTATGGGAGGGGGCTAGTGACAAAAAATGAATCTCGTTATTTTCATGGGAAGCAATTAAATTTAGGAAAACATATCAGGGGTGGAAAAATTAAGGATTCTCATTTATACAATATCACACTTAGAGCAAAAATCATATAGAAAATATTCAAGAAATTAGATGCTCCATGGTGCAAACTTGTAAGATTAAAATATCTCAACTTTGTAGATCCAAAGTGAATTTTAAAAATTGCTAGCCCACCAATGGGATCTATGACTTGGAACTTCATCTTCAAATGCAAACCAATGATTATATAACATCTTTCATGGAAAATCAATGACAAGGGATTGACTTCTTTTTGGCATAATTCCTAGAATGGGTATATACTATTGAAATCTCTACCAAGAATGGAAGAGGCAATAAGAATGACTTGCAAGAGGTATGGGGAGAAATTAAAGGATTACATAAGAATGTCAATGATAAATGGGTGATGGGAGCATGAATGGAAGACTTAAAAATGTTGGATGATCAAAACAGATACATTTCAATGACTAAACTTTCAAAATGAAGGATATTGGTAACAAAAGATAAGGACTCGATTATATGGTGTGCTACTAATTCGAGTGAATACTCTGCCAAGATTGAGTATGAGGTAATTAAACATGAAAAAAATGTGATCTCATAGACCAAACACCTCTAATGGATCTGTGATGTCTTGCCAAAAGCTAGTGCCTTTGCTTGGATGACACTTCACAATCTGATAATAATAAGTGACATAATCAAAAGAATTAGGGTGGTTGGCCCCCATTGGTGCATTTTTCATTATGCGAGCATGAATATGTTGATCATCTCCTATTCCAATGAAAAATTGCATAAATTTGGTCTACTATTTGCACCATGCTTTGATGGCATAGACCTATGCCAAATAGATTGAAGGATAATTTTGAGGCATGGTATTGGTTGAGGTTATACAAGGGTGTTGCCTTGGAAGGACTTTGGTGTGAAGTAACTACAATGATCATATGGTAGATATGGAAGGAAATAAATTCTTGAATAAAGGTAAAATTTTAAGAAAAATCAAGATTGTTAGTAGCAAGCACACAAATGATCAATCAAAAAATAAATAAAAATATTTTTTTGGCATGGAAAAAAAGGATGCTTAAGGAGTTTCCACACTTAATTCCCCCAAGAGGAAACCTCCATATGTTAAGTAAGAACTATGGCTCAATAAAGTGGTCACTTCCCTCAAACAAGAGACTAAAATTGACTTTAGTTTTTTTGATGAATAGGCATCTATATCTATTTTAAAAATAAATAAATATACACATATTCACAAAAAAGGGTGGGTGGTAAGAAGGCACACCCTGAGAGTCACATGGGTAAAGCCTAGAAAATCAAAGAGTCTTGGGCCATGCCTATAAATCAGGAAACATTACAATAACTACAAATAAAAAAGGCCATTAAGCAACCATAGTAGTTTCAACAGAGGGTGTTGGGTCCTTATCATTCAGTTTCCCCCATACAACAGTGCAGTCTAGAGTGATGTCAGGAGGAGCCCAACCATCGTCATCTTTCTCAATTTCTTTAAATTTTGAAGGAGCCTTGAAGGGAAATATTGGGGCTTCCAGAGTTAGATATATAATTAGAGATGACAAAGGGAAATTGATGTGGGTAACCTCAATAAAAACATCAAAAGGCACAAACAACGAAGTAGAATTCATTGCTTTGTATGAAGGAATTTGATACACATTATCTGACTCCATACACCACATTGATTTTGAGAAGGATTCAACTATCATGATCAAAGAAATAAGAAACCAACATGCCCCCTATTGAATTTAATGACAACAAAATAAACGAAAGAAAAAGATTGCAGAAAATAAAATGAATGAACAGTAACACACACAAACAAGAACACTAGATTTTTATAGTGGTTCATCTTATAGACTACATCCACTTTCAACAGGGGAATCTCTTTTATTAATTCTCAATACAATACATAATATTCAAGCATAAACAACTTTTATATTTTAATCTCATCTCCAAAATGGAAAAATCCACCAAAACGTTCAACTTCTACATTAGCAAATACATGCCAAGAAGTTAGTTACAAAAAAGGCATCTATTTTGAGTGTGAGAGAAAATACCATTATAATTAGAATATTTGGGCTTCACTGAACTTAAAAATATCCCACTTGAAGACCAAATATTTCTTGAGATAGAGTTGCTCAGAGATATCCCCCATTGCAAACATTTACATCAGCCCCAACGAAGATTTTAGCTTCACCAAATTTTGTTCAAGAATGCTTCAGATGAGTCTCCTCCAAAACACATTGGATTTAATAACCTCCATGGATTTTAAGTTTTCCATTTCCTCCCCCACAGCTAGAATCAAATCTGGACCTCCACCATGGCCCTAATCCAAAAGCTTTTATGTACACCACCAATACTTTTGAAGGGTCTCCCCTTTCCATGCAAACACAACTGCATTGTCATATCCACCACCATATACAGTATCATCATGACCACTTTGATAACCATACCCAACACCAATGGGCTCCATGTCAACATCAATGACATTACTAAACCCCATCTCAAACAATGAGTTTTTTGTATTTCCTATAGAAGCTTTTGCACTACTTGCAATCAATGCATTCCACTCTACCTCTGCTTCTGTAATATTCATCAATAAATCATCTCTCTCCTTTTCTTTTTAAAATCCAATTTCCTCAAAGGCCTTATTCTCAGCCTCTCTGAAGTCTTCTAGCATGTCAAAATCCTCACCTCCCAATTCCTGTGGGGCCCTTTCCCACACATACCTCACTTGGGTAGTGCTCGAGGAATCAAGATCAACATCACTCATAAGAACTTCAGTGGCCAAATAGACAAGAGCATCATCCATTTCCATCTTTAATGCTTCATTTCTTTTCTTTCCAAAAAACTCCCATTCTTTTGCAAATTTTTCTTTTTCTTTCTCCATAAAAAAAATTGCTCTTTGAGCATCAAAATCTCTTCCTTCAGGATAAAAAATTATTTGTTCAGGTAATCCTCTCAATTCTCGGCCTCTTTCTTAGGTTCATCTTCACTCTTCTGGTTCCAAACCACATCCTCCTCTCCTTGGGAGGCATCCTCCTCATCTTGAAAGGAAAACTCCACAGTCTCTCCTTGTTTAACCAACGATTGCTTCAAAACCTCTTTGTTGTCTTCTTTCTCTTTTCCAATGGTAGCCACAACTCCATCAAGAGTTAAGAAGGAAATAAACCTAGCATCCTCCTCCTCTTCAGCTAAATCCTTCTCATTTTTCCATCCATCCCACCAATGAACATGACACCTTGTTTGAGGTTGCACTTGCACACTACTTTCTACTGAATCTAAACTACTAAGAAATTCTTCAATGATAGAATCAACTTTATCATCATTTGAAACTCCCACTTCAGCCTATCTCTTCACTATATAAAAGCACCCAACTCTGGGATCAAACACCCAATCGTTTTCCATCTCTTCTCAATACTTCTCCATGGCTCTGATACCAATTGTTGAATTTAATGACAGTAGAATAAACGAAAGGAAAAGATTGTTGAAAATAAAATGAATGAACAATAACACACACAAACAGGAAGAAATGATTTTTATAGTGGTTCATCTTATAGACTACATTCACTTTCAATAGGGGAATCTCTTTTATTAATTCTCAATACAATACATAATATTCAAGTAGCAATAGGTTTTATAATTTAGTCTCATCTCCAAAATGAAAAAATCCACCAAAATGGTCAACTTCTAAATTAGCAAATACATGCCAAAAATAATTCAGTTATAAAAAAGGCATCCATTTTGAGTGTGAGAGAAATTGCCATTATAATTAGAATATTTAGGCTTCACCAAACCCAACACTCCCAACTAAAAACTAAAAATTTCAATAGAGACAATATGTCTCATGCTACAAAAAAATAATTTATTATACTCTAAAACATGTGTACAGAGAGGCCAATGAGGCAGTTGATCTATTTCCTAAAATAGGAGTAATACAAACTAAGAGTATCATGGGGTCGAGTAGAGTTGATGTATGGTCGAGATGCACAAAATAATTGAAAATGACATATTGCTCAATGGTACTTTTGTCATGGCACACTCACAAGTTTAGATTTTCTCATCTTTCACGGATCTTTAAAGCATTTGAACCTGTTCAAAGGATAGACAAGGGAAACACTAGAAATGGCATACAAATCAAAACATTCATAACTCCTCTATAGGAAATTAAATACACCATTCATAATACCTCAATTTCGAGCACACAAACTATAAGGACACTAAGATCTATGATTTGATGCTCTGTTGGGTTGGTAAACTACAGGGGAGAAATGAATTTATAATTCCAAAAATTCTATAAAATGGGGTGAACTGGCAAAATAAAGTGAAAATGGAATTCATAACTATCTTAGCATGTGTTTGTTCATGCCCACATTAGGATTCAAAAACACAACTCATCCATCATTTTCGTGTTGATGAACCTCTAATGAAAAATGTGAATAATAATGTGATAGGGGGAACACTAGCTTGGATTGGATTATATCCATGAAAATAAACTGGTTAGGACATTTTTTTCAATCATGGTGTGGACGGTTGGTAAAAAATTAATTGGGAAGCTAATAGTGTGATACCTATGACAAAAAACTGTTGTTCAAGAGGCCATATCAACCATCTCTACCTTTAACAAAGAATTTGAGAAGAGGATGGTTTGTGATATTATGGACAACAGTAGGGTGAAGAACCAAAGAAAGTATGCAGTAGTGATAAATTTGTGTAGGGAATGCTTTTTCAAGAAAAAATTACAACCCTTTCTAGATCATGTAATCATCAAAAAAAGATTATTTAATGATGAGGAAGCAGGTAGACTGACTAAATTGGCTATTATACAACAATAAGCACAAATAGTCTCATTTTTTATCCACATCCTTCTTGTAATTTCCTTTCTCTATTAATGAAATGAGAGCTACTCTCACTAGTAATAGTTTTCCAAAAAAACTATTGATGATTAAATGATTACTAGTGAGAATATAAATTAAATCAATTAACAAAAATACTAACAATATAATTCAACAAGTTTTTTACAAACAATCTAAACTATAAAGAGCATTTTAGCTACCTCAAGTGGCCCTTACTTGGGTGACTACAATCTGAAAAAATATAATCAAATCTTAACCCAAGAATTCATGCATTTGCTTAATCTATATCCTTTATTAGTCCCTACACTTAGGTAGAGACTGATGTTATCGATCAACTAATTGCAATTAGTTTTGTTTTCAAGAATAAAGTAATACATATATTTTCACATGGTTGGTGATCCCACAATAGTGGTTTACAATTTTTGGCCAAACTGGACACTTAACTAATTTTTTTTATTGAAATCTTCACTTTCGGGCACCTATAGCAGCTAAACCATGAGGAATTTGAAGATGATGCAAACTAGAGTTTCATGACATTTTTTCTATAGATCCTAAATATATTTTTTTCAAAATTTTTGGAATCAGATTGCACTTCTTTTTCCATCTCCCTCAAAAACTATTTTTTCAGAAAACAACTTTTTTAAAAAGTGACGCTCACCATATAATGCATAACTTTTTTTCTATGAAGGATAAAATTCTAATTATTTCAAATTTATATTTTTAACTCTGATATCTAGTGCTTCCACTTGATTAGATAGTTTTTTATTGAATATTTTTTCTTTAATCAAGTTTTGAAGTCAAACCAATTACAATTCAGACATAGTGCGACCGTATCACGCGTAACTTTTTTTGTATGTATCGAAATTCAATTTTATTTTTTTTGTTGGATCAAGGACTTCAATATCTGGTGCACTCATATTTTTCAAATTTTTTTGATAATATTCTATTTTTCCACATGTGTAGAACAAAGAGCTTTATTTTCGATGAAAATCCTACATTCACAAGAAATAAAAAAAAATATAATAATCAAATTTAATTTAATTAAAATTATACTTTTTTGGAAGATTATAATAAGGAATACATACTTACAAAAAATAAATTTTAAATGAATTCATTTGATCCCCCAAAAGGTAAATTGAAAGTGGTTTTTTATTAGCATTTTGATAGGTGTAAAGGAGACTCTATTATAGGTATGGTTTAAAACTAGCAGGGTTCTATCCAAGGGGGCTTGGTCTAAGGTGGTTTGATCAAACCCTCTTCAATTGGAATCCTTTAAATGGAACTTTTCAAGGCTTAAATAATTATATTTTTAAAAAATATGTGATTTCAACAAAAATCAAGATCTCTCAGAAAGTGTAAACCACTATTGTGGCAGCACCTATTAAGGTGTCATTATTTTTAAAATCTAATTTATATTATTTTTTCTCATTTTCCTCTTTTTACTAATTGGTGGTTGGAATTTTTGTTGGGTTTTCTTTCTTTTTCCATTTACAAATCGAAGAAAAATCTTATAGCCAAGAGAGTAGAGAAAAAATTTAAAAGAAAATCTAATGTTTGACATGGGTGAAAGCGGGTAGGGAATGGGGTATCCACATGGAAATAAAAGTGTGTGATCAATTCTTGTACATCAACATGTTTGAAATTATATGATGTTTGCTGCTAGCTAGTAGCTATTTAACACTTGGATAACTTTGATTATATGTGTTACATTGGAAGTTGTCATTGCACCAAAAGATTGACCTATTAATGCCCAATACAACTATCAGATTTATACAAGATCCACAGGAGGCGGTTAAGCCATGTCACAAACCCAAGTGTCATGCTACACAGAGGAGACCAAGGGACACACCATCTTGCAACAATCCCCTCTAGTGCAAGCAAGGGGTTCAAACTTGTGACCCCGGTTCTGATACCAATTGTTACATTGGTGGTTGTCATTGCACCAAAAGATTGACCTATTAATGCCCAATAAAACCACTAGATTTATACAAGATCCATAGGAGGTGGTTAAGCCATGTCATGAACCCAAGTGTCATGCTACATAGAGGAGACCAAGGGACACACCATCTTGCAATGATTTGTTCACAAATTCTTACCCTAATTGTCTGTCTTTAGCTAAAGATTTCTAATTTATTATATTCAGGTGCATTCACTGGCTAGCATAAACAAGGTATCTCCCTTCTATATTAGTCATTAGATTCCCCACCATCCATTGTTATTGCATTTCATGCAAGTGTGCCCTTTTTATTGAACACCCTTTATAGTAACATCCATGATAATGACCTTGTTCTAATTTTCATACCTTTTATTAGCATCCACTTATCTTCTACTATTGTATTTGCATGAAAATGCCAAGGTGTAGGGGGATATACAACATATATGCATGTAAGTACTTGCATTTTGAAATCCCAATTAGAACTAGCCTAGAGCCATTGTTTTAGAGTTTAGTATATTAGAAACACAATTCAAGAAACTTCCTATTAATTAAGGAAAAAGAAAGGATGCACCCCTACTAGAATTCTTTCACATGTAGCAAAGGTAATTGGCTTTGGTTTCCATGTCGAATTCAATAAAATGTGAAGGAATCACTCTTGTAAGTTTTTGTATTCACAAAATTCTCTTGTATTAATTATATAATAATGTGGGGACAAAGGAACCAAAATTTGTAACAATAGGGAAAGTACCTTTTGAACCACATGAGATGACATTCATCTGGTAAGGAAAAGACAAGAAAATTGTATGATAATGGTGATGGTGTAGAATTTGTAGCATTCAAGCATGAGCACCACAAGTAGTTTTCATTCCAAGATGGTCACAATCCTAGTGGTTTGGTCAAAATGAGAGGTTTTAAGGAAAGGGTCATTTTAATTTAGAAAGTGGTATTTCCAATCAGTTTATTGTAGGGTTGTGAGTTTTGGTGGTTGATGATGATCCAATTTGCCTAAGTTTTCTTAACAAAATGCTCTGCAGGTACCTCAAAGAAGGTACTTTACACAAAATAACAATTTGTTTTAGAAACTTTCTTTGTTTTTATAAATGGTATGTTAAGATCTTTATCTTTCAATCTTCAAATATGATTTCCTTTTGTATTTAGTTTTCAATTCATATTATTTTCTACCCTCCGAACCACATGAGATGGCATTCATCCAATAAGGAAAAGATGAGAAAATTGTGTGACAATGGTGATGGTGTAGAATTTGTAGCATTTCAGCATGAGCTCTGCAAGCAGTTTACTTTCCAAGATGGCCACAATCCCAACAGTTTGGTTAAAATGAGAGGTTTTAAGGAAAAGGGAATTTTAATTCAGAAAGTGGTATTGCTAATCAATATCCTACATGGTTGTGAGTTTTAGTGGTTGATGATGATCTAATTTTCCTAATCTTTTTTGACAAAATGCTCTGCAGGTGCCTCAAAGAAGGTACCTTACACAAAATAACAATCTGTTTTAGAAATTTTCTTTGTCTTTTTAAATGGTATGTTAAAATTTTTATCTTTTAGTCTTCAAATGTGATTTCCTTTTGTATTTAGTTTTTGATTCATATTATTTTCTATTGAATTTCTTACCTAAAACCCGTTTTCATAAAAAATCTAAAGAAAAGACCTCGAATCATCATATGTTCTTTACAATTTCTCTATGGAAACTTGTTTTTATTAAAATGTTGAAAGAAAATGCGTAGATTTGATTTCTCTTGAAACTCATTTTTAGAAAATTAGCTCTTGCATGACAACTTGTAAACTAGGAAGTTAGTTTAGTATGGCAAATTTAGCTTTGAAAAATAGGAAATAAGCATTTTACATCTATCTATTTTGAAGCTGCAAGTTCTACCAATAACAAGGGCAATGCCAGGGGTGGTTTTTTCAAATATAATAAGTGATTCAATTAAATGATTCTTTGTACATTTCACCTTGCTACACTTTCAACCTAACAAAATAAGACTCTTAGAGTGCTTGTTTCTTTTTTATTCATAAGTCTTTGGTAAGATTATAGGAAATGTAGGGTAAGCTTTGATCACATTGTGATTACCTAAATTCTAATTAAATTATTCAAGTATTTAAACCTTTTTGGCCAATATTATATGCCCAAAAGTTAGTGTGAATGGAAATCAGTTTAAAAGTGTATCGTAATTTGTCCCAATTTTTAATACAAATGCTAAGGGTTTGTTCTTTGGTCTAGTAGTTAATCAATTTTCTCATGTGAATCTAGTTTTTCTCTTGATTGTAAGGTATCACTGCATGTGCAAAAGCAATAAGATTGATACTTCCAAAATAATGGTGTTTTTCTAGATTTCCTATCATTAGTAACGAAGAGGGGTTTGGAGTGCATGGGACCAAGTTGGTTTGAAACTCAGAATTATCAAGTAACATGGGATTGATTCACTACCTTAGTTCATTGAAATTTAGGTTGAGTTATGTGTTCCACCAACTAACTTATTGAAGCAAGAACTTATATTTTACGTATGTAATATGGTTGATTCCCTTAATCGCCACTATGCTAGTCCCAATGCTTAAACTAATTAGTATCTCTTAGTTTCCCAATCAATAGTTTTAATGAGAAAGATAATGGGGCTTAATTTTTCTAGCACCAAGCAATAGGTTGGTATTGGTTTTCCTTTATATACTCTCTAAAGTGTAAATTCCAAGTTAGGGACAAAGAAAAATAAGATAATGTCTTTTTTTCACCTAGACAATTGCATTTTTCTATCTAGGTGGGCCATGAACAATTTCCATGATGCTACCATGGTTGATTAGGTTGGTGACCACTAGGAGTAGGCCAATTGCAAGTCTTGGGTGAAAATTTTAGAGTGGAAACCCTTAGACTACAGCTTCTTAGAATAAAGGTTTCTTGAGATTGATAGTATGCATGCATAATATTTACAGGAAAGAAGAAGCAAAGCTTGTGTTGGTTCAAATTGTGCTATATATCAAAGAAAAAGAATGACGACCTACCATTAATTTATGAAAATTAGTGATTACAAGGGTTGCTTCCATTTTAGCCACTTCCTTATACATACAACATGACCTTTGCTTAAATGTATTGCTAAGCTACTAAGAAAATGAGTTTTAGTTACCTGACAATGGAGTCTTTATAATTTATGTTTGAAGCATTTGGGAAAGGAGATACACATTTTATGAGTTATTTAAACCTATCTCAAATCATTCAAATTGAATCTTGTCAATGAAAGTGTAGTTTCAACTATTATATCTAAAAAAATCTCCCTTAAGCTACCATTTGGGTATATGTATGGAGGATCCTGTTAATGGTTGTAGATTTTTGCTTTACACTTTCCAATTGAGTTTGTTGGAAGTTTCTTAAGTCTTTTCAACATATCCATATAGTGAATATGCTACAAGTATTGTAGTCCATGAGAGCAGATTCCTTTGAGTCACTTTGTTTAATATTTCATATGCGTCTATCCTTCTGCTAGCAAGTTGTGACACCAATTAGAAACACCTTGGTAGAAGATTTGAATCTAAAAGTAGAGTTTGGTTCTAATATTCTTATCAATAGTAAGTACCATATAAAATGCTATCATATTTTATTATTTTATAACTTTGGACATCAACTTTTCATTAGTGTTTGGCATGCTTTTTGTATTTGGTTACTTGTTTGCATTATTTTCCCATCTGGTAGGGACTGTAGCTATATCACGACTCTTGTTACATTATTGAAATGTAACTCACGGATGCTAACAAATGTATTGATAGAAAAAATTCTTCTATATCCCCATCCCATACAAGATCTAACACATATATAAATGATCTATACATTCTAATATTTTAGACTCTAAACAACTTAACAACATAGTCAACACTTCCATGAACATAGGAAGATAATTTATTTTATATCCTATTAAAAACATAAATAAGAAAATTATTATGCGAAGGTGGTACAAGTATCATAGTCCTATTATGAATCTTTCTTCTCATCATAAAGAAGTAAAAGAAGTAAATGAGAACATGAAGAACATAACTTAATCTCATGATTATGACTGTGATCTATTATCTTCATAAATTCCTTCTTATCTTATGAATAGATTTATTCATTGCTAGTGATGAAATCATTGATAAAGAGAATTATTTATGACTAAACAAACCCCACTTTATTTGGATACTTATTCATTTAGTTGCAGCTTATTGTGTCCTTAACTATATACAAACACTCCCTTAGTTGTGGGTTGACAGGTAACCTTTACTATGAGTGACTTATCAGGTTTTCTACATAGAAGTTAGTTTCTCTCTATAGTATTTCCACATCATAAAATACTATAACTAATATAAAGCACTATCATATTCTATTAACAATCATTAATGCACACAAGAATTGATCAACATACCATATACTATTCTCAATGCTTCAATACTAAAAGATAAACAAGAAAGTATGGATGATGTCTTAGAAATATTTGGAAATATTTATGAGAAATACCAAACCTAAAACAAGAAAGTGAGGAAAAATTATAATCTCATAAGTGAACACCAAGAAAAAACCTCTTTTCCAACAAATATTTGTAAACCTAGATCTCCAAAAAAAACCACAAATCTGTAACCCCAAAACACCAAATCTGCATAAACAACCAACACAAAACCCTTATACCTTACAAACTCTTCATTATTTCATGCAAATCCATAGATTCAACTGTGTGCTAGATCTGATACAACAAGCATTATACAAACCACAACCATGGCTCTAATACCAAATGAAAATAAATATGTAGTCTCCCAAGATAATTTCCACATAACCCAAATAGAGAAATCTGTGTGAACTAGTATTAATAATCCATATGCAAAAAATAGAAAATATATCATCAAAGATGACACAAGATATACTGTAGGAAAAACCTTAAGAGGGAAAAACCTATTCTCCTAAAGAATCCCTCATTCATGTATTATTCAATAATGAAATCATTACAATACATCTTTAGAGTTCATAAACACCTTTGAAACACAAGCACTCCATGTGACATGTAACCACATATCTCATGCCATGCTTCAAACATAAAAAATGAAAACAAGAGATGCTCTTAACCCCTTTTCCAAAATAGCCTACTATCCAATCTTAAACAATTACCCATGTGCTTTTTTTTTTATAGAAATAAGCTTGCACAAAACAACCAAGTGGTACTACATAAAACCATGTAACTATTACCATGATATTACAAAACCATTAGCCCCCACATTTACTTTTTGATATAAATTTTTCCAAAATATTAAATATTTCCCCAATGTGCAATCCCATATTAAATATTTATCATGATATTACATACAAGAGATAAAGTTGAAAGGAATCTGGGTAAGGGGAAGCAACTTCCTAAACTAATCTAAGTAGGGGAGAGTTACAAAAAACAAAACTTAACACCTTTCTAGTTACAAATTTAGAAGATGCACATACATATCAAAACAAATAAACAATAAAAAACCATAAGGCAATGTTTATGTGGGAAAACCCTTTTGGGAAAAAATGCACACTCCAAATCATACAGCTCAAATGTATTATCAACAACAATAGAATAGTTACAATACAGTCTCAGAGAAATGTTCAATATTCTTCACACTACGAAAAAAATCTAGATAAATTTCAACAACATAATGACCTATAAGTGAAACAGGGAAAAATAGGTTCACTATAATGAGATCAAAATGATGAACCTAATTTTGCTATGTTGTTTCATTCAATTATGAGGGTAATAATGCATAAATGAATATAAGAAATAAAACCTAACCAATATATCAATCAAAAGGTGGGTTTTAAAAGGGTCAAATTTTGTGTACTTGTTGGAAAAAGTTCTTTTTCGAGCCTCACTAAGGACTCATTTGCCCAGTGGAAAATGGGTCCCAGCTATGGTTCTAGAAAATCAATTTCTAGGTTTTGTTCCTCAATTTCTGCATTCCCAAATCCTAGTTGGAGACTGTCAAAAACCCAAAAATAATTCTTTTCAGACAGTTTTTGTGATCTTGCAAGAAATGTGACAACTTTGACAACTTTGCAACTTTCTCCAATTTTTCTCTCCAATAGATCTTCAACCTAAAACCTGCAATCACACATCAAAGAGGAGAAAAATGTTGATTATTAGGGAATAGGGGTTTTCCTTGGTCAAACCTTATTTTTGTAATTAAACCTTGTAATGAAATAATGGATAAAGGAATGATGAATGAACAATAGTATGTAACAACCCACCAATCCTCGATTGAAACCTTGAAGTACAAAACTGAAACTTACCATGAAATGGCCTCAATGAGTGTAGATTTTGATCATGAACTTGACATAAGATAATGTCTTTGAACACTTGAACTTGATCACCAATACTACATCACACTAGCTCAACTACATGGATGACTTTGACATGATGATTGAATCTTTGATTGCTGCAATAAACTTCAATAATCTTTCTTTGAATGCCTTCTTGAGTGCTCTTGTGAAATCTTGATCTCATAATTTTTTTATTAGGACTTGAATACTTGAAATCTTAGATTCTTAGGATGAAACATAGTGAAATGACCTTATATTTATACACATATTCTTAATTCCTAAAATTAAAATAAAACAAGCCGACATCAGATCTAGGATTTCAAATCATTAAAATACCACCAAAAACATATTCCAAGGGGGGGTCCTAGGGTTAAGTGAGGACCCATCTCCATGTGGTGAATGTGTCCAAGCATACTTAACTAGGACACACTTCAGGGGATGTTAAATGATATGTGAAAAGGGGGTCCTAGGACCTAGTGAGGACCCATTTGCTAGGTGGCAAATGGGTCCTAGGTCACTGTATGAGAGTGAATTTGCACCCTTTATGCAAATTCCCTTTTTTCCCTTACCCGCCTTGGAAAATTGAGTTCGAAGGAAGAATTACACCTAATCCCACTACTTTCACCCCACTTAGCACCTATTTTGAGCATCGGTGGAGGAATTTCTATCGGGGACACTCGTGCGACACACATACATCAGCATGATGCACTTATGTCCCTAGTAGATTCCTATGGAAGAACTTGCAAAGGCATTACAATTCTCATTGGGAGTCAAGTTGTAATGCCCTCTTTGGCCGACTGACCTGAATATGGTTGTTTTCTTCACCCTTTCCTTCAAATTCATCCTTTCAACAAGCATTTCATCTTCTACGATCCTTCTAACACTCAACTTGATCTTCAAGCATTCAATCCAGCACTTCAAGCAACATTTTCAAGCACTCCATTGCAGCAATAACTTCACTACACCATTGCAACAGAGGCTCAAGTACTCTTATTTTCTCCCCCAAGCAGCCTTGGGTGTTCTTGGTGGAGGTGGTAAGCTTCCCTTTCCTCTCCTCTATTACTTGGTTGAGTAACCACACTTACTATTTTGTAGTATTTTTGGTGCTTTTCATTATATTACTCTCTTTATCTTGCTTTCTTGGCTATCAGTGGAGGTGGAAACACCTAAATAGAGATCTAACTAAGGTAGGCCCCTATAAATCCACCCAAAATTTTCCTCTTTCTATGTGTCGGTGTATGTGCCTTGCAGAATGAGCTGGCGAATAAGCTCTTCTACAAAATCATCTTCGTCACCCTAGCTTTGGTATATTTGCTTTATCACATTTGTTTGTACTTCTCATATTTCATACTATTGTTTTTCTCTTTTAGAAGTCACTAGCTTGTTTTCTGATAGTTCACATCATACTTTTGGTCCTTTGGTCATACGGACTCCAACACACCTGATAGACGCCAGCATGCCAAACTATCATCCTGAAACTGCGCTTTTGTCCTTAGACAAAGAGCTATTTAAGATATAGTGTTGAACTCAAAAACCAGCTCGCCTAGCCTCATTTTGAATCTTGGGATTGTAGAGTGGTTGCAAGACTTTATAGTCCTCATCATTCTCATCGTCCTATCCTAACACCCCGCTAAGCTGAGGTAAGTTAGGCAGCCTTCTGCATCTTGGTCCTCCGTGACCTAGGGCCTTATGCGTGGTGGTCCCCCTCTCTTAAAGTCACTAACCTAGGACACATACCTTGTAAAATTAAGTGTTGTATAATATCATTGATGAATTTCGGGCTTTATCCCTCAAAATCTATAATTAATTAGGCTTGGATTTGAATTTAAGGGGCCAATTAACCTCAAATTAACCTCAATTAATTAATAAAGTGCTAGATTAGTGTGAAAGTGTAAAGATACACTTTACAAAACCCTAAATAAGGCACCATTAAGTCCAATTTATGAAGAAGGGTCCTAAACTTAATGTGAATGTGTAAAACACATTACAACACTAAATCAAGGAATAATTAAGCTCATTTTATTATTAATTATTCCCCCTCTCTTACATTTTTGGTGAACCCGACATGAACCAACGTCTATTCATCCATCGGTATTGGGACCTCTCTCATGTACTTCATGACTATCATGTTCTTGAGTGGGTATGTGCATGATCATGATGGGCCAAAAAGTGGCGATATGATGGGTATGTGACTAACAACATTTTTTTAAACCCAAAATTGATGAAACAAAAAGGGTTTTTAAAGGAGATTCTTAGCTTTCCACCAATATAAATTATGATTTACTTTGAATTTAATAAATAATTATTATTCATTTTCTATTTGAATTATGACTAAAGTCCAGATTGATAGGCTGATTGAAAAAAATCTATAGCTTTCAAACGGTATCACATTTTTTGAATCTGAAACATCGTCACATTCTATGCTTCACATACTATAAGATTAAAAAAATTTGAATTTCATGAAATTTTGACCAAGTTAAGGTGGTCAGACATACAAGTTTTTATATTTTTTAAAAGTTGTAATAAAAAATTCATAATTAATTATTTACTTGGAGAAAAATTACAAAAAATATGCATCACATCGAGACATGAGTCCTCACTTATATCTAAAATATTATAAAAAAATATTATCATTTTATTTTGTTTAGGGTGGTTAGACAGACACCTACTTATTTTTTCCTTGAAATTTAAGTACTCCTGCATTGAAATTTCAAAATTTCACCAAATAGATTTTATTTATTTTTAAATAAACCTAGTTGTTTAGAAACTACATTCAATTTCCTATAGATTCTATTCTTACATATTTTTGAAATAATATAGATAACTTATTCAAATTTTTATGTCAAGTTTCCTAACTCTGATTTTTCCTGAATTTTTGGCCACTTAAGGGCATAGTTTTTCCATGATGATCCTACACATACCTGAGTGTTGTGAAGGTTTATGAGCATCACAACCCAGTTCAAAATTTTTGGGTATATCATTAGGAGAAGTATGGGACACCTCCCAATGGAAAGGATGAAGGTCTCTACTAGTTTCACTACAGGCCTTTTCTCTGGTCCCATTGTTGGTCTAGCTGCACAGGAGCAGTTGTTGAGGAACAAGATGGGATTCGTTGATGAAACTGATCACGTTCTCACTCCCCCTATGTCTCCTACACCATCATTGGTAGACGAGCATGAGGTCATTCAAATTCCTGTAGAATATGTCTCCACCCTTGCTAAAGGATTGGGTAACTTAGAAAACCACTTGGAAAGAAATCTAAAGATGGCTAGAGCTGCTTAGGTTGTTAGCGAGTAAAAACACATGATGGATAAGTATCGAACATGCATAGAGATTCTGACTAGCCTCCTTGGTCTCATTGAAGCATGTGCTCCTTTTAACAATCTTAGCTTTGTACAAGGATCTGGTTTCGAAGAGCATGAATGAAATTTAGGAGTATCGATGCCTCCCACATCCATTTACATGACCGATGTAGTCCCCTCTATCAATATCCCTTCTTTCTCTAAACAACCTGAAACTATCATAGTAAACAAGGTCCCCTTAGGATTTAGCTTCACCCCTCTTGTCACCTCTAGTGGTGGAGACTTTGATGGGATTAGTGGTGGGGCCTTTGGTAGCAGTTGTGGATTCAACAGTGAAGGTGGTGCTGGTGGAGGTCATGGTGGTGGCTTCGACAGAGGCCCTATCGGTGGTAGTGGCTTTGGTAGTGGTTTTGGTGGAGGTCACACCAGTGGTGGTTTTGGAGGTGGCTTTGACAATGGTTCTGGAGGAGGTTCCTTTGGCCCTCTATCTTCTAATGACCCCAATTTGAACACCTTGCTTTAGAATATGGGTAAGATGCAGAGCTAGTTAGCGAGTCTTTCCTAAGCCTCAGCATAGCCTATCTTCCAACCCTTCTTCTGGCACAACACATTGTTAGTTGGGATCTTGAACACTCCTTTCCCCCAAGGAATGGAGATCCATAAATTTGAAAAGTATGGAGATAAAGGAGATCCACAGACACACGTGTCTACCTTTAATGCCTTATGCACACACTTTTTCCATCATGACGCATTGATGGCCAAACTATTTCCCCAATCTCTCAAGGATACGATGCTCGAGTGGTACTGTTCCTTGCTTGAAAACTCTATTTTCTCATTTTACCAAATTGTAAATCAATTCCTTAGAAAATTTCAAGAAAACATTGGGCCGAAGATGACCTTTTCAGATCTTGTCTAATGTAAACAAGGAGAATGAAAAAATCACTAACTTCATAATGCGCTACCATGCGCTCCTTTCACAAATCTCGTATCAGTTGCTTGATTCTGACGTGAAAAAGGTATTCATATGGAACTTACAAAGGCCTTGGAAATTAAATTTTTCCCTTATGAAAAACCCTTCTTTCACGCACTTGTGTGTAGCCTTATGAGAGTACCAGCAGGAGGTTGTTTAGTTCGGGGGATCCTCCTCGCGCTCTCATACTAAGGGAAAGTCCATCATATCAATCTTTGTGAAAGGTAAGACTATTACAAATGTAGTTTCTACTACTGATAACAACCTTAGGCATAACTAAAAGTTCACAAAGTTATTAGAATCTTATTTTTCTATTTTGCAAAAGCTATTGAAGGATAAGATCATAACCTTGCCGAATCCTAAGCCTATTAAGGAGCCTTACCCTAATTGGTATGATGGGAGCACTTATTGTTAGTACCATCAAGTTAATGGACATGATAATGAATGCTATATGTGGCTGTGTCATGAGATACAAGACCACATCAAGGATGCTACCATTCGTCTCGATGGGAGTAAAGAACATGGTAACAAATCACTGGCAAAAACTATAGTGAATTGCAGGTATACACAAACCCATTTCCGTCGCACTCTGCTAACATGATTATTGATTCCACTAATTTTTTTACTTCACCAAAGGCCTATGTTAACATGGTCATGGTGACATCTACTGCTCTAACTACACCCAATTCACCGAATATAAAATTCACATCACAAGATTTTTCCTTAAACAATAGACCCTTGCCCCTCTACATTCCCGCTCGCATCAATGGTAACATTGTGATAGGAGTCTTGATAGACCCCATGAGCCATGCAAATGTTATCACAAAAGAAACATTAGTATTAAATTCATTACAAAGGGAAGAATATGAAGAAATAAAATCTACCATTCGTACACACGATAGTATGTGTCTCAAACCTTACGACTCGATAAATTTGTCCATCTTGGTTGGAGCTAGGGTTGTTGACATGGTTTTTGATGTTATCCCAGAGTTGGGTTTGTTCAAGCTGAAGCTAGGGATACCTTGGCTAGCTTCCATGAATGGAATCACCTCCATTATTCACAAGTGTTTAAAATTCTCTCATGAAGGTGTCATGCATGTAGTGCATGGCACTGGATATCAGCCCTTAGTGTCCCGTGGTGGATATCCGTTGGATCACTTTTGGCCCACCCTAGTCAGTCCACTTCCTCCGAGAATGGACCTAATTTACAAGAATTATGTAAAGTATAAAACTATGGGCCAGGGATAGTCGAAACTAACCATTCCTGTGATGCAGCAGTCGGTCGCCTCCTCTTCTTGAGAGGAGAAGGAGAAGTCTACACCGACCACTCCCTCTTCTTAGAAGAGAGAGAAGTAAATGCTGGCTCCCTCTCCTTCCCATAAAGGAAAAGAGAAGGTTTCCTTTCCCCAGACTGCCTCATCCTCTCCCCTTTCTTCGGAAGAGTATTGGATGAGTCATCCCAGCTGCTATCTACTAAGTCTGATGATTCCTCCTTGGTGCAAGCCCATGTTTAGGATCTCAGATCTTCCTAATGAATACTCAAGACCATGGTACTACTTATACAATAGAAAGAAAGGTTCCTAGAGGAAATTGATTTGCGGCCTCCTATCACTCCTACTCCTAAAGCAGTGAACAAGAAGATGCCCGCTGCTGAGGCTCTTGAACTGACTCCCCTTGCTGCTTCTCAACCTGTTCCTCCAGCTCCTGTTCAAGAATCTGTTCCTCCACTAGAAACAACTGTAGTGGATGTTCCCATGGTTGAGTAGGAGCCTTCTATTCCTTTGTAGCCTTTGGCCTCCATCTCAAAGAGTCTTAGAAACCACCTTGTACATGAGCGCAAGTGTCGGAAAAAGGCTCTCTTGGCTGAGTAGGCTGCCTCACAAAGGAAGGAGGGAGAAACAACCACCCCTACTTCAGGGCCTCCTACAGCATCCTCCTCTTCCTTTCCTTCTACTTCTAGATTCCACTCTGAGTATGAATGTAAATAACCCCAAGGGGATACAAGTGTTCATCATTCCTTCAGTGGAGCTGCCTTTGCTTATGTCTGTTTCAGATATCCAACCTTTCCAGAAACCCGTGGATATGATTAATACCTTGGTTGTGTCCACTAAGGTTCTTTCCTACTCTTCCTCCACACCTTTAGCCTCATTTGTGGGGAGTTCATCTCCTTTAACGAATAAAAATATGGAGTGTGGCCCTTCTAGCAGTGAAGGAAATAAGAGGAGTCTTCCTTCTTCGCAAGGTGGCCCCATGTTGACCTATTCTATCTTTGTGACAGAACCAGTCTCGGCTTCCCTTGAGTTTGTCACCACTCTCGAGTCATTCGGTGAGCCTAGCGGTGAATCTCAGGTGCAACCTATCCCATCCATTGAAGTTAAACATGGTGTTCCTATGTTGTGCATGTTTAACTCTATGGATGAAGTCCCAAACGTGTCGATGATCTTTGCAAAGTCACTAACCTTAGCTCCACAAGAGCTCAGTGAAGAAGACCTTGTATGACCTTCTTCCTTGGCCCTTGTTGCGGGAGGGTCAGATGCTCCTCCTCTTTACATCTTGCCATTGCTAGCTCATCCTCCTTCCCCTTACGATGACCTAGAGTGGGAAGTGGATGACCTCTTGGTCGACTAGTGTTAGGAGGAGACCTCTTCTTGATCCTTTTTTTGTGTGTGTGTTTTTTTATGCTGTGTTCCCCCGTGACCGTGTTATGTGTGCCTAGATGATCCTCGTTACCCTTGTTGGTGCTTGGATACAAGCATGGTTTTTTGTGTTGTGAACCTTCTTTTACTTGTATCATCATTCTTCCATGTTTGTGCTTGATTTTCAATAAATTAGGGATGATGCAAAGCATTAGGGGCATTTAGGCTTCCCTTCCATGTTGACCCAATTTTTTATTTTTACTTTATTTTTTGTGCATTCTTCCTGATCTGGTTGGGGATTGATGATATTTCACCTTGCACTGTGATTACCTATTATGAGCTTGAATAGATCTAACCTTGCTAAACTAGATCCTCATGTTCCCTTTGTTTGCATTGTCTTCTCTCTTTTTCTTTCTCTTTATCTTCTTTCCTTGAGTTTTCCCTCTCATGTGTGATGCCTTTCTTTAACACTTCAATTTTTAGAAAATGCATTCATCACCAACCAATATTTTCTCAAAAATCCTCATAAATATTTCTTCAGAATCACATTCACAACTTGGAACCCTAACAGAACATGTTTCCTTCATCATGGGTTTGTAAAGAAAGGACTTGAAAACCTTCCTCCAAAGTGGGAACAACTGTGACCTTCCCCTTGCATGGGGGAATATTCTTCCTTTGAAATTCCTTGATGAAGTGAACATCTTTTGAAAGGATCCCTTGATGATGGAATGATTTGAGAAAGAAATCATCCACTTTAGGATTGTGCATCCCTTGAGTGGACCCCCTTCTTCATGACAGGTTCCTGAGGAACCCCCTTTGAAAGATCTTATCTTGAGTGAAATCATTCGCGTCTAGCTTGGGGGTAGCCTGATTAGACCTCACTTTTCAAATAGCATGTCCCTTGAGTGGACCTCTCTTCTTTTGAAGGGTTCCTAAGGGACCTCTTTGAAAGACTTCCAAATTATTGACGGTCTGCGCGATTGTCCGCTTACTCGCCTATGTGGTCACTTCCTGACTCTGTGGTGTTCACTTTCTTAGGTTTCCTCCATGTGAGAGATCTTTGGGGATACCTCCCTATAGGCTTGAGAGCATGTAGTGCACTTCCTTTGGGTTTCCTCCATGCTAGAATTTTTGGGGGATACCTTCCTTGCAGGTCTGCGGGCCTGTAAGGTGCTTGATTCACATGGTATCCTCCATGCTAGATTTTTTGGGCGACACCTTCCTTGTAGGTCTAAGGGCCTATAGGATGCTTACTTCACTAGGATTCCTTCATGTGAGAGATCTTAGGGGTTTCCTCCTTGCAGGTCCATGGGCCTATAAGATGCTTTCTATCTTCAACTTCATTTTTCTGAGCAGCTATGAAGCTCTTCACTTTCCCTACACCTTCAGGTTTTCCAGATCATGGTCTACTTCCTTGATGGTTCAGGTATACATTTCTAACCTTACTCCTTCCTTGATCTACTTTACCAAGCACTCATTAGTACTCGTACTCTTTAAATTGGGGGAAAAATGTATGAAAGTGAATTTGCACCCTTTAAGCAAATTCCCTTTTTTCCCTTATCCACCTTAGAAAACCAAGTTTGGAGGCTTAATTACACCTAATCTTAGTGATTTCACCCCACTTAGTGCCTATTTTGAGCATCGATGGAAGTGTTTTTGTTGAGGATGCCCATGCAATGCCCTTACGTCCCTAGCAGATTCCTATGGCTGAACCTATAGAGGCATTACATTTCTCATTGGGAGTCAAGTTGTAATTCCCTCTTTGGTCGACCGACCTGAGTATGGTCATTTTCTTCACCCTTTCCTTCAAATTCATCCTTTCAAGAATCATTTCATCTTCTACGATCCTTCTAGCACTCAACTTGATCTTCAAGCATTCAATCTAGCACTTCAAGTAGCATTTTCAAGCACTCCATTAAAACAATAATTTCACTCCACCACTTCAGTAGAGCAAGTTGGGGACAACACCATTTCAATAGAGGTTTGAGTACTCTCATTTTCTCCCCCAAATGGCCTTGAGTGCTCTTGGTAGAGGTGGTAAGCTTCCCTTTCCTCTCCTCTATTACTTGGTTGAGTAAGCACACTTAATATTTTGTAGTGTTTTTGGTGCTCTTCATTATATTACTCTCTTTATCTTTCTTTCTTGGTTATATGTGGAGATTGAAACACCTAAACAGGGGTCTAACTGAGGTAGGCCCCTATATAGCCACCCAACATTTTCCTCTTTCTATGTGTAGGTGTAGGTTCCTTATAGAGCTAGCTGGCGAATAGGCTCTTCTACAAAATCATCTTCATCACCCTAGATTTGGTATATGTGTTTTATCACATTCATTTGTACTTCTCATATTTCATAGTGTTGTTTAGCTCTTTTAGAAGTCACTAGCTAGGTTGCTAACTTTTTTTCTAATATTTCATGTTGTACTTTCAGTCCTTTGGTCGTACAGATGCCAGTGCACTTGAGAGATGCTAGTATGCCACACTATTATCCCGAAACTGTACTTTTGTCCTCAGATAGAAAGCTATCCAAGATAAAGTGTTGAGCTCAATAGCTAGCTCACCTAGCCTCATTTTGAATCTTGAGATTGTAGAGTGGTTGTAGGACTTTATATTCCTCATCATTCTCATCCTCATATCCTAACACCTCGCTAAGTTGAGGTAAGTTAGGGCATCCTTTTTGCATTTTGGCCCTCCATGACTTGGGGCCTTGCACGTGGTGGTCCCCCTCTCTTACAGTCACTAACCTAGGACACATACCTTGTAAAATTAAGTGTTGTATAATATCATTTATGAATGTCGGGCTTTATCCCTTGGAATCTATAATTAATTAGGCTTGGATTTTAATTAAAGGGGGAAATTAACCTCAATTAATTAATAAAGTCCTAGATTAGTGTGAAAGTGTAAAGATACACTTTACAACACCCTAAATAAGGCACCATTAAGTCCAATTTATGAAGAAGGGTCCTAAACTTAATGTGAATGTGTAAAACATATTACAACACTAAATCAAGGCATAATTAAGCTCAATTTATTATTAATTATTCCCAAATTAGGTTTGAAAAAGGGATACTTTTTACGACACTATAGTAAGATTCTTCAAAGCTGTCACTTACAAAATACACTAACACTGTAAGTATTTATAATGCTGCAACATGAAGCAAGGTGCCAAAATATTTCAAAACCAATTCTCATGCCCAAGGTGTGAATATGAGTCTATTATGGCATTCTATCATAGTTAAGACTCATTAATTATGTAATCTTCCAAAATCAACACTTACCTCCACCAAATTAGCCACTACTTGACATGCAAGGCACCACTACACATGCAACTACCACATGAAAACTTAGGAACCCCCATAAATGTAGCCTAATTATCATAGTGTGAATTGGAAGTTGGCATACACAACTCTTACAACTATCATATCCCATCATAATAGTTTGTCATAATCTATCATACATTGTCATAGAAAGTGTCATAGTATGTCATAGTGCATGACATAGCAACTTATGAAAAAAGCCACCAATATAGCATAGAATATAGGTCTTCCAAAGTGGATGCCTACCTCCACAATTTTAGCTTACAACAATTACATGTCACTTTCCATGTAGGATGCCACATCACCGGTAGGTCGGGCCACAAAGTGACAACAATATAGGTAGGGTAAGAAACATTATAAATAAATAAATACATGACATAATTGATAATTAAATGTTAGGACTCTAAAAATGAGACTCCTTAATCCTAACATTCTCCCACTTGTTGAATACTTGTCAAGAGTCATATGAAATTATCTACTCGAGGCCCCAAGGCCCATGTAATCAAAACACCATATAAGCTTATTTGTGCTCACTAGCTTTGTTAGTGCATATACAAAATTCACCAAAGTGTCAACTTTCTCCAAGTTCATCTTTCCATCTTCTACCATATCATGAGGAAAATGGTACTAAACATCAATGTGCTTTGTTCTAGCATGGAAGGTATGATTCTTTGCTAAAAAAATGGCACTTTGAATATCAAAACAAATAGTAATATGTTTCATATCTAAACCAATATAAAATTATAATATCTTAAGCTAAATGGATTCCTTACAAGCATGAGTAGTTGCCATGTACTCTGCTTTTGTCATGGACAAAGCAACTACAAATTTTCACTTACTCATCCAATTGATAGCACCACCAAACATCATAAACACATAACCACTAGTGGATCTTTTGTTGCCAATGTCACCTTCCCAAATGAAATCCACATATCCATGAATACTCATAGAATGTTGAGGTCTAGTAGGATAACCATGAAAACATAGGGCATACTCGAAAGTACCCCACAAGTACCAAAACACTCTCTTGATTGCATCCCATGTACCCATCTGGGATTATCCATAAACCAACTAAGGATTCCCATTGCTTGCATATTGTTTGGCCTCATATAGACCGTAGCATACATTAAACTACCAAAAACACTCACATACAATACTCTACTCATTTCCTCCATCTCAGTAGGAGATTTTGGATAATCATTCATAGAAAGCTTCATCCCCTGCATCACACGAACAACTACCTATCTGCAATCAACCATATTGAATCTCCCCAATATTGAGTTCACATACTTTCTCTAGATTAATCAAATATTTATGTTAGCTCTGTCTCTCATGATCTCCATCCCCAAAATATACCTAATTGCACCTAGATCTTTCATCTCAAACTATATCAACAAGTGAAACTTCAAATTTGAAACCTTACTATTACCATTCCTAAAGTAGCATGTCATCTACGTATAAAAAATAATGAGAATGTGGGAAATTTTAGATTTATAATACACACAATGGTCAGATTTATATTTTTGAAATCCCAATGACAACAAATGGGTATCAAAATTCTAGTACCACATTCTAGGAGACTATTTCAAACCATACATAGACCTCTTTGGTTTGCAAACCATATTTTCTTTACCTTTGACAATAAAAAAGCTCCGATTGTGACATGTAAATCTCTTCCTCCAAATCACCATGAAGGAATGTTTTCTTCACATCCATCTGTTCCACTTCTAAATCATACATTTTTGTAAGTGATAATAGGAACTAGATAGATGTCAGCTTCACAATAGGATAGAATATCAATTACCATAGTCAATTCCCTTTACCTGAGAATACCCCTTACCAACCAACCATGCCTTGTTCTTCTCAACATTTCCATCAAAACCGCACTTCTTCTTGAACACCCATTTACAACCTGGAACGAGTTTACGTTTATTAGGTAAGGAAACCAAATCCAAAGTCTTATTTTTCTTAAGGGAAACCATCTCCTTATCTATGGCTTTCATCCCAGAATCTACATCACTCATACCCATAGCCTCTCTAATAGTCCTAGGCTCACTAGTGTTAGAAATCAAAGCAAAAATGCAACTAGAATCCAATAATGAATAGCCTAACCTTTATGGTTACTGCCTAACATGCATAGACCTCCTCAATTCCTAAGGTTGAGGTTCTTCTTCTTTTTCAAAACTTTCAAAGATACTTAAGATCTACTCATCATTAGGTCTAGAAAGAGTGCATAATTCACCTTTCATCAGAGTAGGTGGAACCTAAACTACCTCCTTCTCTTTCTTTTCTTTCTCTTGCTATAGCTCATCAGTGGAAAGTTTCATCTCTTTAAAAATTACACTTTAGCTATAGAGAACCTTTTGGGCCTCTAGATTTCAAATATTGTACCCCTTCACACTAACACCATAGTTGATGAAGATACACTTAACCACCTCATTCTCCAACTTAGACCTCTTCTCAAATGAAATATGAGCATAAACTTCACAACCAAATACTTTGAGATGTATCAATGAAGGCTTTTTACTAGACCACACCTGCATGGGTGTCTTTTTAACAAGTTCCAATATAGGAGATATGATGACTAGATAACATGCAGTGGCTATTGCTTCAACCCAAATTTTTTTCTCAAGGCTAGTTCCACTTAGCATACTCCTAGCCCTCTCCATCAATGTCTTGTTCATCCTCTTTGTAACTCCATTTTGTTGTGGGGTGTATAGAGTTGTCTTATGCCTCTCAATTCCATGTTCTTTATAGAACTTGTTGATCTATTCTGAGAAAAACTCACCATCATTGTCAGTCCTAAAACAATTAATATTTCTACTAGTATGATTTTCAACCAAGGCTTTAAAATCCTTAGACTAACTAAAGACTTCAGATTTACTTTTGAGAAAATAAACGGATGTCAAGTGCTATAATCATCTATGAAAGAAATAAAATATAAAGATTTTGACAATGAAGGTGCATTCATAGGATCAAACACATCTACATGAACATAGTCCAAAACCCTAGAAGACTTATGAGAACTAGATTAAAAATAAACATGGTGTTGTTTTCCATAAATAAAATGTTCGAAAAATTCAAAATCGGGATTACAATCATCAAAGCCTTCAGAAAGGCTCTTATTTTTCAGGGCTCTAAGACCCTTCTCACCAATGTGACCAAGTCATTGGTGCTATAGTGTTGTCTTCTCTATAGGAAGCATCATTTTCATGGAATGAGCACCCTTAGGTACCCAAAATGCATGACCATCAGATGTAGCTACAACAAACTTCTTCTCTACACATTCTAATAGTGAGGATGAAGAATCCAAAGGTCTCTTCTGTGGTGTATCATAAGAACTATTGCATTGAAACGTGCATGAATCCAACTTGTACAAGGTAATAATATGAACACCCTTAGCCAACACCATAACTCCTCTCATCATCTTACATCCTCCACCAGATAAAACAACTTGCACTCCTACACATTTAGTTTACTCAAATAAAGCAGGTCTCGTGCCACACCCAAGATGTGCAAGAGACCATCAATCCCCTTCACTCTTCCATTAGGAAATCTGATTTTTTATCTTCCATGACTAATGACATATAGGTGAGATTCATTACCTAGATACACCTTCCCACCATCATACTCCTCATACTTCAAAAACTAACCTCTGTGAGAGGTCATGTGGAAAGAAGCACCCAAGTCTATCAACCACACATCTTTTGATGAATTGGTTACCAAGGATATTGTAAAGTCATCTATGCCATCTTGAGAGGATTTGTTAGAGTCAAAGTTAGAGAAATTATTCTTTCCTTTCTTCTCCTTATCTTCCTTACACTCTTTTTTGATATGACTAGTTTTTTTGTAGCTCCAACACTTCACCTTTGACTTGGCAGGATACTTAGATCTTCCTAGAGATTTTTACTTTGATTTCTTTTCCTTCTTCTTGCCTTTCTCCTTTGATCTACCATGAACAACAAGGGCCTCCTTAGCCATCTCAGAAGACTTTTTCTACATCTCTTTAGATAACAGCAAAGACACCACCTTATCCATCTTGAAATTGGTGCTTATGCTTCCAATATCCATTATGAGGTGGTCCCACAAGTCTGGAAATGAACATAATAGGAGCATGCAATGATCCTATTCATCAATCTTGTCTCCAATAGAACCTAGTTGAGCTATCAACATGTTGAATATATTTAAATGATCTGCTATGGATTCTCCATATTCCATATTCAAAGAGTACAATTCATTCTCAAGAACAACTTGTTTACTAGGGATTTAGCCTAATAAACATCTCCAAGTTTCTTCCAAAGGTCTTTTAAAATTTTCTCTTCATGGATGTTCAGGATGATGAAATCAGCCAAATAGAGTCTGATTAGACCCTTGGCTTTCCTATCCATAAGATCCCAATCTACCTAGGTTGTTGTAGCTTGTTTGGTTTTGGATATTGCAGCTCATAGATCTTTGTCTATGAACATATCCTCCATTTTCTTTTTTCGAAGTTCAATTTTTTTTTCCATTAAACTTCTCCATCTCAATTATTTTGGATGTTATTTCCATCTTTTTATTGCAACAAGGTCACGAAATACCCTTCTTCACAACTCCCACTAAAACAAAGATCACCTCAAAAATCCCTTTAAATCCAACAATAGAATCAAAGCTAGCGAAGCTCTGATCTACCAACTAAAAGGAAGTCGAGTAAGTGGAAGAAGCTTCCTATACTAATCTAAGTAGAAGAGAGTTACAAAAAAAATATTTTAACACCTTTACAATTACATATTCAAAAGATGCACATACATATCAAAACAGATAAACAATAAAAAATCATAAGATAGTGTTTACATGGGAAAACTCTTTCGAAAAAAAAACCACACTCCAAATCACGTAGCTCAAATGTATTATCAACAACAATAGAATAGTTGCAATACAATCTCATAGCAATGCTCAGGAATCTTCACACTACAATAAGAATCTGGATAAATTTTAGTAGCATAACAACATGTAAGCTTCTTCAAACCTATCACTCACGAAATATACTAGCACTGCAAGTATTTATAATTTTGCAACAAGAAGCAAGGTGCCAAAACCTTGCGAAAACCAATTCTCACACCCAAGGTGTGAACATGAGTCTATTATGACATTCAGTCATATTCAAGAATCATTACTTAGGAAATCTTCCAAAATCAACACTTGCCTCCACCAAATTAGCCACCACTTGACATGCAAAGCACCGTTACACATTTAGTTGCCACATGAAAAATTAGGTTCCCCCATAAATGTAGCCTTAATATAATAGTGTGAATTGGAAACTGACATACATGACTCTTACAACTATCATATCTCGTCATAGTAGTTTGTCATAATCTATCATAAATTTCCATAGCAAGTGTCATAGTTTTTCATAGTGCATGAAATAGCAACTTATGACAAATGCCACCAATCTAGCCTAGAATATAGGTCTTTCAAAGTGGACGCCCACCTCCATAATTGCAGGTTACAAAAATTACATGTCACTTGCCATGTAGGATGCCACATCACCAACAGGTCCCACAAACTGACAAGAATATAGGTAGACTAATAATCTTTATATATAAATAAATACATGAAATAATTAATAATTAAATGCTAGGATTCTAATGTTGAGACGCCCTAATCCCAAGAAAAGTGGCCCCAAGAATGCTAACCCATGTGATGAATGAATCCCTAGATCCCCTAACTTCTACACCACAACTAATAAAATATTACAGTATAGCATATTGCAAGGTGGACAACACACCTTTTCCTAACAAACATTGAAGAATTCATTGCTCATGGTTTGCATTGAAGTAATTTTGTTGGGACACCCATGCCAAATTTAAAAAAAAAATTAAGAATTTTTTTTGGGTAAACTCTTTTAATAGGAAATACATAGTTATTTTAAAAGTGAATGTTTATTTTGTACAATGAAAATATCCCTTTTTGAAATGAATATTTTTTCTGAGAAATAATTTATTTTCTTAAAAGTAGCTCTCTATTTTGGTTCGTATTTCCCAATCAAATTTGATTTAGAAATATGATTCTAACAAATTTCTACCACTTTAGCTATCTCCAACACATATTTTTTCTTGTTACCACAATTTGGCCTATAATGATCTTCACACCCACTCATAGTCTAAGCATGCATATTTTTGAAATCTAGAGAAGTTTCAATATTAGTTTGTGGCTTGGAATGTATTGCAGTTTAAATTTTGCATGAGAGAACACCTCACCTTTCTTTACCCCTCAATCATTCAAATATCCCTTTCTTTAATGAACTTAAGACCATCAAACATGCCTTCTAGAATTGTAAAAAAGATCAACTTTTATAATTAATTTTAACATCTATTTGAATAATCTTCAATAGAACTATACAATAGAAAACTATTGTCCTTAACCTTAACTATTCTCAAAATGTTATTTATATACCCCTTATACAACACATACAACACATACTTAAAATATTTAATATCTAAATTATAATATTATTTTTTTATAATTAATTTCCTTCTTCCTTACCAATATTATGGAGGCACTACAAAACAATATCAATTTTAAACACCAAATACAAACTATTCAAATACAATTGATAACCCAAAGACATCAAAGACTTAACCCAAAAAGTGAACACTCTGATCCATGAATCTAAAGTTCTATCCATGTTGCAAGAGACTCTTACAATGAAAGTCAAGTGAATAAGGCAAATTGGGTGAGGTAGTCTAATAAAAAAAAAAGATCTTTTAGGCCTTAATAATATTAATTGACCAGCCTAAAAATATTAATTAGGCCTTAATAATATTAATTGACCAGCCTAAAAATATTAATTGACCAATGCTGCACCAAAATTTTAAATTCAGTGACACAATTATTTAAAGAACAATTAATATCAAATAATTAATTCTAAACTATTTTAATCTTATCTAAAAAGATAAGCTAATTAGGATCAACAAGAATCTTCCAACATTGAATCGAATCGCAATCTAAAGAATAAATAAATTATTAAAGATAAAAAATGTACGTAACAACATAAGCTTTATAGATATCTACTAAGATGAAGTCAATTTTTGATGGTTACATATTTTTCCTTGTTTTGGTGATGGATTGTTGTGTGGTCTAAAACATTTAGAATTTTAAAATATTGGTAATCATTTTCATGAACTTTAAAAAAATTATATTTATAATTAAAAAACTTATTTATTTAAAAAATTTTATATTATATAATTTAATCTGTTATATAGTATAGATTTTGATTGTTACAACAAGCTTTTAAATTTAGTATTATTTTTAATTAGTAAATTTAAAATGGTTGATAGATATTTATTCATACTGACATAAAGGGATAGTGTTGACATAATTTTTTGGTGTAATGATCTGGTTTGTTTGTTGAGCTTAAAAAAAGGTTGATTAAAGTTAAATTTAAATAATTTGAAACTTTAATTTTATTTTTTAGGAAAAATTACTTATTATTTAAATTTTTGTGTCATTTTTATTTTAAAAAATACACTAAATCTTATGTGTTATCTATTAATGTTTGCATTTGTAAGTATTAATAATTTTAAAAAATAAAAAATAAAAGTAGCTATGCCACTAAACAATTTTATTAAATTATCAAATTTTACAAAACCCTAGTTCAAAAAGGAGCATACCAGCAGGAAAGAACTAGGAGGAAAACCTCTAGTTATAGCTTTGAGCCAAGAGTACATGTTCAAAATTTGGGATTCAAGGTCCCACCAGAAAACAACCACCACCCTGATATTACAAAAACCCATATTGAAGGGTCCAGAATAAAGTAGCAACCAACCAACCAATTACCCCCAGGACAACAAAATACTTTTATACAAGAATAAAAGACCAACAATAGAACAAATCATTCAACCTCTTCAACACGTGAAGTGGAACTAGCTTTGTAGTATGAAGAACGTAGTAAATGCTCCAAAGAGAACTTTCCTTTAACTTCTTAAGTGAAGAAGATGCTTTATTATGAGACCTTGCAACCACATCGAACAAAAAATGAAGAGCCAAAAATAGATTGACACCCGCCGCCAAGACCTTTGAAGAAAGCTTGACAATAAGACGATTATAGCCCATAATTGTCTCCACAAAATTGTAACATGTGATGCCAGATCCGATTACCATTAATAATTCTCCAAAATAGCCATTAGCAAGGAAATCATTTTTAGATATAAAACCAGCAATAAGAAAGGAACCATTATCCAGATTATACTTCTCCAAAGCTTCACGAAAATCCATATTAGATAACAAACTAGGATGCACAAATTTGTTAGCCACGATAATAACCAACTTGTCATCCATAAGAACAACCATGATAATAGTGAAAAAATGAGATAGTAATAAAAATTTAAAATTTTGATATGTATATAAAAAATAAATAAATAAATCTATGTAAAAGATCTTTAGAATAACTTTTTTACTAGATTTGAGATTTAAATAGAGTATAATTATATTTTTTATTCATTAAAGAATTACTTTGTTTTACCTCAAAATTATTTTCTTCAATAAAAATTAAATTCTAAAATTTATACATAATCAATAAAATTTGTATTTTGGCATCTTTAATTTATTTTACTATAAAGTTATGGGTATGTGTAGGATCGTGATGGGCCAAAAAGTGGCAATATGATGGGTATGTGGCTAACGACATTTTTTAATCCAAAATTGATAAAATGAAAATGGTTTTTAAAGGATATTCTCAATTTTCCACCAATATAAATTATGCTTTACTTTGAATTTAATAAATAATTATTATTCATTTTCTATTCAAATTACGACTAAAGTCCTGATTGATAGACTAATTGAAAAACATCTATAGCTTTCAAACAGTATCACATAAATTTTTTGAATCAAAAACATGTGTTGCATTCTATGCTTCGCATACTATAGGATTAAAAAAAAAAATGAATTTCATGAAGTTTTGACCAAGTTAAGGTGGTCAGACATACGATTTTTTTATATTTTTTAAAAGTTGTAATAAAAAAATCATAATTAATTATTTACCTAGACAAAAATTACAAAAAAATATGCATCATATCGGGACATGAGTCCTCTATGTATATTTGAAATCTTTTAAAAAAATATTATCATTTTATTGTGGTTAGGGTGGTCAGACAGACACCTACTTATTTTTTCCCTAAAATTTAAGTACTACTGCATTGAAATTTCAAATTTTCACCGAATAGATTTTTTTTTTAAACAAACCTAGTAGTTTAGAAACTACATTCAATTTGCTACAAATTCTATTATTACATATTTTTGAAATAATATAGATAACTTATTCAAATTTTTACGTCAAGTTGCCTAACTCTGATTTTTCTGATTTTTTGGCCACTTAAGGGCTTGTTTTTTCTATGATGATCCTGCACATACCCTTATCTTTTTAGTGCATATTGTATTCAACATAGTAAATACAATTGAAAATAATTTTCTTCCAACTATTCTTTCATGAACATCATATCTTTCTCCCTAATATAAATACAATAAAGCAAGAATTACAAAAGAAAATTAAGCAATTCCCACATTAATCCTATGAGTAAACTAACTCAAATGATTCAAATCTACAATTAACAATATAATAGATTTCAATTGGGTGTCCTCTACTCAAGATGTAAAGAAATTCAACTTAATGAATGCAAACTTCAATGCCTAAGTTTTCAAATATTCAAAAATTCAAAAAGAACAAGAAAACCTCCAAAACAAACCTATATTAAATAAGATCTTTAGAGTAATATTGAGGAATATAAATGGATAACATGGATTCTAACCGCATCCCAAATACACCACCTTAAAATTATAAACTAAAAATTGGATACTTTGATTTCTACGCAAAATTTCTAACCCCACCTCAAATAAACAACCTCAAAATTATAAACTAAAAATTATAAACTCACATTTATTAAAAAAAATATAATTGTTCCTATAACATTTTTATTTTTTTCCACGTAAATCCCTTTTAAATCCCTCCATAAGACACCACCTAATGAATATATTATAATTTTTTAGGCCAATCAACTTCCCACTTTGAGGAAAAGTTTCTTCTCATGAATAATATTTAAAAGACAACAATGATGTACTACATTGTATTTAATAAACAATGGATGGTGATTCTATGACGTATGTGAGGAGCCTACAAAAATTATTGCTACACTTATACACAATTACTCTACACATATATATATATATATTTTATATTTGATATACTTTATTCATCATGTGCATGTTTTTGTACTTTGAAACTTAAAATTTGAATGTATAATCACTTTATCATGTATATTATTGCTAAATTTGGTTACCTTGGGAAACTTCACTAAATTTGATCCACTTCAACCATCATTTTTCCTAGGAACTTAATTCATAGATCCTCTTAATCCATCCTATTAGGACCCCTTAAGTCATCCTATGAGGACCCCTTAAGCCATCATTTCTCCTAGGACCCTTTAATTCATATATTTGCTAATTAATTATATCAATTATGATTGAACATGAGACATACTTTGAATTCTTTGATACCCTTAAGAAAATTTTGAGAACTTCTTTAATCCCCTTAATACATCCTATTAGGACCCCTTAAGAAATCCTACAAGGACCCCTTGAGACATCCTACAAGGACCCCTTAAGCCATCATTTTCCCTAGGAACCTTTAATTCATATATCCTAATTATATCTATCTAATGTGATTGAACATGAGACATAGTTTGAATTCTTTGATCCCCTTAAGAAAATTTTGAGAGCTTCTTTGATCCCCTTAAGACATCCTATTAGGACATAAATTATATTAACATTGACATTATTTTAGTGTAGTATGTGATTGTTATGATGAGTCATCCTAAATTCTAATACTATCAAATGTATTGACTATGAATCAAATGTAAAGTATAAATATTTTAATGTCTTATTAATTTTATCTTTAATTTTATATTGATTCAAATAAAATTTGTATAATTTCACATTAATATCCTATTAATGTCTTGACTATAGATAAAATGTAAAGTATAAATATTTGAATGTCCTATAATTTTACATTCATATTATATTTCACTTTAATGTCTTATTAATGTCTAGACTATGAATCAAGTAAAGTACATATATTTAAATGTCTTATTAATTTCAACTTTAATTGCATATTTGTATAATGTCACATTAATGTCCTATTAATGTCTTAAATATGAATCAAATCTAAAGTACAAATATTTAAATGTCCTATTAATGTCTTGACTATGTATCAAATGTAAAGAAAAAATATAGGAATGTCCTTTTAACTTCATATTAATTTCACATTTATATAGTTTCACATTAATGTCCTATTAATGTCTTGACTATGAATCAAATGTGAATTAGGAATATTTGAATGTCTTATTAATTTTATATTAATTTCACATTTGTTTAATTTCACATTAATGTCCTATTAATGTCTCAGATAACATAAGTGTTAAATTATTTGTTAACTCCTAAATTTTATAATGTATGAAAATATTGAAATTTAATGATAAAATATTATCTCATAAGGATAACTAATTTACTCAAGTTAAAATGCATAAATGTACATGTGTAAAATACTATTTAACAATAATAGTCCATAAAATACTAAAATTAATAAAGTCTATGAAAATATATATAAATTCCATTAGAATAAACATATACATAGATCTAGTCCATGAAATTATACCGAAATACTGAAACTTGTACATATAGAGTCCATGAAATACTGAAATACTAAAACATGTATAAAGAGTATATGTGTAATGTAATCAAAATATTTATAGAGTTCATGGAATGTACTAGAACATATATATCTAGCTCCTATCATCCCTAGAATCAAGAGACCTCTTCACTCCACATGGACTAGGATGATCTGAATCGGTCTATATAAGAGAAAGAAACTTGAAATTAGATTTAAAATGTTTAAAAATGATTTAGTTTATAAAATCATAATAATTACCATATGAGACTACTCATCCTTGTTGATGACCTCCTCTACATGCTCTACTATAGGACCTTTCTCATGCTATAGAAGAAAAAAAAATTAACACATGAACATATATGAATAATTGAAATTTACTTTAAGTCATTCATAATGTATAATATAATTGAATTTAAACACAATCAAAATTCTAATTACCATATGAGGCTTCTTATCTCCTTTGTTGTCCTACTTTGCATGTGTTGTTGTAGGTGGTATAGCATCATCCGGACAAAAAATGTCACCAACAAGGCCCTACAAGGTCAAATAAAGAACATGTACGTACAAATTAGGTTAAAACATATATATTCACTTGTGTACCCAAATTTTACTTTATTCTATTTAAAAGACCTACAAATTATGCACACATAGAATTTTTTTTAAATAACCTGAAACACAACTAACTCCAAAAATTGGCTTGGATAAATCGACTATGCAATACACATCCTCATGGTCATGTGAACCTACATAGACATATAATTTTTATATAAGTACATACATGTTTGATATAGTGAATTCAAAATACAAAATTCTAAGTATATTTTCTTAAAACAATATTATAGTATAAAAAAAACCCTTTTTCACACTTAATTTGGAATGAATAATTAATAATAAAATGGACTTAATGATGCCTTATTTAGGGTGTTGTAAAGTGTATCTTTACACTTTCACACTAATCTAGGGATTTATTAATTAATTGAGGGTATTTTTTCCTTAATTGGCCCCTTTAATTCAAATCCAAGCCTAATTTATTATATTTTTCAAGGGATAAAACCTGACACTCTTAAATGAAATTACACAACACTTCATTTTGCAAGGAATGTGTCCAAGGTTAGTGACTTAGGACCCATTCACCACTTGGCGAATGGGTCCTCAATAGGTCCTAGGACCCCCCTTTTAGCATGTTATTTCACAATCCCCAAAACATGTCCTAGTTGAGTATGTTAGGAACCATTCACCCTATGGTGAATGGGTCCTCCTTAACATAGGACACCCCCCTTGGGATGTGTTTTTGGCAGTATTTTTGATGATTTCAAATCCTAGATCTATTATCATCTTGTGTTATTTGAATTTCGAGAGTTAAGAGTAGGTTAAGTATAAATACAAGGTTATTTCACACAGTTTCTCCTAGAAGATTTCAAGCAAGCTAAGGATTATTTAGAGAATTCAAGAGTTTTCAAGAATGCATTCAAGGGTAGATTATTGAAGTTTATTGCAGCAATCAAAGATAAAATTCATCACATCAAAGGCATAGTGCAACATTCATGTTGTTGAGCTAATGTGTTGATGTAGCATTGAAGATCCAATTCAAGTATATTCAAGGTGTTATTTCTAATAAAATTTGAAGATCAAGATCTACATTCCATAAATCCACTTCATGCTAGATTGTATATTTGTCATCCAAGATTTCATCCAAGCTATCATTATTTCATGTTTCATGTTTCATTGTTTCATCATAAGGTTTAATTACCAAAATGGGGTTTGACCAAGGAAAACCCCTATTCCCTAACAAAACAATTTTTTTCTTCTCTTTTAATGTGTGATTGCAGGTTTTAGGTTGAAGATTAATTGGAAAGCAAAAGCTACAAAAGTTGTCAAAGTTACAAAGTTCTCAAAGTTTTCATCTTTCTTGCAAGATCACATAAACTAAGCTACATAATTTATTTTTGACTTTTGGGAGTTGAACACTTAGGATCTAGGAGTGTAGACATTGAAGAACAGAACCCATAAACTAATTTTCCAGAACCCTAGCAAGGATCCATTCGCCATTGGGCGAATGAGTCCTTAGTGACCCTAAAAAAAACACTTTTTGGAGCAGCTATGCATCATTTATCCCTTCCAAACTCTCCCTAAGGTTTGTAGGTTCCATTAGTGTTATGACTTAGCTTCTAAATTCCCTTTATAGCTTGCAATTTGGAGTCTATTTTCTATGTTAAATCTTTCTCCCCAAAGTGCTATTTAGTTCATACCCTCGTCCTACAAAAATGGAAATTGCAAGATTTACATTTTAGGTTGACTCTCGGGTATGTGTAGGATCATGATTGGCCAAAAAGTGGTGATATGATGGGTATGTGTAGGGTATGTGGCTAACAACTATTTTTTAGCCCTAAATTGATGAAACGAAAAGGGTTTTTAAAGGAGATTATCAACTTTCCACCAATATAAATTATGCTTTACTTTGAATTTAATAAATAATTATTATTCATTTTCTATTTGAATTATGACTAAAGTCCTAATCGATAAGTTGATTGAAAAACATCCATAGCTTTCAAACAGTATCACATTTTTTGAATCTGAAACATGAACCACATTCTATGCTTCGCATACTATAAGATTAAAAAAAATATAGAATTTCATGAAGTTTTGACCAAGTTAAGGTGGTCAAACATACGAGTTTTTATATTTTTTAAAAGTTGTAATAAAAAATTCATAATAAATTATTTACTTGCAAAAAATTACAAAAAATATGCATCACATTGGGACATGAGTCCTCTACTTATATCTAAAATATTATAAAAAATATTATCATTTTATTGTGGTTAGGCTAGAGACACCTAATTCTTATTTTTTCCACGAAATTTAAGTACTATTGCATTGAAATTTCAAATTTTCACCAAATAGATTTAAAAAAAAAACCTAGTAGTTTAGAAACTGCATTCAATTTGCTACAGATTCTATTCTTACATATTTTTGAAATAATATAGATAACTTATTCATATTTTTACGTCAAGTTGCCTAACTTTGATTTTTTCTAAATTTTTCACCACTTAAGGGCCTATTTTTTCCATGATTATCTTGCACATACCCTCTCCTAAGGGTTTTTGGTCAATATTTGATGTGGATCTCATTTCCTTGAATGAAATTAGAGAGATAGGTCCATTCACCCCCCTCTTACCACCATTTTAGGGGTGAGCCTATTTTTCTTTGTTTTATTTTGGTGAACCTGACCTTGCACATCAAAATTCTAAAAATTGGAGTCCATTCAAGCCTTAGATTTATATTTGCATTAGTTTTCATTGCATTGCATTAAATTTCTTTTCATCTAGGGTTGTAAAATTTGCATTAGTTTGCATTGCATTTTAGGTATACACTTGCATTTTGTATTCATTTTAAATATGAAAATTCAACAAAAAATGCATAATGTTAGATTGATTTGGCATAGTGTTTGCATATTAGTTTACTTTTTATCATTCATATTCAAAAATTGCATCAAAATTACATTTCAAAAAGTGTCATATTGTTCATCATTTGTCCTTCATTACACTTGCATTTCAACATTAAATTCTTGAAATTGTTGTCACATAAACTATAATTTGAAACTTGAAACAAAAAACACATCTAATGAATTTGAAATTGCATTTTTCAAGTTTAAAAAACCCTATACTAGGACCCATTCACCATAGGAAAAATGAGTCCTTGTTAGGGTTACATAGGCAACAAGTTTTTATAGTTCATAAGCCACTAGGTGAATGAGTCCTTCGAGGCCTACAAAAACCAACTTTTCTGAGCTTTCTGGTGATTTTCTATTCTTCCTAGGTTTGTTGGTAACCTATAGTATCAGTTTGGAAAGTTTAAGAAACTTCTATTTTATGCATCTAGGTCAAAATCATCAATTTAGTGTAGTCATTTTTGAATCATTCCAAAATCATTCAAGTAGCAAAAATCATTAGATCTGAAAATGTTTACATTTTTAAAACTTTGCATAATATGGACAAAAGTACTTTTCACTTTTGCATACACAACGTTCAAATTCATGAAGCTTTGCATAAGTTTGATAAAAGTGTTTTTCATTTTTGGATACACATTGTTTGAGTTTTTGAAGTTCACATAAATTGGATAAAATTACATTTCATCTTTGGATATACATTGTTTACATTCTTGTAACATTGCATAAGATGGTTAGTGAACCATCAATTTTTGGGTGGGCTATGTACTTCTATTGCACTCTTAGGGTTTTTCACCTAAAAGGAGAGATAGACCCAAAAATTGAGGTGGTTCACTCTAACTAATGTATGCAAGATGGAATTAAGCCTAAATGCAATGATCTAGATGTAGAAAAATGATAAAATGGATTGATTATTTATGCAAAACTAATGAAATATGAAGTGTTTGAAAACATAGTGTGATATGGAGAAATTAATTAAAAACATAAACAAATGAAATCAAAATTGAATGAGACTGAACATAGTGCACCTGGAGATGAAATAATGATGCTTGAAGGTTCTAGAATCTGACCAAAATCACTGTTGATGACCAATGGGACTCATTCACCATTGATGGTGAATTAGTCCTTCTTCTAGTATTAAACTTTTTCAAAACTGATTTCTGACTGCTGAGAACTAAATTTTGATGAAATCAACTTTTCTAGCTTGTAGGTGGGACTCATTCACCACTGATGAAAAATTAGTCCTCCTCCAAAATTATGCAAATTCAAGGGTCAATTCTGTGGGTCCAGATCTACACTTGTCTTCTTGTTGGGTTGATGAAGTCAAATCTGCAAAAAATAGACTGAATGTTGTCTCTAAGCTTGAATTAGGGTTTAGTTGACTTGAATCACTGTGATGACTTGATGACCACTTTTCAACACCTATTTCTTTGAAAAAATTTCCTACAAGACTTGCAAACACACATGCAGAGATGGGAAAAATGGTTAAGGGTTAAAGTATAGGGATTTTCCTTGGTCAAATTCCACATTGGTAATCAAACCCTTGATAAAGAAATGAAATGAAAACAAGAAATGAATGATGAATAAACAACATTCAAGTGTCCTAAACTCACCAAAACCTTATTGTTGAAGTCTGAAGATATGTTAATGGCTACTCCAAGATGCTTGATAATTGCTTGATCAAATGATGCAAGGATGCTTTGAATGCAAGAATGCTAATTGATGTTGAATGAGTGAATGAGATGAATGGGGGTTAAAATGGATGGAAAAACACTTATTTATACACACTTATGCCCTAACAACCCAAGAATACAACACCACAGGATGACATAAGGTCTTAATGAATAAAATTCTGAAAGAAATTTGAATTTTTTTTTAATTTTGTGCCAAGAGGGACTCATTTGCCACCCATGGTGAATGCGTCTCACTCTAGGCTTGCAAATGGGTGTCAAGAATTAAGTTGTATTTAATGTTGTTTTTCAGGTTTATATTAAAAAAAACACTTAAATAAGGCCTATAAGTGCATAAAGGGGCCAAATAAAGCATAAGAAAGGTGTAATTAGTGGTGGCAAGCCTAGAAAAGCATGAAATCTTGTTGCAATACTTTACAACACTTTGAAATAGGAATTGATAAGGAATAAAAAGGAAATATTTAGATGATATATAATAAGAAGAGTCTAGAAATGTGTTACAACACTTCACAACACCTTCACAAGACATCATAATTTAAATTTTCAAGACCTAATGTGAATGTTTAAGTTACAGTGCAACATTAAATCTAAGAAAAATAAGTCAAGCATCACATAGAAAAGACCTAAATGACCATGAAAATGTTCAAGATCCATTTTTCTATGGTACAGTTAGAAGTACTTTTCATTTTTGATTGAACAATGTTAGTATCTTACCTTTCTAAGAATGCTAAGACAATATTCATCCCTCACAACTATGAGAATGCTTTAGTGAAAGAGAATACAATGGTGGATAATCATGACAATCAAACTTGGTCTTCTCCCAATATGTCTCCTATTTGTGATGAATATATTTTTGTGTTAAAAAATCAAACCAATGAGAGTTATGAGAATCCTATTTGTCTCTCTTCTCCTAGGGAAAACATTATTGAACATGAGAATTCCATCATTGATAAGCAAGACAATCCAACCATTAATAACTCCCTTACTTGTGATGAAGTCATTTTAGAAGAACCAACCATTGAATGTCATGAACATCTAGTATGTAGCTCTCCAAAAAACTTTCCTACTAGGAAAGATATCATGGTGGAAGAAAATGAGAACATTAACACATGTCTTTCAAACAATAGTAATGAGCCTTCCTTAGATGAAGATGATGAAGTGGCATTAGACTCCACTTCACTAAGAGATGATGAAAATAATGACAAGCCTTTTGAGGTTATGCACATTAGATATCCCTTGAAGTACTCTTCTGAGCCTAAACTTATGCTTTACCCACCCTCACAACAATCACAAGTTCAAAATAAACCTGTGCTTATCTTGGAACCGCCTAAAAGGCAACTTGATAATGATAATGCTTTTAGACAACCAAGTTCCAATACCATTTCTTACACATATAACACTAGGAATAATCCATAACCAAGACAACCAACTCCAACATCCCTCTCATTTCCTAACCCTATCAAGTGCCTAGTGCTCCTCACTTTCCTTATTCAAGCCTCACCTAGTTATCATAACATGCTTATAAATTATTTACAAGTTCCTACTCCTCCTAATGTGAAATAAAATGGTGTGGCAACCCAAATTCAAGCTATAACTTTGGCCAACCTAGACATTACTTTCTTTCAAGATGAGTTACCTTTGTTAGAAGAGCCAAAAAAAATGAAGCTTTCATGATAATATATTTAATAAAATTAGGATAAAGAGAACCCTTGTTAATAGTGGTTTGAGCCTTAATGTGTGTAGTGTGAGACTATTGGGGAGGCTTCATATGAATAAGAGTTACATTGTCCTTGATTCTTTGTCTATTCATTGTTTTGATAACATAGGAAAATAATCGATTGGAATTCACAAAAGAGGAAGAACACAAGAAGAATATTGAAGAAGTCACAAATTTATTGGAAGATGATTTGGGTTACTTAGATTTCACACCTAAATTAATGGGAGAATACACTATCACAAAAAAATATTTTGAAAGGGGAAAAGAAAAAGCAGTAATGTCAACACAAAATTTGAAAGCATCCACCTCAACCACTTTAGATGAAAAAACAACATACACAAGAACCTTTGATGAAGTTGATTATGAGAGACCACCAAATCTGAAAGAAATGAAAAATATTTATGGAAGAGGTTATGAACTTATGAAACAACTCGGGTATAGTGGAAAAGGATGTGGTGCTAGAGAACAAGGTATCTATGTCCCTATAGATCCTAACAAACAAGAAACAACTAGTAGTCTTGGTTATTGTCGTTTGATAGAAACAAAAACATCAAAAAGTCCTTCACTTAGCATCAACAATATTACAAAAGATTCTTCCAAGTTAACTTTAACTTTGATGCATCTTGAACTAATAGATACCACATGTGGGAATATTTCATTAGATAGGCATCAAGTTTATATTCATCTACTCATTATAAGCAATAACAATAGATGCTACTTCTTGCCATGTAATAGTTGTAGGATCATAGCATACTCACTATTGCATGTTTTATATTCATTGCAAATCATTTCTTTTTTGGAAGGAGAAAAATATCATCAATCATCTCGGCTCATCCTTGTCTTACATTAAGTGGGGAAAAGGGTTTAGGTAGCCTTTTCCTCATATGACACTTTTTGTTGTCTCTTTTGGCTAGTTGAACACATTCCATGCATATATAAGAGAAAGCTTTGAATGTGGATGACATTCCTTAAGTTGGCTCGCATGTGACGTACTGAGTTATCTTTAGTATTGCATTTTGGGGGCAACCCCTTATTCATGATGTAGTTTCATTTGGGAAGATATGACTTGGTATATGGATTTCTGAGTAAGCTCTCATGTCTCCTACTTTAAAGTGGAATGTTCATAGAAATGGTATTAGAAATCACTTTAAAGTAGAGGCATACATCAACACTCATTCTTCTTTGTGTGATTTTATTTATTCTTGTGATGCATCCTTTTCTTGGTAGTGTCATTGGGTTTTATTTCCTCCAAGAGTGTGATATTTATTTGACTAGTCCTCTCTTACAGACATTGGACGCGATGTTCCCTATTAAACGACCTTACACGAACTAAGAAAATTCATGTTGAACAAAAACCTTTACTTTCATGTTAAGCATGAAACAAGAATGTGAGTGGTACCCTATTAGAGTTATTAGAGGGATAGCTTTGGTATAGTAAGTACAGTGAGAGCTGACATAAAGGCATGCATTTCTCACTTAATGGACAACCCAAGGTTCCATTAGCTAAGAGTGATCGCATGTGTCTTTTACAAAGTGGACATCACGTTCTACTTGTGAATTTTCTTTGGAAAAACAACTTAGACCTGGTCCACATCGTGTTGGACAGACTATCGAGGCTTGATCCACCCCCTTTTTACTTTTACTTTTAATTTTGTTTTTCTTTCTTTTAGTCATTGACATTGTATGATTGAGTATCTTGATAATTTCTACATACATAGGTGTCTTGAATGTCAACTTTAGTGCGATTTTGAAGCAAGTTCCTCCTCTCACTAAAGTGGGGGATAAATGTAGCATAAAAAAAGTAACCCTTTTTCACACTTAATTTGGGAATGACTAATTAATAATAAAATGGACTTAATGATGCCTTATTTAGGGTGTTGTAAAGTGTATCTTTACACTTTCACACTAATCTAGGGATTTGTTAATTAATTAAGGTTAATTTTTCCTTAATTGACCCCTTTAATTCAAATCCAAGCCCAATTTATTACATTTTCTAAGGAATAAAACCTAACACTCTTAAATGAAATTACACAACACTTAATTTTACAAGGAATGTGTCCTAGGTTAATGACCTAGGACCCATTTTCCACCAATTGAATGGGTCGTCACTAGGTCCTAGGACCCCCTTTTGGCATGTTATTTCACAATCCCCAAAACATGTCCTAGTTGAGTATTCTAGGACCCATTCACCTTATGGCGAATGGGTCCTCCTTAACTTAGGGAACCCCCATTGGGATGTTTTTTTGGTAGTATTTTGATGATTTCAAATCCTAGATCTAATGTCAGCTTGTGTTATTTGAAATTCGGGAATTAAGAATAAGTTAAGTATAAATACAAGGTTATTTCACATAGTTTCACCTAGAAGATTTCAAGCAAGCTAAGGATTATTGAGAGCATTCAAGAGCATTCAAGAAGGAATTCAATGGAAGATTATTGAAGTTTATTGCAGAAATCAAAGATCCAATTCATGTCAAAGGAATAGTGCATAATGCATGTTGTTGAGCTAATGTGTTGATGTAGCATTGAAGATCCAATTAAAGCATATTCAAGGTGTTATTTATAATCAAAGTCCAAGATCAAAATCTGCATTCCATAAATCCACTTCATGCTAGATTGTAGATTTGTCATCCAAGATTTCATCCAAGTTATCATTATTTCATGTTTCATTGTTTCATCATAAGGTTTAATTACAAAAATGGGGTTTGACCAAGGAAAAACCATATTCCCTAATAAAACAACATTTTTCTTCTCCTTTAATGTGTAATTTTAGGTTTTAGGTTGAAGATGAATTGGAGAGAAAAAGTTGTAAAAGTTGTCAAAGTTGTCATCTTTCTTAGAAGATCACGAAAACTAAGCTACAAAATTTATTTCCAATTTTCAAGAGCTAAACACTTGGGATTTGAAAAATGTAGAAATTGAAGAACAAAACCTAGAAACTCATTTTCCAGAACCCTAGTAGGGACCCATTTTCCACTGGGCTAATGAGTCCTCAGTGAGCCTTGAAAAAAACACTTTTTGAAGTAGGTCCACATCACTTATCCATTCCAAACTATCCCTAAAGTCTATAGGTTCCATTATTATTATGATTTATCTTCTAAATTCACTTTATAGCTTGTAATTTGGAGTTTATTTTCTATGTTAAGTCTTTCTCCCCAAAGTGCTATTTAGTTCATACCCCCATCCTAGCAAAAAGGGAAATTGCAAGATTCACGTATCAGGTTGACTCTCCTAAGGGTTGTTGGTCAATGTTTAATGTGGATCTTATTTCCTTGAATGAAATTATAGAGACATATCCATTCAGCTCCCTCTTACCACCATTTTAGGGTTGAGCCTATTTTTCTTTGTTTCAAATATATATACAAATGGCTCTTGTGAGATGATAAACAATGGAGGAGCACTCAACACACCTTGTGGTGGATCTGATGTGGAAGTCATATGTATTCCCTAAACTAGCATAAATATAAATACACATGTTCAAGATTGAGTTGTAAATTAAAATCAAGTTAAAATTATTTAATATTGAAACAATAGAAAATAGGGGGGAAAGTTTCTTTCCTTGAAGAGATAGGGTTCCTCCTATTTCACACACTTGTTTCACTCAAGGAAACCTTATATATCTCATTACCAAGATGGAATGAAAGAAGGAGATTTGCTAAAGGTTATCCTAGGGTTTGATTAATGACTAAAGAGGGGCTCACCACCAAGCTAGGGCTTGGAAAGACAAGAAATGTAAATGACATGCAAAACCTAACTAAATGACCTAGGAAATGAAACTAGAGAATAAAAAACTAAGAATAAATAGAGGTGCACCTAGAAGAAGGATCAGCTCAGAACAAGATCCAAAACCCTAAAAACTTATTGTTTAATTCCCACTGTGACTCATACTCTAGTCTAGGTGATTTAGTACCATACTAGGGTTTCTGGGTAGAAACAAGAATCTGAAAGTGGTGAGTTTGAATCTCCTAAAATGTAGAAAAATACTTTTTTTGGGACTCATATGCCACAAGTAGTGTATTAGTCCCACTCTGCTTTCTTAGAGGGTTAATGCTTGAATCTTCACTCCTATCTTTGTTCTTCCTTCCACACTTTGTTTCTAGATTTGAAACCTTGATTTGCAACCTGTAGGTGATTTTCCATGAAGATGAAAACCTTGTGACAACTTGATGACTCTCTTCAACCTTGTAACCTAATATTCAAAGGATCTTCAAGATCCAAGACACCTAGGTCTGTAATCACAAATGTAGATGAGGAAAAACTTGTTGATTGTTAGGCTATAGGGGTTTGGCTTGGTCAAAGATCATTTAGGTAATTAAACCTTGTGATGAAACAATGCAATATGAATATAAAACATGAAATATGAAACATGAATAATGATACCTTAAATTATGTCTTGAGATGTAAGTTAGCAATCTAACATGAAGTGGCCATGTAGAATGTAGATCTTGATCTTGGAATTTGATATGAAACAATGATTGTAAATGGATCTTCAATGATACATCACAACACTAGGTCAACAAAATGCTTGATGCTTGATGCCCTTGACATGATAATGGATCTTTAATTGCTGCAAAAAATGATGAAGAATTCTACCATTGAATGTCATAGAAATGATCTTGTAAACTCTCTTGATGTTCTTGTGAAGTCTTGGAATGCTTAACTCTTGAATTATAGGCTTGATATCATTAATGCTTATATGAATAATGATTTGAGACCTTTTTTATATAGTAAATCCATCTAACTTACCATTTATTAGATCCCATAGGCTAACATACATGAAATTTGAATTTAAAACCCTGATTTCCCACTCAAAACCCTAAAAATGGGTCAAATGGGACTCATACACCACTTGTGGTGTATAGGTCCCATTTAGATGGGACTCATATTCCCAAGGTGGCGTATGGGTCCCACCAAGCTTTTTTAGGTGGAGGAAATGTCAGGGAGTTGAGAAATTACATATATGTTTTGATTATGTCAATATCTCAGTTGAAATATGCCTCAGGATGAGTGATAAAGGGTATTAGGGGCCTACTAGTGATGATATGAAGGTCATAAATGCAATAGGGCCCAAAACTTAATGCGAAGGTGCAAAATAATACACTTTACAACATTAAATTAAGCCAAAATTAGGTCTATTTAGCTTAAAAGGGCCCTAAATCTAATGTGAATGTGTAAAACACATTACAACACTAGATCAAAGGTGACATTAGGTCTAGTTTAATATTAATCATTTTTGAATTAGGCAAGGAAAAGGGATATTTTTTCTATTGCCACATTTAGCCCCCACTTTAGTGAGAGGAGGCACTTGCTTAAAAATCACAATAAAGTAGACAAAATCGCATCAAAAGGGGTCCAAATGTACCAATTCTAGCAAGATAGGATGACAACAACCAAGAGGGTTGCACAAGCCCCTAGGATCAAGATCTTATGGTAAAATAACATAATAAAAAAAGGGACACACACAAGGTGTATGATATACAACATCAAGATACACAAACATACAATGTCAATAACTAAAAGAAAGAAAAACAAAAACAAGAAAAACAAATATATGTGGATCACGCCTCGACCGTTTATCCAACACGATGTGGATCAGATCTAAGTTTTTTTTCCAAAAATGAACACTCACTCTAAGGAAACAAAATTTCAAGCTTTCCACTAGGTGAGTATCCAAAAGGGTGAGATGCATACACATGCAGACAATATGCGCTCACATAAACAAGCAAGTGGCTATGGGAAATTCATGCCTAAGTTTAGCTTCCTGTTCAACCAGACCAAAGCTATGCCTCTTGATAACTTTGATAAGGCACCATGTAACATTGATCTTTGAGCTTTATGAGGAAAGAAAAGATTTGTATGCTTGAAACTCATGGACAAACAAGATGGCTCCACAAGCATGCAAAGTGTGTTATGTAAGGTGGCCATCTAACAAAAATTGCAAATGCAATGTAGTGTAAGGTACATTCAAAGGGATTTTGCTTAGTTTATGTAATGTCTCTTCTTAGGGAACATTGTACCTAATGTCTCTAAGAGAGGAAAAATCAAAGAAATATCATGCTCTCAGAGGATATCAAGCCCAATGACATCACCAATAAAAGGAAACATCACAAGAATAAAGAAAATTACATAGTGAAACATGTGTCGATGTATGCCCCCACATTTGTTAGGATTTAGGTGTCATCAACCTTGTAAATCCTTTATTTTTATTATTCTCCTAAAGTGTTTTGTACATTTACCCATAAGAGGTGAAACTGTTTGACCAATAGTGGTGAAAGAGACTATGTAAATGCAGTGTTACCATTACCGTTTATCCTTATGGAAAAGGACAAATTAGCTAGGCGTCCCACCTTGGAATCTTCTAAAATAAGGTTGTGGGTCAAAATAGGGTGTTGTAAGAGCATCTATGACATGCATGCAAGTTGTCATAAGATGCTATGACAGTATGACAGATTCCCTATGATAGAATATGCTATTTTTAGACCCCAGGCGCCCATGCATAAAAGATGCCTTATGACAGCTGTAAGAGCATCTGTAAGAGGATATTTTTGGTATTTTTTGACCATTTCAAGGAGGGAGGTGTGGGTTTTTCTAGGTGGTATTGCTGCCTATTGTTTGGTGAAACCATGGTGGTTTTCATTCTCACAAATCTCTATAAATTGGGGCCTTGAGCTAGTGTTATTAAGGATTCAGTTTTGCAGGGTAACAAGGTGCTGCTGGATTTATAGGGAATGATAAGAGAAGTATATTGCTGCATGTAATATTGAAGATTATCAGTAATATACTTGCCTCTCTTTCGGTGGTGGATTTTTTTCCCTTCGGGGTTTCTCCACGTAAATTTGTTGTTGCATGTGTTATATTGTTCTATCTCTCTCTCTCATTCTTTCTTCACACTGAGGCTAAGGTTAATCTACATATTTCAGATTTGCATTCACACATTTAAGTTCATATTGCAAGCTTTCTTCACCTTGTTTTTCAACATTTGGTATCAGAGCTAATGGTTCTGTTAAGGAAGGGACGCTTTCCTTTTAGAGTGTTGAAGGTTTTTTGCTGCAGTGGGAGCTTTTGTGTTGTGGGTTTTGCAGATTTGTGAAAGATTGCATACCATGGCCTCCACCTCATGTCTAGATATTGAGAAGTTCAATGGATCTGGTTACGAGATGTGGAAGTTGAAAGTGGAGGACCTTCTTGAGGAAAGAGATCAGTGGTTACCAGTTTCAGTTGAAAAGAAGCCATCTACTTCAACCTTGTCAGATGAAGATTGGAATAAGTTAGACAAGAAGGCTCGAGGGACTATTCGGTTGTGTCTCACAGATTCTGTCCTCCTGAATGTCTCTTCAGAAGACACAGCATACAAGCTTTGGAGGAAGATAGGTGAAATCTACCAAACTAAGAGTTTGTCTAACAAGTTGTATCTCAAAAGATGTTTGTATTCATTAAAGATGAAGGATGGTGAATCTATTGCTGAACATTTGAATGCTTTTAATTTGATTATAAGTCAGCTTGCATCTATTGATGTTAAAATAGAAGATGAGGATAAATGCATTTTATTGATTTGCTCTTTGCCAGAATCTTGGGAAAATTTAGTTATTGCTATAACAAGTGGTGGTGCAGAACCTAAGTTGGATACTATTATTCCCATACTTCTTTCAGAGGAGATGAGGAGAAAGACCATGCGCAGTGGCTCCCAAGATGCCTTGCATGTGCGAGGTAGGCCCAAGGAGAAAGAGCCTAAAGGGGATAAGAAGAAGGATAAGTCTAAAGGACGATCTAAGACCCCTGGAAAGAGCAGAGTGAAGTGTTGGAACTATGGTAAACGGGGACATGTGAAGAAGGAATGTAGAAACAAGAAAAAGAATGCAGATTCCTCCACGGAAAAGTCCTCTAATAACGGTGATTCTGATGCTTTGATTATTTCAGCTAACACAGTTTGTAATGATGCTTGGCTTATTGATTCAGGTGCTTCCTTCCATATGACTCCTCATAAGGAGTGGTTTTCTACATACAAAGAATATGATGGAGGAGAGGTCTTCATGGGTGATAATAGCTCACAAAAGGTTATTGGTAAAGGAAAGGTAAAATTGTGTTTCAGTGATGGGAGGGTTAAAACCCTTGATGATGTTTTACATATTCCAGGACTTACAAAAAGTTTAATTTCAGTTTCCAAGTTGAATGATTCTGGGATGCATGTGACATTTGACAAGTCTGGTTGCAGGATGGTAAGGGGAAGTTTGGTGGTTGCTAAAGGATCTCGGACAGGGAATTTATTTACGCTACATGCCTCTACTTTTTGTAACTCCTCTTTTGTAACTAGCGCTGAAAATGCATGTATGTTGTGGCACCATAGATTGGGTCACATTGGTGAAAAAGGTCTTAGGACCATACTTGATAAGAAACTAGTAGATGGTATTTCTAATTATTCTATTGGTAAAAATGATTTCTGTGAGGATTGTGTGTTTGGTAAACAAAATAGGTCATCATTTCCTAAAGGAACTAATAAAGCTAATGGATTGTTAGAACTTATTCATTCGGATGTGTGTGGTCCAGTGGATATAGATTCTTTGGGTAGATCTTGTTATTATGTTTCCTTCATTGATGATTACTCAAGATATACTTGGATTTATTTTATGCATTCAAAATCTGAAGTTTTCACCAAATTTAAGGAATTTAAGGCATTGGTTGAAAAGCAAACAGATTATAAGATAAAATTATTGAGATCTAACAATGGGGGTGAATATTGTTCTAAGGAATTTGATGAGTTTTGCAAACATGCAGGAATTGTTAGGCAAAATACTACACCTTACACACCCCAACAAAATGGGGTAGCAGAAAGAATGAACCGTACATTAATGGAAAAAGCTAGGAGCATGTTAAGTAGTGCTAAGTTAGACAAATGCTTTTGGGCAGAGGCTGTTGGTACTGCTTGTTATTTAATTAATAGATCTCCTTGTAAAGCTCTTGTTGATAAAACTCCTTATGAAACATGGTTGGGTAAAAAGCCTTCAGTTTCACATTTAAGGGTCTTTGGTTGTGAGGCTTTTGTTCATGTGCCTCAAGAGAAGCGGTCTAAATTGGATCCCAAATCTTAGAAATGCATCTTTGTAGGTTATGGTGAAAATGTTAAAGGTTATAAAATTTGGAATCCACTAACACGAAAGATGATATTTTCTAGAGATGTTATTTTTAGGGAATTTAGAGCTAACTCTGAAGATGTGCAACCAAAGGAAAAGTCAAAAATAGTGCATTTTGAAACTAAGCAAGAAGATGCACATGTGGAAGAATAGAGAGATGGACAAGAAGATGGAGAAGAAGAAGAGAGTTCTGACGAATCCGTTGTAACAGAAGAAGTTGAAAACAACAAGGATGAACATGAGGAGGAACCTCTTACTCCACCTTTGAGAAGATCCACAAGACAACGAAATCCAGTTGACAGGTATAGCCCACCTGATTTTTGTTGTAAATTTGCTTTGTTATGTACTGATGATGAACCTAGATCTTTTAGGGAGGCTCTCTCTTCAGAAGAATGTGAGTCTTGGATGCAGGCCATGCATGATGAGATGATGTCTTTGAAAAACTGTGACACCTGGGATCTTGTTAGTTTGCCCAAAGGAAGAAAGGCCATTGGTTGTAAGTGGATATATAAAAAGAAGTTTGGTGCAGACGGAAAGTTGGAATGGTACAAGGCCAGATTAGTGGCCAAGGGCTACTCCCAGAGAGAGGGAGTTGATTTTGGTGAAATATTCTCTCCTGTTGCTAAGTTAACCTCTATTAGATTCATTTTATCCATTGCTGCTGCTTATGATTTAGAAATAGAACAAATGGATGTTAAAACTGCTTTCTTGCATGGGGATCTAGAGGAAGAAATTTATATGCAACAGCCTGACGGTTTTGTTGTGAAAGGAAAAGAACACTTGGTTTGCAGGTTAAAGAGGTCTCTATATGGTTTGAAACAGTCACCTAGGATGTGGTACCAGAAGTTTGATGCATTTGCATTAAATATGGGTTTTGTTAGAAGTGATGAGGATCACTGTGTTTACTTTAAAGTTATTGATGATCAGATACTGATTATTGTCTTATATGTGGATGATATGTTGTTCATTGGTAACAATAAGGCAATGATTAGGGAACTTAAAACTCAGCTTTCTGGCACATTTGATATGAAAGATTTAGGGGCTGCTAAATATATTCTTGGGATGGAAATCATTAGGGATCGGATTCACAGAAAGCTTTGGTTAAGTCAGAGCAAGTATGTTAACACTATTTTACAAAGGTTTAATATGCAGGACTGTAAACCAGTAAATATTCCATTTCCTATTGGTACTAAGTTGAGTTTAGACATGTGTCCTAAATTGGATGATGATATTGATGAAATGTCTAAAGTTCCTTATGCTAGTGTTGTTGGTAGTTTAATGTATGCAATGGTTTGTACTAGACCATATATAGCCCAAGCAGTGGGAGTTCTAAGCAGGGTTATGTCTAACCTTGGTAAAGAACATTGGGCTTTTGTCAAAAGGGTATTTAGATATTTGCAAGGCACTTCTGATTACTATTTGGTTTATCATGGTACTGAAAATGTTGATAAGTCATTGGACATACAGGGTTTTGTTGATGCAGATTGGGCAGGTGACTTGGATAGTCGAAGGTCCACTAGTGGCTATGTGTTTACTTTGTTTGGAGGAGTAGTGAGTTGGATGAGTAAAAGACAACCTACAATTGCTTTGTCTACCACTGAAGCAGAGTATATGGCTGCTACACATGCCTCTAAGGAGGCAGTTTGGTTATAGAGACTTGGTAATGGTATTGGTTTTGATTGCAGGATAGTGAGGATCAGATGTGATAGTCAGAGTGCCATATGTTTGGCTAAAAATCCTATGTATCATGCTCGTACAAAGCATGTTGATGTTCAGTATCACTTTGTGCGAGAAATGGTTGAGAATGGACAAGTCATGATTGAAAAAGTTGACACTTTGGATAATGTTGTAGATTCTCTTACGAAGCCAGTCACCACGGATAAGTTCTCTTGGTGCAGAAAGGCCATGGGCCTTGATCACTGTACTTAATTCTATGTAATTGTATCTCTATGGGTGTAATTTACAATGTATGATGTCAAGTGGGAGAATGTTAGGATTTAGGTGTCATCAACCTTGTAAATCCTTTATTTTTATTATTCTCCTAAAGTGTTTTGTACATTTACCCATAAGAGGTGAAACTGTTTGACCAACAGTGGTGAAAGAGACTATGTAAATGCAGTGTTACCGTTACCGTTTATCCTTATGGAAAAGAACAAATTAGCTAGGCGTCCCACCTTGGAATCTTCTAAAATAAGGTTGTGGGTGAAAATAGGGTGTTGTAAGAGCATCTATGACATGCATGCAAGTTGTCATAAGATGCTATGACATGATGACAGAATCCCTATGACAGAATATGCTATTTTTAGACCCCAGGCACCCATGCATAAAAGATGCCTTATGACAGCTATAAGAGCATCTGTAAGAGGCTCTTTTTGGTATTTTTTGACCATTTCAAGGAGGGAGGCATGGGTTTTTCTAGGTGGTATTGCTGCCTATTGTTTGGTGAAACCATGGTGGTTTTCATTCTCACAAATCTCTATAAATTGGGGCCTTGAGCTAGTGTTATTAAGGATTCAGTTTTGCAGGGTAACATGGTGCTGCTGGATTTATAGGGAATGATAAGAGAAGTCTATTGCTGCATGTAATATTGAAGATTATCAGTAATATACTTGCCTCTCTTTCGGTGGTGGAGTTTTTTCCCTTCGGGGTTTCTCCACGTAAATCTGTTGTTGCATGTGTTATATTGTTCTATCTCTCTCTCTCATTCTTTCTTCACACTGAGGCTAAGGTTAATCTACATATTTCAGATTTGCATTCACACATTTAAGTTCATATTGCAAGCTTTCTTCACCTTGTTTTTCAACAACATTAAAGCAGTTGCTAACACTATTGTTGTGAGAAATTCCTTTAAAGTAGAAGAAAACATGAGAGCTTACTCGGAAATCCCTATGCCAAGTTACATGTTTCCAAATGAAGCTACATCATTGATAAGTATGTCACATGCAAGACAATCTTAAGGCATGTCATCCACATCCCAAACTTGCACTTATATGTATATGAAAGGTGGTCATCTAGCCAAAAGAGACAATTACAAGTAACATATGAGGACAAGGCTACCTAACCCACTTTCCCCCACTTAGTGCAGGACAAGGGTGAGCCAAGAAACATGCTAAACTGAAAATCAATATCTATTAGGGGAATTAGGTTCCCTAACATAAGGAAGAGCACCACATTCCTTAAGATGTTGAATTCAATTACTCAAAGCTTTACATTCATTAGTAGAATGACCATGAACTCTATGATATGCAAAAAATGAACTCTTGCAGTAGAATTTATTTCGTGTTCTTGGAGGGAGGGATATCAAATGATCTTGGAGGAGTCTCAACAAGATACCCTCTTGATCAATAGTAGAATATTTTCCTTTATTTTGTGAAAAGGATGTCTCTTGCTTAGTACAAGATGTCATACTTACATGAGACTCTTTAGATTGCGAGATTTTGTACTCTCCTTTAAAGGAAGGTGTAAAATATAACAAATTCAAATCATTAGTGTTTTGCATGATGACATTGATATTAACCAAAGGTTTCTTTGATTCTTTTGTTTCTTTCAAAGGACAATAATCGAGACCACTAGTGTCTATCAATTCAGGATGCACTAAAGTGAAACTTGGCTAAGAAGAATCTTTTATAAGAGTGTTGAAATTGAGTGGAGGCTTTTTTGTTTCTTTCAAAGGACAATAACAAAGACCACTAGTTGTTCCTTGTGTGTTAGGATCTATAGGGACACATATACCTTGTTCTCTAGCACCACATCCTTTTCCACTATATCCAAGTTGTTTCATAAGTTCATAACATTTTTTGTAAAGCTTTTCCATTTCTTCTGGATTTGGTGGTTCTTCATGATCAAGTTCATCAAATTTTGTTGTATATGTTGTCTTTTATTCTAAAGTGTTTGAGGTGGATGCTTTCAAAGGATCTTCTGAATTTTGTGTTGACATTACTGTTTTTTCTTTTCCCTCTTCAAATTCTTTTGTTTATATTTTTCTTGTACAAGTTCTATTTGTGTAGTTGGTTTCAATCTTTGCAAAAGATTTTCCTTATTTTTCTCAATGTTTAAACAATTGTTTGGGTCAGGGTCAACTTTGAGTGTGTACACTTTGTTGTTGTAGATGTACTTCATTTTACGATGAAGAGTAGAAGGAACCCAATTCATTGCATGGATCCATGGTCTTCCTAAAAGTAGGTTGTATGAAAGATCATGAGGTATACCATGGATTGGTGTTTTTAATGTGGCCTGTCTAGCTATAATAGGCAAAGTGATCAAAACAAGCGATTTTTTTTCATACATTGTCAAATCCCTTAATAGATAAAGAGTCTGGTTGAATTTTTTATTTATCCACGCCAAGCTTATCCAAAAGGGTCACACTACACACATTAATGGTGGAGCCATTGTCAACGAGGGTTATTTTTATTCCTCACCCATTGTCGTTAGCTATTATCATGAAAGAATCATTTTTTTTTTGCACTTCAGAAGGAGGGAGCTCACTTTCATGGAAAACAATGTCAACCTTTATTTCTTGAATCATGGTGATTATATCATTTAGTTGCACATTAGGATGGGTAGGAACTTGTTGTAAAGAAATTTGAATCATATTATGATAATGAGGGGATGCTTGAATAAGGTCCCATAAGGATATCTTAGCAGGAGTATTCTTAATTTGCTCAACAAGATCATACTCCTTTCCACTTTGTGAAGGAAAGCAAGGGGCACTAGGAAAGATAGGGTTAGGTAGTGGGAGGGATGTTGGAATTTTTTTGTCTTGGCTATGGATTTTTTCTAATGTTATATGTATGAGCAATGGTATTATAACTTGGTTGCTATGAAACATTATTCTTAGGTGGGTAAAGGATAAGTTCAGGTTTGTTTTGAGTTTGAGGTTTGTGTGAAGATGGGTAAAGGATGAGTTGAGGTTGAATAATATTAACTTCCCTTAGTTAAGGAGAGTCTAATGTTACTTCATCATCTTCATCTAAGGAAACTATTTCACTATTGTCATTGTTATCATTTTCTTGCACCATGATATCCTCCCTAGGAGGATATTTTTTAGAAATAAAAGCTAGATGTTCATGACATTCAAAGGTTGGTTCTTCTAAAATGAATTCATCACAAGTAGGGGAATGATCAATGGTTGAAATGTCTTTTCTAAAAATGATGGCAGTCTCTTGTTCAATAATGTTTTCTGTAGGGGAAGAGATGGAATTAAGATTCTTGTGACTCTTATTGCTATGATCTTCTAACATCAAAGTATATTCTTCACAACTAGGAGAGATACTAGGAGAAGAACAAATTCCTATTATTTCATTCTTGTTTTCTAAGGTATCATTATTTTGTGCCATAACTTCTACCTTAGTATGAGAGATTTTAGGAGAGAGGAAAACAAAAGGTTCATCACTCTCCATGGTTATATTTTGTAAATTAATTTCATCACAAATAGTGGAGGCATCAAGAGAAGGACATCAAGGAATGATTGGATGATTTTTTTTGAATAGGTATTTACAAATGTTAGGGACATTAGGAAGGATAGAGATAATGTTATCACTTTCAATCCACATTTCCTCCTTACAAATGTAATTTTCATGATCGTTCACGATTGTATCCTCTTTCATTAAATCATTCTCACAAGTAGGGAAGATGTTGGGAGATGGTTGGAGACTAGGTAAAGTAGTGTTAATGATCTCATTGTCTTGTGTCATAATATGTTCCCAAGGGGGAGAATGATAGAGACAATAAAGACTCTCATAATTCTCAATGAATGCATCTTCTTTCACCAAGATACCTTCGTCACTAGTTGGAGAGGTATCAGGAGAATCTGAACAATTATGGTTTTCATGGTTGTCTATGCTTGTATTTTTTTATATCATATCATCCTCACTAGAGGGAGAGATAATAAGGTTTGATATAGGCAATGTAATATTAAGGATCATGTCAATGGTTTAATATTCTTTCTCTAATATGTTCTCATAACTATAAAAGATAGTAGAATGATGACTAACATGTTTATTAATGACCTCATTGTTGTACTCTATATTGAACTCATAAGAGGGGATGTTATATTTATGCAATCAATTCTTAACCATATAAAAAACACATCTCTTAAAAGGAAACACACTAACATGAAAAAGTAAACTATCTAAACTATATAATGCTTCAAGTAAAGTGCAATGCAATGACCTAAAGTGAAATGTGTAAATGCAATCTTCAAATCTAAAACAAGATAATTTGTTGATTACACTATGAAGCAATTTGAAAGTGAAATGCTGTAAATGTAAATTTGAAATTAAGTAGTGCCCTACTAGAACCAAATTAAGCTAGATGTAATGAAATGCATGTAATATAAATTCAACCAACTAAAACAGATAACTAATGACAACAAATATAACTGCAGAAATAAGGTTTTCAATGTTGTAAAGGGTTGTTTTAGGGCTGCTCTGGGACTTATTCATCCAAAAGGGTGTATGAGTCCCAATCAAGGTTTTTTAGGGGTTCAAATGCTGAAAAATGCACAACATAGAATTCTCAGAAAGTAGGGAAAACAACTTTTACTAGGACTAAATTTCCCAAAGGGGCATATGAGTCCCAGATTAGGGTTTTTTCACTATTTTCAGCAAATTTTGAATTATTTCTAGGTTTTTTAGTTAGGATGATGTCGAGGCTAAATGTAAATGTAGATTTTAGATAAAATTCAATGATGCAAAAATGCAACCTATATGCACTTTCAATAATGCAAGAATTAGAAACCCTAGGAACAAATTAACTAATGAAAAGTTAATGCAAGATAGATCTAGGATTAAGATGCATTCCAAATCAGTATTAAGATGTTATAAATGCAAGTTCACCAAAATGAATCAATGGAAAATAGGGGAAAAGTTTCTATCCTTGAAGAGATAGGTTCCTCCTATTTCACACACTTGTTTCACTCAAGGAAACCCTAGAGATCTCACTCCAAAGATGGAATGAAAGAAGGAGATCTACTAAAGGTTGTACTAGGGTTTTTTTAATGACTAAAGAGGGGCTCACCACCAAGCTAGGGCTTGGAAAGACAAGAAATGTAAATGAAATTTGCAAAGTACTATGCAAAACCTAACTAAATGACCTAGGAAATGAAACTGAAATGTAGAATAACAAACTAAGAATGAACAGAGGTGAACCTAGAAGAAGGATGAGGTTAGAACAAGGTAAAAAACCATAAAAATTACTATTTAATTCCCATTGGAACTCATATTACAGTATGGGTGATTTAGTCCTAGACTAGGGTTTCTAGGTGGAAACAAGAATCTGACAATGGTGAGTCCGAATCTCCTGAAATCTAGAAAAATCCCTATACTAGGAATCATACACCACAAGTCATGTATCAGTCCCACTCTAATTTTTTGGTGGGTTAAAGCTGGAATCTACACTCCTATCTCTACTTTTTTGTAATTTGTTTCTAGATCTGAAACCCTGATTTGCAACCTATAGGTGACTTTCTATGAATATCACAACCTTGTGACAACTTAATGACTCTCTTCAACCTTGCAACCTAATTTTCAAAGGATCTTCAAGGTCAAGTACACCTAGACCTATAATCACACATGTAGAGGGAGAAAAACTTGTTGGTTATTATACCTTGGTCAAACCCTGTTTAGGTAATTAAACCTTATGATGAAACAATGAAATATGAACATGAAACTATGATACCTTGAATGATGTCTTGAGATGTAAGTCAAAAATTAAACATGAAGTGGCCATGTAGAATTTAGATCTTGAGCTTGAACTTTGATAAGAAACAATTTTTGGAAATGGATCTTCAATGCTACATCACAACACTAGCTCAAAAACATGGTTTATGCTTGATTCCCTTGAAATGATAATGGATCTTGATTTGATGCAACAAATAATGAAGAATTCTTCCCTTGAGTGCCTTATAAATGATCTTGTAAACTCTCTTGATTCTATTCTAAAGTCTTAGAATGCTTAAATCTTGAATTCTAGGGTTGATATCATGAATTCTTATATGAAATATTGATTTGAGACCTTATTTATATAGTCAAGCCATCTAACTTACAATTTATTATATCCCAAATGTTGACATACATGAAATTTGAATTTAAAACTCAAATTTCATGTTCAAAACCCTAAAATGTGGCCAAATGGGACTTATACACCACTTGTGGCATATAGGTCCCATCTAGATGGGACTCATATTACCAAGGTGGCATATGGGTCCCAATAAGCTTTTCTAGATGGAGGAAATGTTGGGGAGTGAAATTAAGTATATTTGTTGATTATGTCGAGATCTCGGTTGAAATATTCCTTGGGATGCATAATAAAGAGTCTTAGGGGCCTATTAATGATGATATGGAGGTCATAAATGCAAGAGGGCCCAAAACTTAATGTGAAGGTGCAAAAAATTACACTTTACAACATTAAATTAAGGAAAATTAAGTCTATTTAGTTTAAAAGGGCCCTAGATCTAATGTGAATGTATAAAACAAATTACAACACTGGATCAAAGGCGAAATTAGGTCCATTTTAGTGTTAATCATTCCTAAATTAAGCAAGGAAAAGGGATACTTTTTCCATTTCCACATATATATTTCAAAAATCAATTAAAATACTCCAAATGGGTGTCTGACTTGCATAGGTGTCGATGCAAAACAAATTCAATCAAAAGATGTCGATCTATCCCTATGGCCATCATTTACATAAAATAATTTGATTGTTAGAATATTACAATTTTCTTGATATATGTTCATTAAAAAAAATGCTTAAAACTATTATGAATTCAACATATATTCCTATGTCAAATGATCTGTAGGGTGATCATTAGCACATATAAAATCAACAAATGAACTAATACCTTCGATTGCTCCATGTGCAGTTAAAGAGGATGTAGCCTAATTAGGGTCATAACATATTTTATTACAAGTCATATAGAAATGAGGTGTAGATGGAGGTGGAATGGTACTAGGAGCAACTCCATCGTCAACTCCTCCACAATCTTACCTAATAGCCCTGGCTACCATGTCAAAAGTTTTCTCATTGAGGTTATCCAAAAGAGAACTCAATGCTCCTAGTGCGGATACCACCACATGTTGTTGGATGGGTGTAGGAATGGCAATAGAAGGAGGGTTGGCAAGAGGTTGAATAGGCACGAGTCATTGGGGATCAACTCATGCCCCTAACCTCTCTTGTGGCATGTCACCACCAACACTGTGGAATGATATAATGTTAAAATAATTGGGTTTCCTAACCAATACAAACTCTGCATATAATTTTCTCAAAAAATAGAGTGGAATCTCACAATTAGGATGTGGTGGATGATTACATACCATCCACCACCAATCCTAAAAATTGGTCACCATTTGTGGATGTCTATACCACCTAATAGATATTCTTTTTTGTTTGCAAGAATGGGTTGATTGCTGATGGGGTTGATAAAATACAAAGCTAAATGGGCTTTTGCAATTTTGAGGTCAAGGATCTCCCTATAGGAGAGACGATTGGAATAATATTATTGCCTCTCCTCTCTCCATACTCGATGACTATCTAATTCCACATCAATGGACCTGACAACATCTATAATATTTTGCATTAAAGTTGTAAAATGCATTAGGTCTAGTGGAATGAATGTTTCATTTAGAATTGCATTGATTTTTTCTTCTATGAATCTAATGTTGTCATTGATCTATGCTTGCAAGTGAGCCTCATCCAATATTGGGGGTGGTAGTGGGGGGTTTTGAGGTGGAGGGGGTGGAGATGGAGGTGTAGGGTGAGGGGGTGGTGGTGGAGGGTATTGAGGTGAAAGGGGTGGTGGTGGGGAATTGAGAATATCCTCAATATCCAAGTTATCCATGATATAATTTAGTGAACCTGCATATACATAAATATTCAAAACAAGTACAAAATTAAATTTCAAGAATCTATATATAAATTATAAATAAAAATATTTAAAACTAGATATTATACATGTTGAGAAATTATAAGAAATATTTAAATTAAATGTACATGACTATTTGAAAAAAAAATTATGATACATACACATACATACATCATTCAACTTGAGCATACATGTACAAATTTCAAAATTTAAGATCTAACTATGTAATTTTAATACATGTACATGCTAACAAAATAAACTTCAAACATACACAAAAAAGGTAAATTTCTAGGTAAATTTAATCCCATTAAGCCATTTTATTAAATCCCCTTAATCCATGATATAAATGACCTAATGATACAAATGAAAAAATGTGTAAGGCACATTTATTTCTATGCCATGTAAAATTTTGTGGCTTGATGTACTTTGAAGTGTTTACAAGGAATAGTAAAGTTTCCCGTTAAATCCTATTTTCTTAATGCAGTGTTAAAAAATGTTGATGGTGACATTTTCACACTTGTTTGGGACCTACTTATAAAAATGAGCTTAACGTGGCCTTGACTTAGTGTTGTAATGTGATTAACACACTCACATTAAGTATTGGGTCCTTGTGAACTAAACAAATTTAATCATGTGTTATTTAGAGTGTTCTAAAGTCTTGTAACACACTTTCACACTATTTAAGGATTTCCATTAATAATTGGGATTATTTATGTTTTAATTGGCCTTATTTTCCATCCACAAGCCTCATTTAATGCATCTTTTCAAGGATGATCCCGACATAAATCAACATCCAATCATAATTCAAGTGCTTTTAGGTCATGTGGCCCAAATTTGGTATGCCACCTTGGGCATATGATTCCCACCTAGGGTTTTGGGTCTCAATCTTGATTTTACACCGTTCTATGCATTTTTGAATTTGGTCCTATAAATTATGCCTAATCGGACTCATACGTCACCTTGGGCATATAAATCCTGTGTGGCACAAAATTAAAATTAATTGAAATTATTGGTGGGATTTTATCCTCCTAGATATGATGTTGGCTTATAGTGTTGTAATTTTGAGAAATTTGGCATAAACAAGTATAAATACAAGGTTCTTTCACTCATTTTCACCCCAAGCATTCAAGTATTCATGAATATAGCAAGTTTGATTTCACAAGAGAATTCAAGTGTTTCCAAGAGTATTCAAGAGCATTCAAGGGAAGATTATCAAGTATTTGAGAGCATTATTCAAGCATCAAGCATCATGTCAAAGTATTCATGCATCTTGTTTGTTTTTGAGCTAACAATTGTGATGTAGGGTTTTATGATTCAAGCTAGCATTTCATCCAAGATCTACCCTATTAAAGCAAGAGTTAAGATCTACATCCATTGGAGCCATCTCATACATGTTTGCAACACTTCATTGCTAGGGTTTAGTGAGTTGCAACATCATATTTTGTTGATTCATCATTCTCCATTCCTATTTCATTTTGATTCAAGGCTTGATTACCAAAACAAGATTTGACCAAGGAAAATCCCATTCCAATAACAATTTTTTTTCCCTCTCTTTAGTGTGTGATTTGTAGGTTTAGGTTGAAGACACATTGAAGAAAAAGTTTGTATGAAGTTGTCAAAGTGTTCAAAATTGTCAAAGTTGTCACCTTGCATTGGAGATACTTGGAAGACTTCTACAGGTTGCAAATCAAGGTTTCAAATCCAAAAATCAATCAGGACGTGAAAAGCAGACCTTGAAGACCATATTCAAACTTTGAAGCTTTAAAAAACCTTAACTGGATTGATTCACCAGTTCTAGTGTATGAGTCCCAGTTTAGATCATTTTCCAGATTTTAGTAGTTTCAGACACCCATTTTCTAGATTTTAGTTTTTGTACAAAAAACCAAATCTGTGACTAAATTGTCTAGATTGGGTGTGAGTCTCGATAGGCTTTAAAATTAGGATTTTTTAGCATTTTAGGCCTTCATTCATTCTTCTTCAAATTTCTAGGTGCACATATTTCATCTTATAGCTTTCTATTATGATTTACATGCATTTTTATGTCATCTAGTTAAAGATTGCATCATATTAGGGTTAAGCATTATATTTTACATTGCATTTTTCTTTTCTAGATCTAGCTTAGTGTTGAACCCCTCATTAGTTTACAATCATACCTTAAGATAGCCCTATTGCAAGATCTCTTTCTCCTTTGCACAGTTGAGGTTAAGATCTCTAGGTTTGTTCTTGAATGAGAGTGTTTGAAGTTTGTTGTTCTATCTCCTAAGCATAGAAGAGCAACAAAATTCTACTTTTCATTTTGGTAAACCTTGATTTAGAACATCATCATTCTTATTTGGAGTGCATCATCATACTATATTTTTCTTGCATTAAAATTATGTTAGGGTTTGCATTAGTTAACTGGCATCCTAGGGTTTCTAATTTTGCATTAGTGAAAGTGCATATAGGTTGCATTTCTGCATCTCAAATCATTGAAAATATGCGTTTGCACTTAGGTTAGAGATAGTACAACATAAAAAGCATCAAAATCACATGAAAATTTCTAATTCTTTTGGAAAAAACCCTCACTAGGACTCATATGCCCCTCTGGGTGATTTAGTCCCAATGCAAATTTTGCACTACATTTTCCAAAATTTAAAACTTTGTTTATGTGCTCTTGTTTGCTGTGGATGACTTTTTTTTTAATTGAAAAAGTTTTTGTTATATTCATTTCATTTCACTTAGCTTATATTTCATTTTCATTCATCTTTCATTTAGTATCCCTTGCATGAGTATTTGGTGTCCTATTGCTAATACTATAGTGAGATGAAGTTTGAGACTCATGTCATCCTACAATAGCACAATCATCATGGATATTGGGTTGTCTAGCTCTTTCAATCCTAGTATTGACACTAGTACACTAGGTAAGGACCATACCCTTAACAACTCTTTTCCTTCAACTAGTGTGACACATGTTGAAATAATGGTGTTTAGTGTTCTATAAGAAAACATATTCCAAATTCATGAAGACTTAGAAAACCTACAACATAAAGTAAAAAATGATAAAATTTCAACTACCACCATCCCTACCATAGATAACATTCATTGCATGCTTGAAAGTGAAGATGGGCTTGACCTTGTGAGAAACATAGTTCAAATCTTTGAAAAATACTTTCCCTCAACCACTAGTTGTCCTTTACCTACAAGCAATGGAACAAGGCAAGGAGAAATTCAAATTCCTCCTCCCACAAAAAAATCCTCTATTCCTACTTATACTAACCCTCAAGTTACAACAACAATGCAACCAACTAGTAGTGTGATTCCTTCCTTGGGTATTTTTGCTAGCATCCCTAGTACCTTTGTGGCATCATACGTCATATCTCCTACCACCTTACCACCAATAAGCATTCCATTCACTTGTCCATTGAAAACATACACCCCTTCACCTTTCTCACCTACATCTCATAATACAAGCAATGATCCTCTCATAAATCAACTCTTGCAAACTATTTTGTCCCTTCAAAAGTAAGTTTCCACCATCAATCAAAATCAAAATGGCCCACCTACATATTATGTCAAAATCAGTCCCTTGTCCTTCAAGATATTGCAAACACCAATGCCACAAGGTGTAGAGATGCCTAGATTCAAGAAATATGGGGGGAGGGTAATCCTTCTAATCATTTTTCTGCCTATACTACCTTATTTAGTGAAATTTTCCTTGATGATAAACTCTTGGCTAAGATTTTTCCTACGTCCTAAAAAGATACTGCCATGGAATGATTCTCTTTGTTACTGAACAACTCAATTTGTTCATTCTTTATGAGCATGTTGAGGCATTATAAACCATTTCCAAGTGCATATGACTCCTAAAATGACCTTCGCCAATTTGATGAGATGGAAGGAAAAAAGAAGAAAAGATTACCGAATTTATTTTGTGCTATGAATCACTTTATTCCCAAATCGATGTCCAAGTTCCCAAACCTCACCTTCAAAATATGTTCATAGAAAATTTGAAAAGTAAGATACAAGAAAATATTACCATGCTGAAATTCCCCTCCTTCATGCACTTATGCACTGCCCTCCATGATTATATGAACTCAGTTAGTAGTCATTGTACAAAGTCCACTTCTAACCAAACTAAGAAGTCCAAGTTCACAAACCAAAACAATTACCAATCTTTCAAAAACTAGAATAAAGGATTTCTTCAACTCAACTCCCCTCAACAAAGAAGTCAAAATACCAATACCAAAGTAGTTTTTGTTAAAGCAAAAATACCCTTTAGCTATGGGGACCTTAAAAGGAAATTCACTCCTTTACCTGATACCCTTTATAATACAATGACCCAAATTTTAAACAACAAATGATTACCTTTCTTATCTTTAAGACACCTGATCGTAACAAGCCTCTACCTCTAAACTTAAGATCAAATTCTTATTGGCATTATCACTAGCAAAATGGACATGATATGTAACATTGTAAGTGTCTTAAACATCTTGTGCAAGACCTCATTGACTTTGGTCAAATTTCCGTTGGAGGTGTTAATGATCAAGGAAATAAGTCCATTGCCCGTCCTAACCAAAATTTGAAAATCTTCACTAATCCCATGCCAAAACATAATATTTCATTTTTCAAAGCTAGCGAAACTCCAAATATTGACGTGATGAATGTTGACATAGATGATGAGAACATAGATACAATTCAACAAATTCCTATTGATACTGATCCACAAGATCAAAATCCTATCGATGGTTTGGTTGCATTGGTCAAAACTCAACATCGTAAGAAATCAACTAAAAAACCTCTAGACATTGCTTTCTCCTCTAAAGATATACTTAAACATGCACCTGATGATCCTCTTTACATATCTGGTCATATGTATGATAAACCCACTAATGGGATATTAATAGATCCCATATGTGGAGAGAACATGATCACCAAGGAGTTCTTACTTCTACATGAACTCTATCAATATATATACAATAAACCGAGAGCATGGATCAAGATGCATAATGGTTCTACTTTCCCTATGATGGGATCAATCACCTTACCTTTGCAAATAGGACCAAAAACATTAGATATGTCAATCTCCATCATCCCATAGTAGGACCAATTTCATGTGAAACTAGGCTATCCATGACTTCGCTCCATGAATGCAATCCCTTTAGTTGTACATAAATGCTTAAAGTTTCCCTTTTTACAATGAAATTTTCACCATCCATCATAGTGGCTTCAACCCTTTATCTTCCTGTGGAAACTTTTCATTAGATTTCTTTTGGCCCGGGCCTATAGAACCTATCAAACCATGAGAAGACTTCTTTTTCAAATCCTACCAAAGTTCAAGGCAAAGAAAATAGTAGAATTGTCCCTTTGAAACATGCTTCCACCCACCACTGAGCCTACCATCTTTGAAAAAACCATGATTGAACCTAAAGAAATTCCAAATAACCAAGAACAACCCAAGAAAAAACCTTCACCTACTTCCTACAAAAGACTAAGAGACAATGTAAACAATCCCGTCAAGCTTCCTAGAATAAAAAAAGTTTACAAAGTTCAAGATAAAGTGGTCGAACAACCTCTTGTAGTTCCTTTCATTCCTCCCCTTAGGGAAGAAAAGAAACCTATGGTTGATCAACCTGCTTCTACACAAATGCAACTTGAAAACCAAACTAAAAGAAATAGAGGTGCTAGAAAGTGTATGCATAGATGTCATGTCCTTGCTAAAATATTAAATGAAGAAAGAATATTTAAAGAAAATCAAGATCCAAACTTGACTAAAGATATGTATGATGAGTTTCCCCATTTTCCAAAAAAAAGATCTTATAATGTAATTGCAACAAGAGCTAAACCCTTCTTTAGAAATTATCATTTGACATTTTGTTGTGATTAATTTGGATGATGATGAGGAGATTATTAAAATTGATGAGGAGGTGCATAATGAATTGAATACATTGTTTTCCTCTTCCATAAACTTAAATGAAAATTATCCTAAGAAGAGTGTTGAACCTAGTGATGACCCTAGTTCAGCACTTGCTATTGTTCCTTTGGCTAGTTTTCTGCATTTGATATACAATGGATATGATTAGGATGAAGATAACTTGATTTAGGTTGACTCACATGTGCCTTACTAGTCTTTTTCATTATTTCTTTTTCATTGTCTTTTGTGTGATTGCATGTGCTTGATGTGATCCCATGTGATGTTTTTCTTGATGTTTTCTCTCTTTGTGACATTACTCTATTTGCACCTTCATTCTTATCTATGTCGCACATCTTTTCTCTTTTCCCTTGTCTTTTCATTTTTCTTGTGATTTCCTTTTGGGATGTTGCAAGGTGTTGAGACATTAATGTCTCTTCCATTTTGACCAAAAGCTTTTCCTTTTCTTTTCTTTATTTCTTTCCTTTGTCTTGTTTCTTACTTTTGGGATGATGCAAGGCATTGAGACATTCATGTCTCTTCCATGTTCACCTAAAAGGTTTTTCTTTGTTTTCACTGTCTATGTGTCATTCTTCTAGTTCTATGTGTATTTGGGTAATGATGATAGTTCTGAGCTCCCTAAAAGCATTGTAGAAAGAACAATACACTAACCCCAAATCCATAGATCTCTTATGTGTTTGGAGTTCTATTTTTTCTGGGTGCAACCCCTCTCTTTTTCTTTTGCATGACTTAGCTTTATTTGGAAACATATGACTTGGCATAGGGATTTCTGAGTTAGTTCTCATGTCTTATTTGTTTTTAGCATATATCATTTCCTACTTTAAAGTAATTTATCACAATATGGTGTTTAGAAATTTCTTTAAAGTGGGGGCATACATTGACATTATTCTTTTACATTTTCTTTCATGTTTCATGGTGTAGTATTCTTACTTCATGTGATGCATCTTTCACTTTGTGGTTAACATTGGGTGTGATGTCCCTCAAGAGCATGGTCCACCTTAGAATATTATATTCCTCTTAGTGGCTTGATGTGACACACTACATCCCCCAAGTAGTGAATCTTCTATTCTTTGATTGGTCCTCTCTTTGAGACATTAGGCACAATTTACCTAACTTTAAGACCTTACATGAACTAAACAAGACTCCTTTGAACATTCCCTATTTTGCGTTTACAAAATTTCAGTTATATGGCCACTTTTCATAATGCACTTTGCATTCCTGTGGATCCATCTTGTTTGTTCATGAGTTCCAATCATATGAATCTTTTCTTGTGTCATGAAGCTCGAAGTTCATTGTTTTTTCATGAACTCCAAGAATACAAAGTTTTTCTTGTCTCATGAAGCTCGAAGATCATTTTTGTTTGGTGCCTTATCAAAGTTATTTGGAGGTATAACTTTGGTATGGTTTGATAGGAAGCTCAACCAAGGGATGAATTTCCCATAGCCACTCGTGCATGAGTGTGAGTGCATATTGGTTGTGTGTGTATGTGTCTCACCTCTTTCAGATCCACACCCAACAAATAGCTTGAAGTTCCAATGCCCCAGAGTGAGCATGCATTTTTTTGACAAATATCCTAGATATGATCCACATCGTGTTGGAAAAATAGTCGAAGCTTGATCCATCCACCCCCTCTTTTTTTCTTTTCATCTTTGGCAGTGTATGCTTCTTCCTTTATGATGATCTTTTTCATGTGTGTTCTTTTGTACCTATGTTGGTTTTCCATGGGACCTTGATCCTAGGGGCTTGATCATCCCTCTTGGTCATTTATGTCTTATCTTAATACCATTGGTACATTTGAATCTCTCTTGATGTGTGTTTGTCTACTTTAGTGTGATTTTGAAGCAAGTTCATCCTAGATCACTAAAGTGGGGGCTAAATGTATTGTTGAAAAATTTCATTGGTGATATTTTCACACTTGTTTGGGCCCTCCTTATAAAACTAAGCTTAATGTGGCCTTGACTTAGTGTTGTAATGTGATTAACACACTCACATTAGGTCATGGGTTCTTGTGAACTAAAAAAACTTAATCATGCCTTATTTAGAGTGTTGTAAAGTGTTGTAACACACTTTCACACTTTTTAAGGATTTTAATTAATAATTGGGTTTCTTTATGCTTTAATTGGCCTTGTTTGCATCCACAAGCTTCATTTAATGCATCTTTTTGAGGATGATTGTGAAATAAATCAACATCCAATCATAATGTAGGTGTTTTTAGGTTGTGTGGCCCAGATTTGGTGGTTTGGGACTCATATGCCACATTGGACATATGAGTCCCACCTAGTTTTGGGTCTTGATCTTGATTTTACACCTTTCTAAGAATTTTTGAATTTGGTCTCATAGATTATGCCTAATGGGACTCATACGCTACCTTGGGCATATGAGTCCCATGTGGCCCAAAATTAAAATTAATTCAAACTTTTGGTGGGATTTTATCCTCTTAGATTTGATGTCAGCTTGTAGTGTTGTAATTTTGGGAATTTTGGCATAAACAAGTATAAATACAAGGTTCTTTCACTCATTTTCACCCCAAGCATTCAAATATTCATGTAGATAGAAAGTTTGAGTTCACAAGAGCATTCAAGTTTTTACAAGAGCATTCAAGAGCATTCAAGGAAAGATTATCAAGCATTTGAGATCATTATTCAAGCATCAAGCATCATGTCAAAGTCTTCATGCATCATGTTTATATCTAAGCTAACAATTGTGATGTAGGGTTTTATGATTCAAGCTAGCATTTCATCCAAGATCTATCCTATTCGAGAAAGATTTAATATCTACATCCATTGGAGTAATTTCATACATGTTTACAAAACTTCCTTGCTAGGGTTTGGTGAGTTGCAACACCATATTTTGTTGATTCATCATTCTCCATTCCTATTTCATTTCATTTCAAGGTTTGATTACCAAAACAAGGTTTGACCAAGGAAAACCCCTTTCCACTAACAAATCAACATTTTTCCCTCTCTTTAGTGTGTGATTTGCAGGTTAAGGTTGAAGGAAAATTGAAGAACATGTTTGGAGGAAGCTGTCAAAGTGTTCAAAATTGTCAAAGTTGTCACCTTGCACTGGAGATACTTGGAAGACTTCTACACATTGCAAATTAGGGTTTTAGATCCAAAAATCAATCTAGAAGTGCAAAGAAAATCTTGAAGACCGGATTCAGAATTTGAAGGTTCAGAAAACCCTAACTAGACTAATATGCTAGTTCTAGTGTATGAATCTTAGTTTAGGTCATTTTCCAGATTTCTACAGTTTTAGACACCCATTTGCTAGATTTCAATTTCCATACAAAAACCTAGATCTAGGACTAAATTGGCTAGATTTGCATATGAGTCCTGGAAGGATTTAAGATAACTATTTTCAACATTTCATTCTTTCATTCAATCTTCTTTAAATTTCTAGGTGCACATAGTTCATCTTATAGCTTTTTGTTGTAATTTACATGCATTTTTAAGTCATCTAGTTAAAGATTGCATCATATTAGGGTTAACCATTACATCTTACATTGCATTTGTATTTCCAAGCTCTAGATTGGTGGTGAACCCCTCATTAGTTTACAATCAAACCCTAGGAAAGCCCTATTGCAAGATCTCTTTCTCCTTTGCACACTTCAGGTTGAGATCTCTAGAGTTTGTTCTTGAATGAGAGTGTTTGAAGTTTGTTCTATCTCCCAAGCATAGAAGAGCAACAAAATTCTACGTTTCACTTAAATCCCCTTAATTCACATGTCATCTTTCCTAGGTCCTTAAACCATCATAATGGAATAATTTTGTCCTAAGTTGACCACGTTTAATATATAGATCTTTAATAAGTTTTTAAAAACTTCTTGAGCATATAACAATATACAAATTGATCAAATGTGAATGATGAATTTGACTATTATTAGTGGCTTAAGGGGATCAATAAGTAGATTTCAATTTGTACCATCTACATTCTCTTAGGATAGGTCTTAAGAAATTTTCTTAAATCCCCTTAATCCATTGCATCTTGAACCTAGGTCCATAAACCATGGTAATGGAATTATTTTATCCTAAGCAATTTTCGTAAATCCTCTTAATATATGGCATGAAGAGGATACATTTATATAGATCCGTGTATAAGGGGGAAATAAGTATATGGATACACATGTGTAAGAGGAAAATGAGAAAGTTAATATTATTTATTTTACACTCCATCATCAATGTTAGTGGAAAATTGAACACCCCTCAACCATCTTCATAATGCTTGTATTGGATTATAAAACTATGACTATATAAAACTATGCTTGTGGTTATGATGATAATGAAATTTATTTTGTGGAATTTAGATGGAGAATGGTTTCATATAAAATATTTAGGTGAAATCTCACTCAAACCAATTGATGAAATAAAAGTTAATATACATACTTGGTGTGTGTTGTTAATAATGTGGACTATGTGGGTGTATCCCTCTTATGTGACCTTTAAGAGTGTAAAGGAAAAATGTGGTATGAGAACATGATATGAATTTTATGATCATACCTTGAGAATGAGATGTTGTTTGTCTACCTTTGAGAAAACAAATAATTGTTAATGTGATATGTGAAATCTAGTTTTGTAGCCACATTTAGATAAACTATTGTTCTAGGTTAATTATTGCTTGTTTCAACCCCCTACCAATAATTAATTGATAGTATTCTTGTCATTGAATTACACATCATATTTTTTAAAATATACATTTAGGAGGTAATTAGTAACATATGATGTCCTCCTATTGTTAATGAATAAATATAAACTTACCATTTTCATAATATGTTATTGATTTCTATTGATACTTGTGTATGGAATCCTATTGATAAATTTTATAGAAAGATTTTAAAAAAAATGACACTTCTTCCTTAATCTCTATAGCCATAAATAACTATTCTAAATGATTTTCTACTTATTGCACTACCAAACTTAAAGCCTCCTTAGTATCCTTTTAAATTCCTACTCAAGTTTCTCAATTATTTCCCTATATTCTAGCATACCTTTCCACATAGAGGTCTTTCAATGCTATTGATTTTATCCTTTATTTATATTCCCCCCATAATCTACCTATTCATATCTAGAATATTTCCCATATCTAAAAAATTCCTTCATCTACCTCCTTAAGCAATTTACCATCATTAAGGGGTTGATTTCCATTAAAATATAAAATTTCACATTTATCCTATTACTCAATGAAATTTCACATTATAGTTGCTCTTTTAGGATGAAATTTGGTTAGCCATGGATTGAAATTTTATTCCTATAATTACAATTGAAGCACATGGATATATTACATTAATGAAATAGGATCACATTTTAGGAGGGATTATTAGATGCTCCTTTATCAATATGATCATGCTAGAATATTCCAAGATCATGGATTCTATCAATTTTATTCTTCTATCTTAGATATAATGTGTGATCCTAATGATATGGACTAGGTATATGTAGGTAATAATAAGATTATGGAAATGTGTGATTCTAATTTTATAATTTAATGTGAAACTAAGTAATTATTCTATAGGTTTGACTAGTTTCTATCTTATTCGCAAATCAACATACCTAGAAACCTCATAGGGATTATGATTATAAAAATATATATACTATCACTTTCACCTAAAGGAGGTTCATGAATTACACCAATAGAAAATTATATCTATGTTAATATGTTAGAGAGTAGGTGTTTGTCTATGGTTACATATGGATGCCATGTGTTACAAATTCTAGTTGTATGTGGCTAGATTATACAATTAATAATAAGTACTAAATAATGGAATGAAATAAACTTAGAAAAACCTAGATTTTTTTTATCAAAGCAATTAACTATTATCTTATTTTGAAATATTTGTGCATGTAGATTTAAAACATAAAGCAATGCAAATGAAAAAATAAAGTTGCCATGAAATTGAAAAAAATATTGAAAATAGAAATACTATTAAATGGCAGTCATTTTACAATTAAATGGTAACTAAAAATTGTATTCAAATGACTCAATAGTGGTTTGTAGCCATGATTGATTCTCAATTTAGGGTTTATATTTTGTTTGAGGGGTAAATATTTTTGTTTCAATTTAGTTTAGGTTTTTTTTTGTGTGTAGGGTAATTTTTTTAGTTTCAATTTAATGTCTAGGGTTTATATGTTTGTAGAAAGTTTCATTAGCAAAATAAAAACCTAGTTTAAACAAAATACAAAAAATAAACCTAAATACATATAAAAAAATACCAAAAAATGAAAAAAATGAAAAAAAACCTTCCTTGAAAGCATTTGATGGCCATAGATAGCTATTTGTACTCGAGATCTTGTTCTCCGTCGCCATGAGCTTTGAAAAAAATGAGCTTGTTGGGAGTTTTTAAAAAAAAAAATAGCTTTATGAAATGGGATCTCGTTTATTACAAAATAGGATCTCATTTAATAGTAAATGGGATCCTATTTTGTTCTAAATGGGATCTCATTTCGTTATTCTTGGCTCGAGATCTAGCCATGAAACTAGATCCTATTTTAAATTTAGGCTTAGGATCTTGAAGCATACCGGGATCTCATTTTCTAAATAATAGGATCACATTTCATTTTTTCTCAATTTTGGGTTTTTTAAAGTCTAAAACTTTCACTAGAAGTTGACTCATCTTCTTGCATTTACCCAATTTTTGATGATTAAATCAATTAAAACAACTACTAACAATCTAATTAAAAAATTCATTAAAAAAAATCTAAATTATAAATAGCATTGCAGTTACTTCTAGTAGCCCTTGCTTGAGTGACTAAAATTTGACTAAATCTAATCAAATATTAACTCAAGAATCCATGCATTGAATTAATCTATATAATTTATTACATTCACAAAATGTAACTCAAGGATGATAACAAAAGTACTGATATAAAAATTTCTTCTAGATCCCTATCTAGTATAGGATTTTCCATATATATACTTGATCTAGACATTCTAATTATTTTGGACTCTAAACAACTTAACAACATATGCCAACTCTTCCATGAACATAGTGTTGTGTGGTCTCACAACACGCCCCAAGATTGAAAAGGCTTGGGGGCTCAAGTGAAATATAACTTCTATGGCAGGAGCTAACAAATTGGAAGATCATTAGAACCAAAAAAGAAAAGAGAAATATTTGGTTTAAAAGAAAGTACTTCATATGGTAATTGTTTCATACATCGGGTACCGGGTACTGGAAACACAGAAAAGGCGAAAGGTAATGTAAAGTTCAAGAAAATGACTCTGGTCTAGTAAGTTGGATTTCTAGTATAGTTGAGGTCCAGGAAAGTAAGTGGGTAAAGTTGAATACTGGGTACCGAGTATCGGGTTGAAACGTGAACTAAAACGTTAACATTTTTTAAATTTTATACATTGATCCTGGTGATCTAGTATATATGCAAGGATTTGTGATATGTTTTTTTTAGAAGTAAGTTTTATGGATTTTCTACTAACATTTGAATAATGGTTTTATTTATATGGTAGTGTATTTGTTTAAAAAGGGATTTAATATTTGGAATTTTGTGACTACAGGAGATACTGATTGTGATGCAAAGCTCAGGTATGGACGGTCAGGAAAATTTGAGTCATGGTTGGAATAAAATTCAGCCCAGTTTTATCAATCTAGGATGTGATAATGCAGACAACTTTAAGTCCACTAGAGTACTAGAGATCCTAGTAATTCACATGTGGTGGGAACAAATGCTAATCTTTGGGAGAGCCCATTCCTGAGAGTGATGGAACCAAAATAAAACAAGGTGTAGGGGGAAATTTTTTTTCCTTATCATTCTGAATGTATGGGAAGCCCCTACATATTATTCTGATTCAAGATATTTTCCTGGCGAGAATAACTAGAGTAGAACTTGAGGAGCTTCAATGAGTAATTGGAGTTGACTTCCATTGACTTTAATTGAAATTCACCTATTGGTCACAATATTCCACATGCCTTGATTAGATTGGTCCCTTAGATTCCCTCTCATGTAGATGTCTTATCCTATCTAAGCCTTGTGTTCTATAAAAGGCCAGACGATGCTTAATTTTATTTTTACATTTGAAATTTGTGGATGTCGAAGGAGCAAAAACTTCTTTTAAGTTTTGTTCTTTTTTCCTATTTTTTGAACCATTTTGGCATTAAATTTTGTATGCACATAGACATTAATTGATATTAGAGCTTTATGGATAGCTACCTATCGAAGTATCTTTTGTAGTTGGTTTTGTAAGTTCGGCTGAACAAGACTATATGTTGCGCCATTTAAGGGTGCATACAAAACCTATTCGGTATCCATAAACAAAACCCCCTCTTTAAAAGCTTGCACATTTTATACATAGTTGTGAAGCAATCTAGTGAAATATAAAGCAATTTGCTCTGTTTCGATTAATTCTTTGGGGCATCCATGGAGAATAACCAGGAGAAACTTTTATTTTTCAGTATTTTTATGTTTTACTTTAGATTAATGTTTAATATTTTGAAAATGTTCCAAAAAAAAAAAACATGAGTGAATGGAAATAGTTTTGTTGAAAATTTGTTATTTTCCATCAAATTTCTGAATGCTTAATGCTAAATTTACTTAAGTGATAGCAAGAAAATTGATGATGATCTTGGAAGTCCAATGTCAAATTTATTGCTTTCATGAATTTCAAGTTTACCTTTTCAAATTGGAAAGCTGATCAAAAATGTTCAAAGAACTGATGCAAAAATGTGTATATGTATATGTACATGCCCATATGGATTCCCCCCCTAAAGGAAACAACAACAATTATCACATCATTACCCGAGAGTGACCCTAGTGCAACCATGACCTAGTTATCAAAGAATTTGGATTAAACAAAAGTCAATCTTTGCTTTGTAAATGTAGAATTATTCGTTAGGTTTTCTTTGTTTCATACCTTTCAAGAAGGACAGGCTCTTCATGGTCTTGTTTGTGGAGATTTTATTTGATTTGTTTACTATGAGTAAAACTATTATCAACAAGAACTGGTACTAGAAGGAGGCCACATTCAGAATTTCGGTGGTCATGTGTGGATAGACATATGATTTTTTAGTCTTTCATTTTGAGTTCTTTGATATTTTTAAGTTTTATCTTTTGTAAGTGAATTTGTGTTTTGAAATATCCTTCCTAATTTGGCAAGAAGCTTGTAAACTCATGAAACTTAACACAAGCTAGTTTTCATGATGGAAATTGGAAAAATTTGTAAAATCCTTAATCAGAAACTACATCCTCTGAGTTTATTTACTTTTGGAAGAGTCATCGAGTGTAGGATTCATGATACAACCAATCACGATGAAATTGAACTTGTGAATTTTTTTTAACTAGGGTAAGCTTAGTCATAAGTGGAGCAATTTCGTTAATGGAAGAAGTTTTAACTATAGAAAGAAAAGGATTGTTCATGAGAAAAAAATTCTACCCTAGTGGAGTTGGAAATACTAAAGAATTAACCAATGAACTCAAACAGTTAGGAAATTGCGATTATTTTAAAGAAAATCCTAACATCTTGCAAGGGAATAGGTGAGAATGTCGAGATTCAAAGATATTTCATCACAAACAAGGAGAAGATATGGATGAATCATCATTCCCTATATACGTGGAAAATGCAAACATCAAGATAAAGCAGGAAAATTGAGTGGGAGATGCGTGTATTGTGCTTCAAGCTAAAAATTCATTAGCTATAAAAGGACATTTTCCTGATTTTATATACAAGATACAAAATATAAAGTTTTTACTTTTTCTCTTTTTGATAGTGATATAAATAGTGATACATCTTGGTCTAACACAATGCAAAGAAAATACATGGCCTAAGATATGAAGGTTTTCAGAAGAGAAGAAAATAAAGAAATTAATACAACCGATCATGAAAATGGACCAAGGCTGGACGAAGGTACAGTATTGCCACACTAGATGGAATGTGTGCAACCAGTCTCTAATGAGATTGTTTTCATACATTTAAGCCAGATTTTGGGTAAGTACATACTCACATTTATGATGTTTAAATATAAGAAACTTAAGATTTTTCATTATTACAGTTGGATTTTGAAGATGTTGATAAGGGAATTTAAAGATAAACCTGTTGTAATTCGTACTAAACTATAAAGGAAATAATTGTAGAAATTGAAATGAATTGCTTAGTTAGAGTTAGTTTGTTGTAATATTAGAGTTAGGGTAGTTAGGGTTAGTTTAACATAGTGTTAGTTTAGTTTTTTTTAGAGTTTTTTTCTTTCTTTTTTTTCCTTGTTTTGTTTTGTTTTGTTTTCTTTTCCTTGCTCGACTTTTGCATTAACAAATTCTACTTAAATGTATCTTGAACATGAGAGTGAAACTAAAACAATTTTATGAACTAAACTAAAACAATAAAACCATAAAGAGTGAAACACGCTTTTAAAAAAAGAGATAACCAAAAAAAGTATATATATATATGTGTATATCATATATATACATCAGATGTCAAAATCCTTGTCGAAAATAAAAAAAAGGAGGATTCAAAATAAAGTTGAGCAAAGTTGCAAATGGTAGTAGTTATCTTGTCGATTTGGGACACCTCTTCTATCAAGGCTAAATACCCTATATAGGTGAGTTCCCAGTGAACTTAAAAATCTTGGATATGGAGATTAGTAAGAAAAGGCTGAAGTGGAACCACTTCCCTATGATTAAGGAAAGGGAATCCCAATGGTTGGGTGTGTGACAGCTAAAATGGTGTCCAGATTCTCCAAGAATTTAGGCTTAACTATTAGGTTGGTAGCGGTGTGAATGTTATCTTCAACAGGTAACCCAATGTCCAGAAATGAAGCTACAAAATGAGAAGCTATGTCAGAATAAAAATGGAAGTAGTGACTGGACACAACATATCTTTCCCCAAGGACCAAGCATACATTTGGCACAGTAAAGCTGGAAGTCCTAACAATGAAAACCTTTTCAAGCCTTTGTGGTGTGATGCTTCCCAAGAAAAAATTCTTTCTATGAGAACAAATTAAGCAAATGGGAGTATCCATGGTTAAGAAGTAAAAGCAAAAGCACATAACAAAATAGAATTATAGAAAATGTAAAAAAAAAAAGAGAGTGTGGATAATTCGAGAAGAAATGCATGAATTTATAGAAAGCTTTGAACAATGTAGCGGTACATGGTTTCCTTAATTTTATTTTGGAAGTTGTATGTGCAAGGTGGGAACTGGTTAATAATCTTCAAAATTAGGGGTTAAATCAAATAAATTCTTTGCACATGTTTGGTGAAGTTGCTTTGGAATTGAGCAGTACATAGATTATGAATCAAGCAAGTCAGAGATTTTGAATTAATAGGGGGTCATTTCCAATTGTTGTTTAAAAAATCCATAATGATTATTGAGGTGTTAAGTGTGCGGATTATACTTGAGGATAAATTTGATAAGATGTTACACGTCATCACCTAAAGAAGTAGAGAGATGATGCATGTTGAACAAGGTGTGTGAATTTAATGCAAAATAATGTGATCGTTTTTCAAGGTAATTATGGCATTTTGATCCATTGATATAGTGCAACGCTGTCAAGTCAAGATAGTTAGCAATAGTTTTGGGAAATTGTCATAAATTTAATCGAAAGAGTGGTAACTAATGTTTATAAATTTAGAGTTAAATTTGGTGATTAAGTTGTCTATTACTAAATTTTAATTTATGCATATCTTTTAACATATAGCGGGCTATAGTTAGTTAGGAAATTGGTAAAATTTAGCTAGAAACACACACTTACAAGAAATCATTAAATGAGCTTTTGGCAAGTAGTGAATTTATGAAGGGATTTACATTGAATGAAAAATCAAAAGTAACCTTTGCTACCACTGTAATTCCCAACCTAATAGAGGTGCTTCAATGCTTGTAAGTTGATAATGAGCTATTATTGCAATATCAAAAGTGAAAATGAGCTATCATTTCCATATCTAAAAAATAAAATAAAAGTGATATCAACTCTTTAGGCTATCCAAATAACTCTATTGAGGCTATGGATGATTGATTGGCAGTAGAGCTATGTTTGGGGGGAATTACGGAGATAACCTTGTCGGGGCTATGGACACTTGAATGGTAGCAAGGCTCTATCCCTAGTTGGCTTTGGAGGATTACTATATTATGTAGTTCAATGTTAATGAACTTATTCTATTCACTAAGTTCTGAAAGCTGGAATTAATCAAGAGCACACAAGGATGTTTCCGGCAGAGTTTTACTTTTTATGCCAAAATATAAGTAAAGGTAGAAAGTTATTGTTTTAAAATATGCATAAGTTTTAATTTACAATTGGTGATTTAATTTTAAATTTGGTTTTATGGGTTGCAATTTGTTGTGTGGTTTCACAACACGCCCCAATATTGAAAAGGCTTGGGGACCCAAGTGAAATATAACTTCTATGCCAAAAGCTAACAAATTAGAAGATCGCCAAAAGAAAAAAAGAAAAGAGAAATCTTTGGTATAAAATAAATTACTTTGTATGGTAAGTGTTTCATACACCGGGTATCGAGTACTGGAAATGCAAAAAATATGAAAGGTAATGTAAAGTTCAAGTGAATGACTCCGGTCTGGTAATTTGGAGTCCAATAAGTTGGATTTCAGTAAGTTGGAATTCCGGTATAATCAACATCTGGGAAAGTAAGTGGGTAAAGCTGAATACCGGGTACTGGGTACCAGGTTGAAACATGAAGTGAAATGTTAACATTTTAAAAAAATTTATACATTTATCCTGGTGATCTAGTATATATGCACCGATTTGTGATTTTTTTTTTTAGAAGCAAGTTTTATGGATTTTATACTAACCTTTGAATAATGGTTTTATTTATATGGTAGTATATTTGTTTAAAAAGGGATTTAATATTTGGAGTTTTGTGATTGCACGAGATATTGATTGTGATGCAAAGCTCGGGTATGGACTGTCAGGAAAAATTGTATCACTCTAGGATGTGATAATGCAAATGGCTTTGAGTCCACCAGAGTACTAGAGATTCTAGAATTTCACATGCAATGGGAACAAATGCTAATCTTTAGGAGAGCCCATTCCCGAGAGTGATGGAACCAGAATAAAATGACGTGTAGGGGGCAGAAATTCTACCTTATCATTCTGAATGTATGGGAAGCCCCTACATATTATTCTGATTCAAGATATTTTCTTGGTGAGAATAACCAGCGTAGAATTGGAGTTGACTTCCATTGAATTCAATTGAAATTCTCCTATTGGTCACAATATTCTATGCGCCTTGATTAGATTGGTCCCATAGATTCCCTCTCATGTAGATGTCTTATCCTATCTAAGCCTTGTGTTCTATAAAAGGCCAGAGGATTCGTAATTTTATTTTTAAGTTTGGAATTTGTGGATGTTAGAGGAGAAAAAACTTCTTTAAAGTTTTGTTATTTTTTCTTGTTTTTTGAACCATTCTGGTGTAAAACTTTGTATGCGTGTAGAAATTAATTGACATTAGAGCTTTATGGATAACTACCTATCAAAGTATCTTTTGCAGCTGGTTTTGTAAGTTCAACTAAACAAGACTGTATGTTGCACCATTTAAGGGTGCATATAGAACCTATTCAGTGTCCATAAATGAAACCCCCTCTTTAAAAGCTTGCACCGTTTTATACATAGCTGTGAAGCAATTTGGTGAAATATAAAGTGGTTTGCTCTGTTTCAATTAATTCTTTGGGGCATCCATGGAGAATAACCAGGAGAAACTTTTATTTTTCAATAATTTTATGTTTTACTTTAGATTAGATGTTTAATATTTTGAAAATGTTCCAATAAGAAAAAAAAATGAGTGAATGGAAATAGTTTTGTTGAAGATCTTTTATCTTCCATCAAATTGTTGAATGCTTAATGCTAAATTTACTTAAGTGATTGCAAGAAAATTGATGATGATCTTGGAATTCCAATGTCAAATTTATTGCTTTCTTGAATTTCAAGTTTACCTTTTCAAATTGGAAAGCTGATAAAAAATGTTTAAAGAATTGATGAAAAAATGTGTATATGTATATGTATGTGGCCATATGGATTTCCCCCATAAAGGAAGCAATAGCAATTGTCACATCATTACCCAAGAGCAACCCTAGTGCAACCATGACCTAGTTATCGAAGACTTGGGATTAAACGAAATTCAATCCTTGCTCTGTAAATGCATAATTCTCCCTTAGGTTGTCTTTGTTTCATATCATTCAAGAAGGATAGGCTCTTCACGGTCTTGTCTATGGATATTTTATTTGATTTATTTATTGCGAGTAAAACCGTCATCAACACATAGGAAAAGGACTTATTTTATATCTTAATCAAAACATAAATAGGAAACTAATTATACGGTTTGAATATCACAGTTCTATTATAAATATTTTTTCTCATCAATAAAAAAGAAGGAAATGTGAGAATGCAAAATAGAGAATAATCACATAATTATGAACTACAATCTATTATTGCCACAAATTCCTTCTTATCTTCATAGATTTCTTTATTATTGGTGATAGAATCATTGGTAAAGAGAGTTATTTATGACTAAACCAATCCCACTTTATAATTTGGCTTGCTCTTCCTTCTGTTATAGGTTGCTACATCCTTAACTATAGAAGAACACTCCCTTAGCTATGGGTTGAGAAGTGACCTTTGATATGAGTGACTCATCCTTTTCCGCATAGAGTTAGTTTTTGTCTACAATATTTCCACATCATAAACTACCATAACTAACATAAAGCACTATCATATATTCTATAAAAAATAATTAATGTGCACAACCATTCATCAACATACCATATACCATTATCAATGCTTCAATACTTAAGATCAAACTTGAAACTTAAAATAGGAAAGTGAGGAAAAACTCTAAGATCATAAGTGAACACGAATAATTTTTTTTTTTAACAAATATTCATAAACCAATATCTGTAAAAAAGTAGCCACAAATATACAACCCCAAAACCCCACATTTGCATAAGCAACTACAAAAAACCCTCATACCTTACAATGTCTTCATTATTTCATGCAAATTCATGGATTCAACTATGCACGGTAGATCTTCTCGAAGAAGGATTATACAAGCTAATACAAAGAAAATTCGGTGTGCCCACCTTTTAGGAGATGGGAAACTTAGGGCACCCAATTTTTCTCTATTTCATTTAAGGAAACCTTAGAGATCTCAATCCAATGGTTAAATTGAGAAGAGTGATATGCTATAAGGTCTTCTAGGGTGTGATTGAAGACAAAGGGGGTTTTACCACAAAGCAAAGGATTAGAAAGACAAGAAATGAAAGTAACATGAAATACCTAACTATATGACCTAGAAAATAAACTCAAATTAGAATAACAAACTGGAGATTAATAGAGGTGCACCTGGAAATATTCAAAGATGCTTGAAACAAGGTCTGTAATCCTAAAATTATAAATTTTAAAGCACACTAGGCTCATACACCAGTAGGGGCAATTTAGTCCTATTTTAGGGTTTCAGGCCAAAACCAAAATCTACAACTACTAAACCAAGATCTATAAAAAGGGTCTAAAAAATGGTATACTGGGACTCATATGCCACAAGTGACCTGATTTAGTCCTATTGTCAGGGTTAATCTAAAACTATGATATCCTCTAGTGATCTACTATAGCTTCTCTCCCTTCTGATCTCTAAGTCTGAAACATTGAATTCTGACCTATAGGTGACGTTTCATGATTTTGAAAGAAAGGTGACAGCTTTCACAACTTTGCAACTTTGAAAACCTTCTCCAATCTTTCTCTTCAATAGATTTTCAGCCTAAATCTGAAATCATACATCAAAGAGAGGGGGAAATTTTACTTTGTTAGTGGATAGGGGTTTTCCTTGGTTGAACCTCATTTTGGTAATCAAACCTTGAAATGAAATTAAATAACATGAAGGAATGATGAATGAACAATATGCAATGTTGCAACTCACCAAACCCTTGGAATAAAGGCTGCAATCTTGTATGAGATGGCTAGCATGAATGTAGATCTTGACTCTTGATACAATGATATGGATCTTGAGTCAAAATCTTGCTTGAATCATAAGAACCTACATCACAAATATTAGCTCAAAAAAAACATGAAGCATGATGACTTTGACATGATGCTTGAATCTTGAATGTAGCTCCAAAATTATTGATAATCAACTCTTGAATGCTCTTGAATAATTAGATCACACTTTCTCATGAAAATTGGTAGAATACTTGCTCATAAAGTTGATTAGGAGAAATTATGTGAAAAAACCTTGTATTTATACTTGTTTATGCCAAATTTGCTAAAATTACAACACTAGAAGCTGACATCAAATCTAGGTGAATAAAATCCCACCAAGAATTTGAATTCAAAATAGGTCCAAGCTAAGTGGGACTCATAAACCAGTTGGGGCATATGAGTCCCAGTAGGCTAAGCTTGGGACACAAATTTCAAGAAATATTAAGTTTTATGCCAAATTAAGGATTAGGCCTTGAAACTTAGGTGGGACCCATACACCCAGGGTGATGTATGAGTCCCAGATCACTAAATCTAGGCCATAAAATCCAAAATCATTGAATTATGATTGGTTGCTAGGTACGTTTCAGGATTATCCTCAAAAAGATGCATTTAGTAAGCTCGTGGATACAAAATAGGACCAAATAATGCATAAAGAAGCACAATTTTAGTAGGGAGGACCCAAAAAAGTGTGAAAATGTAAAGGTATACATTTTATTACACTAAATTTATCCCCCACTTTAGTGAGAGGATGAAATTTCTTCAAACTCACACCAAAGAAGGCAAACTCACATTAAGAGGGGTCCAAATGTACCAATTCTAGTGAGATAGGATGACAATGATCAAGAGGTATGATCAAGCCCCACACGATCAAGATCCTACAACAAAATAATATAGGCACAAATGAGCACACATAAAAATTATGTATGAAGCAACAACAAGATGCAAGCATACATTGCCAAATATATAAAGAAATAAAGAAGAATAAAAACAAAAACGGGTTGATCAAGCCTCAACCATTTATCTTGCACATTGTGGATCAAATCTAAGCTATTTTTCAAAAAATTTACAAGTGGAAAGTAATGTCCACTATGCAAACCAATTCATGTTCACAAGGGCTAGTGGAACCTTAGGCCATCCACTAGGTGAGCCCCTAATGAGGCACATACACACACAACCGGTATGCACTCACACAAACAAGCAAGTGGCTATGAAAAAGTCACACCTAAGTTCAGCTTCCATATGCTAACCATACCAAAGATATACCTCTTGATAACTTTGATAAGGTTCCACACAACATGAACAACATGATTTACAATAAAAAAAACTTTGTATGCTTGACACAATCCATGAAAAAATAAGATGGATCCATTGGAAAGAAAACTGTGTTATGCAAGGTGGCCATATAATCGATATTGTAAATAAAAAATAGTGTAAGGAACATTCAAAGGAGTTTTTCTTAGTTCATGTAAGGTCTTAACTTAGGGGACATTGTGCCTAATGTCTCCAAGAGAGAACCAATTGAAGAATAGAAGATTCATAACTTAGGGGATGCAGTCTATCACATCAAGCCACTAAGAGGAATACAATATGCTAAGAGAGATCACACTCTTGAAGGACATCACACCCAATGTCACTACAAAGACAAAGACACACTGAATGAAGTAAGAAGACTACACAATGAAACATGGGAAATTCAAAACAAATATAATTCCAATGTATTCCCACACTTTAAATAAATTGCTAAACACCATGCTATGAGCAATTACATTAAAATAGAAAATTATCAATGCTAAAAATAAAGAGGACATGAGAGCTTATTTGGAAAGCTCTATGCCAAGTCAAATATTTCCAAATAAAGCTACATCATGAAAACGGGTATCCCCCAAAATGAAATCAGAAAATAACACACAAGGGATCCATAGATTCAGGGTTAGTATGTCTTTGCTACAATGTTTTTTAGAGCTCGAAATTGTCATCATTCCCCAAATACTCATGGAATAGTAAGAATGATAAAAGGCGAGTGAAAAAAAAATCCTTTTAGGTCAACATGGAAGAGACGATGTTGGGTCAGAATTTCAATGTTTCAAAGTTCATTAGAAAATCAATGAAATAATTCTAATGAAAGTTCATTGAAATTCCAATGAAATTTCATTGGATTTGGAGTCAAATGTATCAATGCTGAATGTCTCGACACCTTGCTTCATCCCCAAAAGGAAAACACAAGAAAAATGAAAAGATAAAAGAAAATATTTTGGGTCAACATGGAAGAGAAATGAATGTCTTGACACCTTGAATCATCCCCAAAAGGAAAACACAAGACACAAAAAAGATAAAGGATTTAAAACATATAGAAGAATGTAGGTACAAATAGAGGAATTTCACAAAGAGAGAGATACATCAAATAGAATGGTACGGTGGGATCACATTATGCACATGCAATCACACACATAACATGAAAAAAGAAGACAAGACTAGTAAGGCACATGCGAGTTAACCTATTATTAGGTCATCCACATCCCAATCGTGTTCATCATATATGAAAGGAAAAAAAACTAGCCAAAGGGACAACAAGAAGTGTCAAACTAGGAGTATCACCAAGTTCAACACTCTTCTTAGGAGATTTATCATTTAAGCTCATAAAAGAGGAAAACAATGTATTCAATTAATTATGCACTTCTTCATCAATTTTAGCAACCTCATCATTGACATCCAAGTTAATCACAATGATATATTGAATGATAATGTCCAAAGAAGGATTTAGCTCTTGTTGAGGTTGCGATGTTGGATTTTTTTTTTTGCAGCAAAGAGGGAGACTCATTGTGTATTGCTTCAATCAATATTGGATGTTTATTTTCTTTTTTTTTTCATCTTTTAACCTTTGAGCAAGAGCATGACATCTACACCTACACTCTCTAGAATTTCTATTTCTTTTTGTGTGATTTTCACATTGTGCTTATATAGGAGTGGGTCTATCAACCATACATTTATTTTCTTCCCTAAAGGGAGGAATGAAAGGAACCATGGGAGGTTGCTCAACCACTTTCTCTTTAGCTTTGTAAACTTTTTTTTATCTTAGGAGGCGTGGCAAGACTATTTTCATTGTCTCTTAGTATTTTGTAGGAAATACGAAAAGGATCTGCCATAGGTTGGTCTTGGTTATTTGAAATGTCTTTAGGTTCAATCATAGTATCATCAAGGATAGGAGGTTCAATCATGGGTTGAGGCATATTTCTAAGGGATAGTTTTGCTATGCATTTCATCTTAAGATTTGAAAAAAAATCCTCATGAGGTTTAATAGGTTCCATAAGCTCAAGCCAAAAGAAATCTAATGAAAAGTTCCCACGGGAAGACACAAGATTAAAGCCACTATGGTGCACAATAAAGATTTCATTGTTCAAGGGAAACTTTAAACATTTATGCACAACCAACAAGATGGATTCCATGGAGCGTAGCATGGATAACCAAGCTTTACACAAAATTGATCTGACATCGGGATGATGGAGAATGAGACATCTAATTTTTTCAGTTTGATTTTTAGAGGTAGGGTGATTGATCCCCTCATAGGGCAAGTGAAAAAAATATGCATTTTTATCCATGTTCCTGGTTCATCATATGTTTCTTGATAGGTTTCATGCATAACTAAGAATTTTTCGGTGATCAAATTCTCTCTAGAGACAAGATCAATTAATATTCCATTAGTGGGCTTCTCATTGATTTGACCAACTATGTATTTAGAGGACCATTGTGTGCATGTCTAAGGGTGACCCCATAATAGTGGTTTACAATTTTTGGCCAAACTGGACACTGAAATAATTTTTTTTAACTAAATCTTCACTTTCGAGCACCTATAACAACTAAACCATGAGGAATTTGAAGATGATGCTAGAGTTTCATGACATTTTTTTTGTAGATTCTAATTATATTTTTTTCAAAATTTTTGGAATTAGATTGCATTTCTTTTTCCATCTTCCGCAAAAACTAGTTTTTTCAGAAAATAACATTTTTAAAAAGTGATGCTCACCGTATAACGCATAAATTTTTTTTCATGAAGGATAAAATCCCAATTCTTTCGAATTTAGATTTGTAACTCTGATATCTAGTGCTTCCACTTGGTTAGATATTTTTTTATTGAATATTTTTCTTTAATCAAGTTTTGAAGTCAAACCAATTATAATTCAGACATAGCGTGACCATATAATGCATAATGTTTTTTGTATGTATCAAAATTTTTTTTTTTGTTGGATCAAGGACTTCAATATCTAGTGCACTCATATTTTTAATTTTTTTTTTGATAATTTCTATTTTTCACATGTGTAGAACAAAGAGCTTGATTTTTGGTGAAAAACCTACATTCACAAGAAATAAAAAATAAATATAATAATTAAATTAAATTTATTTAAATTTATACTTTTTGGGAAGCTTATAATATTCAGGACTACAATACTTCAACAATTTTGAACCTTGGTGACAAGAACAACAATGCCACCTATAAACCATCATAAATTTATAATAAGGACTACATTTTTTTTTAATTAAATTCATTTGATCCCCTAAAAGTTAAATAAAAAGTGGTTTTTTATCAGCATTTTGAAAGGTGTAAAGGAGACTCCATTATAGGTATGGTTTAAAACTAGCAAGGTTCTATCCAAGGGGGTTTGATCTAAGGTAGTTTGATCAAACCATATTCAATTGGAATGCTTTAAATGGAACTTTTTAAGGCTTAAATCATTATAATTTCTAAAAATATGTGATTTCAGCAAAAATTAGTTCCTCCCAGAAATTGTAAACCAGCTTTGTGGGATCACCCCTAATTATATCCTTAGATGAGAAATCAATGTCAAGAGGATTTTTAGGTTGGACCTTATGAGGTTTAGTTTTTATCAATGCAATTAAACCATCGATAGTATTTTGTTCATTAGTACCTATAGGACCTTGTTCAATAGTATCCTTGTGTCAACATTCATCACATCATTCTTCTTAGTTTCAGTAGCTTTGAGAAATGAAATATTATGATTTGGCATGGGGTTGGTAAAGATTTTCAAATTTTGTTTAGGAGGGGCAACAAATTTATTTCTTTGATCATTGTATTAACAAAAAATTTCCCTTTTTCCTACATTTGAGAATAATTAATAATAAATGAGCCTAATGTTGCCTTGATTCAATGTTGTAATGTGTTTTACATATTCACATTGAGTCTAGGACCCTTGTTAATAAAATAAACTTAATTGTGCCTTATTTAGGGTGTTGTAAAGTTTTTTCTTACACTTTCACACTAATATAGGGTTTTATTAATTAATTGAGGTTAATTAGAGCTTAATTGGCCCTTTAGTTCAAATCCAAGCCTTATTAATTGCACTTTTCAAGGATCTATCGCGACACCTATTAATGATATTGCATAACATTTAAATTGGCAAAATTGGAGTCTTAGAAAACTATGCTAGGACCCATTCACCACTTTGGGTGAATGGGTCCTCCTTACCTAGGAGGCCCTTTTTTGGCATAGTTGAGGTGGGTTTTTAACATTATTTCACCTCCCCAAAGCTTGTTCCTATAAAATTGTGCTAGGACCCATTCACCACTTTGGGCGAATGGGCCCTCCTTTCTTAGGACACCACTTTTTAAATTTATTTGTGGTAATATTTTAATGATTTTAAATCATAGATCTAATGTTGGCTAGGATCATTTAAACTTTAGGGTTAATCATTAGATTTAGTATAAATATAAGGTTAATTCACATAGTTTCACTAAAGAAGTATTATGCAACATCCTAAGAGTTTACAAGAGCACTATAGAGCATCTCAAAGGAATTCAAGGGTAGATTATTAATGTTTTATTTCATCAATTCAAGGTCATATCATCATGTCAAAGGTATAGTGCATCAAGCATGATGTTGAGCTACTGTGTTGATGTAGTATTGAAAATCCATTTGCAAGCATTATTTCACATCTAATTCAAGATCAAGATCTACATTATACATGGCCACTTCATGTTAGTTCACTGATTTATATTACATGACATCAGCCAAGGTATCATCACTTCATGTTTCATGTTTCATGCTTCTATTTCATTATTTCATCATAAGGTTTAATTACCTAAACGAGGTTTCACAAAGGTAAACTCGTATCCTTTAAAAATCAACAAGTTTTTCTCCCCTTTGATATGTGCTTGCAGGTTTCTAGGTTGAAGATCAATTGGAGAACAAGATTGAAGAAAATTTGTCAAAATTTTCAAGTTGCAAAATTGTCATTCATATTGCAAGAACACAAAAAATAAGGCTACAAAATTTGTTTTAGATTTTTGGTAGCTAAGCATCAAATATTTGGAAGTGCAGACATCAAGGAACAAAACCCAAAAGTTTATTTTTAGAAACCCTAACAAGGACCCATTCACCACTTGGGGCAAATGAGTCCTTAGTGACCTAAAAGCAACACTCTCGCAACTAGGTACACATTGTTTTATCCTCTTAAAACTTCCCTATTGTTGCTATAATGATGAGGTTTTATTTTTTATTGTTATTTTCATAATATCATATACATAATTGTATGTTTTGTGAGAAAAATTACTGGTTCGTCATCTTGATAAATTCATTTTGATAGAAACCCTATTTCCCCCCTAAACATAATGTTGAACCCAACCTATTGAGCATTGTAATTTTTTGATCTTGGAGTCTTTCTTCTCATCCTAGGTTAGATCTTGCATTCATTTGCATTTATCTGTATTGAATTAGATCTCATTTAGGGTGTCCTACATTACATTCAAACTTACATCTCATCTAGGGTTTAGTATTGCATTGTTTTGCATTCTTTAAACCTAAAAAATACAAAAAAAGAAGAAGTAATTTTGCACATAATTTAGATTTCATAAATTTACATTTGAATTTTTTCTTTTGCATATCAAACTATGTCTTTTTATTCATCATTTTATCACCTTTTCAACTTTCATTTCATAGTACATTTGCAGAAATTTGAAACTGAAAGTTACTGTTACAAACCTAAAACTAAAACACATTGAAAAAATATAAAAAATCAATCAAAAACACTTAAAAATCCGTAATCTAGGACCCATTCCTCCCTAGTGGTGAATGAGTCCTTGATTAGATCTGAACTTTATTTTCTGGCATTTGAAACTCATTGAAAAATACTTAAAAATTAGTCAAAAACATTTCAAAAATCCTAATCTAGGACCCATTCACCTCAAGTCATGAATGAGTCCCTAATTAGGTGTTGATCTATATTTTATGGAATCTGAAATCACTATTTTATGCTTCTAATTTCTTCTCTTACATTCCTATTTTAGTTTTCTAATTTTTTGTTTCATTAAATTCAATAAATCTAGCTTAGTTTACTTCATTTAATGCATTGTCAAAACTGTATTTTTAGATTGTTGCATAGTGTAATCAACAAATTACCTTGTTTTATGTTTGAAAATTACATAATTTAGATAGCTTAATTTTTCATGTTAGCATGTTTTCTTTTCAAGCATTTAGTGTTCATAGAGTATCACATGGCTTGTATGATCCTATTTTCCCTACTCATGAGAAAAATCTAGGAAAACAAAATAAAATCTTTGAAAAGCATGTTGGCTACCCTCCTAATATCCATCAGATTTGTAAAAATTTCATAGCACAAGAGGATACAAGCATAGAAAATCATGAAAATCATAGTTTCCATCTCCCGATACCTCTCCTATTAGTGATGAAGGTATGTTGGTGAAAGAAGATACAATCATTGAGAATAATGAAAGTTTTGTTTTTCCCTCTCCTCCTCTCCCTTTGGAAGATATTATGAAACAAGAAGATGAGATCATTGGAACTACTTTACCTAATCTCCATTCATCTCCTAACACCTCCCCTACTTGTGACAATTCTTTAGTGAAAGAGGATGTAATCATGGACAATCAAGAAAATCACATTTGCAAAGTGGACATGTTGGTATTAAGAGATCCAATGATTGAGAATTATAGCATTATTTCTCTCTTCCCTAATGTCCCTAACATTTGGAAATTTCTATTTAAACAAGAGTATCTAATCATTGGTTAGCATGAAAATCATAGTTATTCTTCTCTTGATGGCTCCCCTTTTGTGATGAAGTTGAAAACTTGAAAATTGTTTCTCTATGCCTTGAGAGATAGAACAACCCATTTCCTACAAGTTTCACTCAGGGAAACCTTAGAGATCTCAATCAAGGGATAGAATGAGGGAAAGAGATCTGTAATAAGGTGTTCTAGGGAGTGATTAAAGACTAAAAGGGGGTTCACCACCAAGCAAGGGTTTGGAAAGACAAGAAATGTAAATGATATGCAAGAATTAAGTAAATGACATAAAAATGAAATCAAATCATAATAGTAAACTGAGAAAGTACAGAGGTGCACTTGGAAATTGAAGAGTCTTGAATGAGGGTTTGAAATCCTAAAAATAATTAATTTTAATGCATAATGAGACTCATATTCTAGTAGGGGCGATTTAGTCCTAGTTTAGGGTTTTTGACGGAAACTGGAAACTGGAATTGGAAATTCATGATCTACTAGAAATGTTTGAAATTAGGTATACTAGGACTCATACACCATAAGTGGTGATTTAGTCCCAACATTAATGTTGATTTGAAACTTTGATATCCTCTTAGGTTCTCCTATAGCTTCTCTCATGTCAAATGTTTGAGTCTATAACAATGAATTGCAACCTGTAGGTGACTTTCCATGATCTTGCAATGTAGATGACAACTTTGACAACTTTTATCCAATATTTCTCTTCAATGGATCTTCAACATAAATCTATAAATCACACATCAAAGAGAGGGAATTTTTTTTTTTTATTGGATAGGGGTTTGCATTGGTCAAAGCCTGTTTTGGTAATAAAACCTTGAAATGAAATGAAATAGAATGGAGGAATGATGAATGAACAAGTATTCAATGCTGCAACTCACCAAACCCTTGAATGAAAGGCTACAATATTGTATGTAATGGTTAGCATGAATGTGGATCTTGAATCTTGATTGTGTGTTGTAGATATTGACTTGAACGCTTGGTTGAATTATAAAACCCTATATCACAAATGTTAGCTAAAAAAAAAACATGATGCATAATGACTTTGACATAATTCTTGATTCTTGAATAACACTCCAAAATTCTTGATAATCACTCTTGAATTCTCTTGAATTCCTTATAATACTCTCACTTGAATGCTCATAATATCACTTAAATTTCTAGGAGAAAATATGTGAAATAACCTTTTATTTATTCTTGTTTGTGCCAAATTTCCCAAAATTACAACACTAGAAGCCAACAGTAGATCCAGGAGAATAAAATCTCACCAAGAATTAGAATTCAAATTAGGTCCAAGCTAAATGGGAATCATATGCCAGTTGGGGTGTATGAGTCCCAATAGGATAAGCTCAGGACACAAATTTCTAGAAATGTTTAAGTTTGTGTTAAATTCAGGTTCAGGCCCCAAAAAATAGGTGGGACCCATATGCCCAAGGTGGCGTATGAGTCTCAGATCACTAAATTTAGGCCATAAAAACAAAAATCATTAAATTATGATAGGTCAATTGATATACATATGCTAAGTTTATCCTTAGAAATATGAATTAATTAAGGCTTGAGGATGTAAAATAGGATCAAATAAGGCATAAAGAAGCCCAATTTTAGTAGGGAGGGCCCAAACAAGTGTGAAAATGTAATGGAATAAATTTTTCTATAGTACATTTAGCCCCTTTAGTGAGAAGATGAAATTTCTTCAAACTCACACTACTGTAGACAAACTCACATCAAGAGGGGTCCAAGCATACCAATGCTAGTCAGATAGGATGAAAATGATCAAGAGGGTTGTATAAGCCCCCAGGATCAAGATCCTCTGACAATCTAACATAGGAAAAAAAGAACACACATGTGAATAATGTATGAAGCAACAAAAAGGTACAAGAATACACTACTAAAGATAAAGAGAAATAAAACAAAAATAAAAGGAGTGGATCAATCTTCGACTGTTTATTCCGCATGTTGTGGATCAGATCTAGGTTGTTTGTCCAAGAATGTTTACAAGTGGAACATGATGCCTTCCATGCAAAAAAAATTCACACTCGCAAGGGTTAGTGGAACCTAAGGCTTTCCACTAGGTGAGCCCCCAATGAGACACATACACACACGGTTGGTATGCACTCACACAGAAAAGCAAGTGGTTATGGGAAAGTCACGCCTAAGTTTGGCTCCCATATGTACAACCAGACCAAAGCAATACCTCTTGATAACTTTGATAATGCACCACACAACAATGGAATTTTAGCTTCACGAGGCAAGGAAAGCTTCATATTCTTGGAACTTATGAACAAACAAGATGGCTCCATAGGAAAGCAAAGTGTGTTATGCAAGGTGGCCATATAACAAATATTGTAAATGAAAAATAGCATAAGGTATGTTCAAAGGATTTTTTCTTAATTCATGTAAGGTCTTAAATTAGGGAAAATTGTTCCTAATGTCTCCAAGAGATGACCAATCAAAGAATAAAGGATTCACAACTTAGGGGATGCAGTGTGTCACATCAAACCACTAAGTGGTTATGGGAAAGTCATGCCTAAGTTCGGTTCCCATATGTACAACCAGACCAAAGAAATACCTCTTGATAACTTTGGTAAGGCACCACACAACAATGAAATTTTAGCTTTACAAGGCAAGCAAAGCTTTGTATGCTTGGAACTTATGAACAAACAAGATGGCTCCATAGGGAAGCAAAGTGTGTTATGCAAGGTGGCCATATAACAAATATTGTAAATGAAAAATAGCATAAGGTACATTCAAAGGATTTTTTCTTAGTTCATGTAAGGTCTTAAATTAGGGAAAATTGTGCCTAATGTCCCCAAGAGAGGACCAATAAAAGAATAAAGGATTCACTACTTAGGGGATGCAGTGTGTCACATCAAACCACTAAGAGGAATATAATATGTAAGAGAGATCACGCTCTTGAAGGAAATCACACGCAATGTCACCACAAAGTGAAATACACATTTCATGAAGTAAGAATACTACACAATGAAACATGAATTGCAAAAGAATAATGCCAATGTATGCCCCCACATTAAATAAGTTGCTAAACACCATGTTGTGAGGAATTACTTTAAAGTAGCGAATGATGAGTGCTAACAATAAAGAGGATGTGAGAGATTATTCAAAAATCCCTATTCCAAGTCATATGTTTCCAAATAAAGCTACATCATGAAAAGGGGAGGGGTTTCCCCAAAAATGAAACTTGAAACACATGAGGGATCCATGAATTTGGGGTCAATATGTCTTTGATACAATGTTGTTTTTAGAGCTTGAAACTTTCATAATTCCCCATATAATCATGGGACAAGTAGAATGACACAAGGATATTGAAAAATAAAAATAAAAACCTTTTAGGTCACTATGGAAGAGACCTAAATTTCTCGATGCCTTGCATCATACCCATAAGGAAAACATAAGACAAATAAATATAAAGGAAGAACTTTTGGGTCAACATGGAAGAGACCTAAATGTATCGACGCATTGTGCCATCCTCAAAATGAAAAAAATAAGAAAAAGAAAAGATAAAATGTTCATGACATAGAGAATAATGTAGGTACAAATAGAGGAATGTCACAAAGAGAGAGAGAAATCAAATAGAATAGCACAGGGAATCACATTACACACATGCTATCACACAAAAAAAATGAAAAAGAAAATAATGCAAAAGATAGTAAGGCACATGAGATTCAACCTATAGTAGGTCATCCACATCCCAGTATTGTTCATCATATACGGGAGGTGGACAACTAGCCAAAGGGACAATGAAAAATGTGCTACTAGGACAAGGCTATCTGATTCTTGCCCCCATTGTGTGTGAGACAAGAATGAGCCGACATAGTTGATGAGAAGGAACTTCTTAAATTTTGAAATGATTTGAAATGAGTGTAAAGCATGTAATAGTGAGAATTTTATGATCCTACAAAAATTACACGGCAAGGATCAAAAGTACATGCTTGAAGGGACTATTTCTATGATATCAAACTTTTTAAATATTTTTTTTAAAGCATAACACTCATCAATACTATGTCCAAGAACTCTATGATATCGAAATGTGGAATTTTTGTGTTCTTGGGATATAATTTTATCTTTTATTTCATTAGTGGTAATGCTATAAGTCCTTGGCTTAGAAGTTGAACCAACAATTTTAGGTGTTTCTATGTACTTCTCTTGCACTCTTAGTGTTTTTCACCTAAAACGAGAGAGATAGACCCAACAATTATGGTAGTTCACTCAAACTAATGCAATTATGATGGAATTATGCCTAATGAAATGATCTAGATGCAACAAACTAGTAAAAGCTATTGATTATTAAGTAAAAACTATTGAAAGGCAACTTGTTGGAAAACACATTGTGTAATGCAAAAATACCTAGAAATGAAAGAAACCTACAATATAAATGAACGAAATTGAAGAAGTGCACCTGTAAACTAGTTGAAGACTTGGAATGACTTTTGAAATGCTGTTGATCCTAAATTTTAGGCCTAGTGGGACTAATTCACCATTCTAGGAAAATTAGACCTAGATCTTTGAAACTATTCTGGAGCCCGTTTCAAACAAATGGGTATCCAAAAATGCAGAAAACCAAAATCAGGCTTGGCAGTGGGACTCATTCTCCACCCATTGAAAATGAGTCCACTTTTGAATTTTTGAAAATTCAAAGGTGGAAACAGGAGCCTTCGGTCTGCACTTTCCACTTCTTTAGGTGTTTGGTTCTGAAACTGTCAAATTCAAGCCTCAAAGTAACCTTTTTTTTCATATTTTTCCTTTTCCAATGAAGAGATGACTTGAAAAACTTTGCAACTTTATATTCAATGACTTCCAAGCCTCTAAGATACCTAAATTTGCAAACAAACAAGGAGAGAAGGGAAGATGTTGGATGTTAGGACATGGGGGTTTGCCTTGGTCAAACCCCTTTGTAGGTAATTAAACCAAAATGATGAAATAATGCAATGAAGGATGCAATAATAAATTTAATACCTTGCAATGATGTTTGATCTTGAATTTATGCAGAAATGGAGGAAGAGTCTTCCCTTGAATGTCTTTAGAAGCTTTCTTGATGACTTAGAGTGATAAAACCTTAACTTGCTTGACTTGAAGGAGAAGATAGATGATGAATGAATGATAAGAGATGTGTGAATGAGTTATGAGATTATGAATTAGGGCTTAGAAGGTTGTATTTATAGGAAATACACCTTCTTTACCTGTAAATTGGATCCCTAAGGTTGAAATGAAGAAAAACAATACTTAAATTCCAAAATTTCTAGCTCAAATGTAAAAAATAACCCAAATGGGACTAATTCGCAACCTTGGGTGAATTAGTCCCATCTACCAGGGACTCATTTGGAACAGATGGAAAATTAGTCCTAGAGGGGTCCATTTTCCAGCTGGATTGTTGGGGAATGAGGAATTCTAGTTCATATGTTGATTTCATTGGGTATTTGATCAAATTATGCCTCAAGATGCACAATATGGGGTAATAGGGGCCTATTAATGGTGATGTAAAGGTCAATTAGGGCTTTGGATACACTTTGCAACACTAAAATGAGGTCCACACAACCTTGAAAGGAACAATATCCAATGTGAATGTGTAAGACACATTACAAAACTAGATTGAAGTTAAAGTTAGTTCACAAGTTGTCTAGATTGATGTGAAAATATATTTTATAATGTTTAATTAAGGGAAGATGGGTTTAGTAGTCTAGAAAAGAGTGAAAGTCTTTTACAACACTTTACAACACCTTCACAAGAAATCATTAGATGCATTTACAAGGGTCTGAGACCTAATGTGGATGTGTAAAACTCTTCACAACACTAAATCAAGGCCTCATTGAGTCCAATTTATCATGAATTATTCCCATGTCAAGCAAGGAATGTCCATTTTTCTATGCCACATAAGTATATGTAAAGTTCTTTTAGTTGTAGACAGAGGACAAGGGAACTGTAGTTTCTTCAGTTTGTACGGCCTTAGTTGCTTTCTAGATTCACCAATTTCTTGAGTTATATGTTGAGGAGGACCTAAAACAATCCTATCATCCTTATCATCATTAGAAAGCATTGGTTGTTCTTTAGGAAGGACACTTATGTCAGGAGGGGGATCTTGATATCCTAACTCTTTAGTATCTTCAGTTGGTATTTTCTCTAAGAGTTGATGAATTTCATGTTCACTTGTTGTATCACATCCATGTTTACTTAATATCATCAATCCTTTTCCATATATCTCTTCCAGTTTGATAGTTCAAGTGTTGGTCACTTTGTTATCATAAGGTGGTTGAATTTTTTCTTCATTAGGGGAACTAGGTTCACTTATTGTAGAGAACTTAGGCTCATCTTATGTTTCAATTTTAGGGTGTAAAAGACGAAACATCTCAAGTGGTAGGATGATGGGAGGTGTTGGTTGTTTCAGCGAAGGATAAATGGATGCATTAGTCTCAAGGTTGTTAAGGAAATTGTTTACAAAATTTTTCATGCTATCATCATTATCTCCAATGATGTCAACATCATGAGGAGGGCATGCATTAAGAGTTGATTAAGCATGTGTGAGTTCAATTTCATTAGGATCATTTCCAAAGGTAGAGGTTGACACATCCACTGATGATTTCAAGGACATACAAAGCTTACCGAAGCACATATCCATGATGCAATGCAATGTAATAACCTAAAATGAAAATTTTAAATGTAATTTTGAATTTAAGCAATGCATGAAATGAACAAAAATTAAGCTAGATGCAATGAAATGAATGCAACAAAAACTTAGTAGATTGAAACATAAATGTAACAACAACAAACAAAAACATAGAAATAGAGTTTCTAATGTTGTAAAATACAGTTTAAGATCTGACATAGGATTAAATAACCCAAAGAGGTGTATGCATCCCAATTAAGGTTTTTCAGGGGTTCAAATGTTGATAAATAGTCAACACAAAATACACAAAAAATAGGTAAAACCACCTGAACTGGGACTAAATCACCCAGAGGGGCGTATGAGTCCCAGATTAGGGTTTTTGCAGAAAGTTAAGAAAATTTTGAGTGAATTTTGTGCTTTCTATTTTTTATGATGTCTAGACTAATTGCAATTACATATTTCAAATGAAATTTAATGATGCAAGATGCCAAAAAATGCAACTTATATGAACTTTCACTAATGCAATATTTAGAAAACCTAGATGCACAAATTAACTAATGCAAAACCTAATAAAAATTTAATTTAAGCTAGATATAGGACTATGATGCACTCAAAATCAGAAAATAAGATGTTCTAAAGGGTCAGGTTCACCAAAATGAAACCTTAGAAATTGTTGCTCTATGCCTCAAGAGATAGAACAAACCATTTCCTACAGGTTTCACTCAAGGAAACCTTAAATATCTCAATCAAGGGATATAATGAGGGAAATAATTCTAAAATAAGGTAACCTAGGGCATGATTAAAGACTAAAAATGGGTTTTCCAGCAAGAAAGGGCTTGGAAAGATAAGAAATGTAAATGATATGTAAGACTTAAGTAAATGACCTAGAAATGAACTCAAATTAGAATAGTAAACTGAGAAAGTATACAGGTGCACTTGAAAACTAAAGAGGCTTGAATGAGGGTCTAAATATTAAAAATACTACCTTTTCATGCACACTAGGACTCATATGCTAGTAGGGCGATTTAGTCCTAGTTTAGGGTTTTTGACAAAAACTCTAATCTAGAATTTGCAATTCAGGATCTACTAGAAATGTTTAAAATTAGGTATATTGGGACTCATACACCACAAGTGGTGATTTATTCCTAGAATTAAGGTCGATTTGAAACTTTTATATCCTCTTAGGTTCTCCTAGAGCTTCTCTCCTATCAAATCTATGAGTCTGAAATAATGAATTGCAACATGTAGGTTACTTTTCGTGATCTTGGAATGTAGATGACAACTTTGACAACTTTTCTCCAATCTTGCTCTTCAATGGATATTCAACCTAAATATTCAAATCACACATCAAAGAGAAGGAAAAATGTTGTTTTGTTAGTGGATAGGGGTTTTCCTTTGTCAAACCCCATTTTGGTAATCAAACATTGAAATGAAATGAAATAGAATGGATGAATGATGAATGAACAAGTATGCAATGTTGCAACTCACCAAACCCTCAAAAAAAAGGTTGAAATATTGTATGTAATGGCTAGAATGAATGTGAATCTTGACTCTTGATTGTATGTTGTAGATCTTAACTTGAATGATTGGTTGAATCATAAAACCTTACATCACAAATGTTAGCTTAGAAACAAACATGATGCATGTTGACTTTGACATGATGCTTGATTCTTAAATAATACTCCAAAATTCTTGATAATCATTCTTGAATGCTCTTGAATGCCTTATATTTCTCTTACTTGAATGCTCATAAGATCACTTAAATTGCTAGGAGAAAATATGTGAAATAACCTTGTATTTATACTTGTTTATGCCAAATTTCTTTAAATTACAACACTACAAGCCGACATCAGATCTAGGAGAATAAAATTACACCAAGAATTTGAATTCAAATTAGGTCCAAGCTAAGTGGGACTCATACAACAGTTAGGGTGTATGGGTCCTATTAGGCTAACCTCGGGACACAAATTTCAAGGAATGTTAAGTTTTATGTTAAATTTAGGTTTAGGTATTGAAACTTAGGTGGGATCCTTATACCTAAGGTGGCGTGTGAGTCCCAAATCACTAAATATAGGCCATACAAACTAAAATCATTAAATTATTATAGGTCAATTGATATATGTCAGAATTATCCTTAGAAAGATGCATTAATTAAGGCTTGTGGATGCAAAATAGGACCAAATAAGGCATAAAGAAGCCCAATTTTAGTAGGAAGGGCCCAAAAAAGTGTGAAAATGTAAAGGGATACATTTTTATACACTACAAAAGTTACTTTACAAAATATAATTTTAGTGTAGTAAAATGCACACCCTTGCATTTTCACACTTGTTTCAGTCTGCCTTGCTTTATTTATGCTTATTTATGGCTTAATTGGTCCTATTTTGCATTCACAAGCCCTATGAATTAAATATTTTTTTGGTGAATCCCAACATTCTCCAATGCATAGATGATAATTAAATGACTTGATCAATGTGTTCCTGATTTTTGGGTTGAGACTAAAATGCCACCTAGGGCATCTTCGTCCCCCAAGGCTCTCAAGACCTTGATTTTGAGATATCCTAATTGGGCCCCTTTTTGGTGTTTGTGCCCCAAGTTTTGAGGACTTGGGACTAAGATTCCACCTAGAGCATCTTAGTCTTCCTTGAGTCATTTTCAAGATTTAATTTCAAATTTTGGTGGGATTTAGCCTCCTTTATTTAATGAATTCATATGTCAACTTGGTGTAATGTAATTTTAGGATATTAAGCATAAATAAGTATAAATACAAGGTTCCTTCATTCAATACAACCCAAGTCTTTTGTAAGAGCTATTATCATAGCATAATTGAGTTCACAAGAGCATTCAAGAGAAGATTCATCAAGCATTTGGAGCCATCATCAAGATTCAAGCATCATATCAAAGAGTTTCTTGCATCATGTGTGTTGTTGTGATAAAATTTGTGATGTAGAGTTTTGATTCAAGCAAGGAATTCAAGTCCTATCTATCAAGCATTCAAGATCCATGTCCATTGCAACCATTACACACAAGTTTGCAGATTTCATAAGGGTTTGGTGAGTTGTAGCATTGCATGTTGTTCATTCACCATTTCCTTCATTATTCTATTTCATTTCAAGGTTTAATTACCAACAAGGGGGTTAACCAAGGAAAACCCCCATTCACTAACAATCAACAAGTTTTTCCATCTTGCATATTTGTGATTGCAGATCTAGGTTGTAGACTTGAAGAACACTTGGAGTGAAAAGTTACAAAGTTGCATTACAAAGTTGTCATCTTCATGGAAACTCACCTACAAGATGAATTCGAAAGTTTCAAAACATGAGATTGGAAGGGAAGCAAGTGTAGACCTTTGAGCTCAAGATCCTGTTTAGAGTTTGCAAAAATTTAGAATAGGACTAATACGCCATCTTGGGTGTCTTATTCCTCCCAAGCATATTTTTTAGAGATTCCTTCAGATCTGGTTCCAAAATCTAAAGACTTTGTATTTGCCTTGAAAAATAGCAGCGAGACTAATACGCCATCCTGGGTGTCTTAGTCCTCCACAATTTTTTTTGGCAGCTTCTTCACATTTCCAAAATCCTCACAACATCTATAGACTGGAAGGTACACACATACTATCTTGGTGTATGTGCAGAATCATAATGGAAAAAAGGCCCTTAAGTGGCAAAAATTAGAAAAATTAGTGTTAGGCATAAAAAATTGAATAAGTTATCTATATTATTTCAAAAATATGTAAGAATAGAATCTATAGAAAATTGAATGTAGTTTCTAAACTACTAGGTTTATTTAAAATAAATAAAATCTATTTGGTGAAAATTTGAAATTTCAATGTAGTAGTACTTAAATTTTAGGGAAAAAAAGAAGTAGGTGTTTGTCTGACCACCCTAACTATAATAAATGATAAAAAATTTACAATATTTTATATATAAGTAAAGGACTCATGTCGGATGTGATGCATATTTTTTTAAATTTTTCCAAGTAAATAATTAATTATGAATTTTTATTACAACTTTTAAAATATTTAAACTCAGATGTCCGACCACCTTAACTTGGTCAAAACTTCATGAAATTTATTTTTCTTTTTTAATCCTATAGTATGTGAAGCATAGAATGTGATGCATGTTTTGATTCAAAAAATGTGATGTCGTTTGAAAGTTATAGATGTTTTTCAATCATCCTATCAATCAGACTTTAGTCGTAATTATAATAGAAAATAAATAATAATTATTTATTAAATTAAAATTAAAGCATAATTTATATTGGTAAAACTGAGAATCTCCTCTAAAACCCTTTTTGTTTCATCAATTTTGGGTAAAAAGTCATCACCACATACCCTACAAATACCCATAATATTGCCACTGGCCCACCATGATCTGCACATACCCCTCCTATTGCATAATTTCATCATTTTCATTTCTCATTTGGCTTACATTTCTAGTTTTAGGTCATTTTGCATATCACACTATGTTTTCAAAAATTTTGTTTTTCAAGCATTTTTTTGGTGGTGAACCCTTTAAAACTCAAAGAAACCCCTCTTACGAGCTTCCTAATTGTGAATTGACTCACCTTGTGAGGTTGTTATTCAATCCAATTGGGAATCCTAGGACAATAGTGAATGAATGGTGGAAAAGTGTTATATCTTTAGGTATCCATTTTTCTCAACATCATTTTGGTGAACTTGATGCTTTTGAGCATTCATTTCATTTATGTTTTGGAGTCCATGAAAGTCCTTACATATAGATTGCATTCATTCTTGCATTGCATCTTGCATTAGTGAAATTTCATCCAGGGTTTCTTTCATTTTGCATTAGTGAAATTGTAGTTAGGGTTTCCTATATTTGCATTAGTGAAAGTGCATATAGGTTGCATTCTTACTTTCTTATATCATTTCATTTCATTGAAAAATTGAAAACTACATTGTTCATCATCTTCATTGCATTTACAAACATCCTTATTGCATTCAAAATTGAAAAAAATTGCATTCCATATTGCATTCAATTACTTGTTCCTAGTTACTTTTTCTTGCACCTATTTCCACATTTTTCTATTTCTGAGCATCGGTATCTTGCATAGGTAATTTCTAAACACTATTGACATTCTAGAATTCACTATTTTTCTACCAAAAACCTCTGCTAGGACTAAAATGCCCTTCCTAGCATCTTAGTCCCTCTCAGGATTTTTGCTTCAAACATATCTCTATGCTATTTGTTGTTTGTTTTAGCCTCTCGTATGTGTAAGATCATCATGGAAAAAACATGCCCTTAAGTGGCAAAACAATTAGAAAAATTAGAGTTAGGCAACTTGACATAAAATTTTGAATAAGTTATTTATATTATTTCAAAAATATGTAAGAATAGAATCTGTAGCAAATTGAATGTAGTTTCTAAACTACTAGGTTTATTTAAAAAAATAATCTATTTGGTGAAAATTTGAAATTTCAATGTAGTAGTACTTAAATTTCAAGGAAAAAATAAGAAGTAGGTGTCTCTCTAACCACCCTCACCACAATAAAATAATAATTTTTTTTTTATAAGATTCTAGATATAAGTAGAGGACTCATGTCTCAATATGATGCATATTTTTTTGTAATATTTTCCAAAATCCCTCACAACATCTATAGGTAGCGGGTACACATATATCTCAGTTGTAATGCTTGAGGATCATAATGGAAGCGGTATGGTGGCAAAAAATTCACAAAAATGGGTGTTAGGCAACTTAATGAAATTGAATAAGTTATCTATATTATTTCAAAATATGTAGAAAGAATAGAATCTGTAGAAAGAAAATTGAATGTAGTTTCACAAACTACTAGGTTTATTTAAAATAAATAAAATCTATTTGAAATTGAAAATTTGAAATTTCAATGTGGTAGTACTTAAGTTTAGGGGAGGAAAAATAAAGTAAGGTGTTTGTCGACCACCTAACTATAATAAAATGATAAAAAAAGTATAATATTTTATATATAAGTAAAGGACTCGTAATAGGATGTGATACATATTTTTAAAATTTTTCCAAGTAAATAATTAATTATGAATTTTTATTACAACTTTTAAAAATATGAAAACTACCATTATGTCGACCACCTTAACGGTCAAAACTTCATGAAATTTATTTTCTTTTAATTCTATAGTATGTGAAGCATGAGATGTGATGCATGTTTGGGATTCAAAAATGTGATACCGTTTGAAAGTTATAATTTTTTTTGAATCAGGCTATCAATTAGGACTTTAGTCATAATTATAATAGAAAATAAATAATAATTATTTATTAGATTCAAACTAAAGTATAATTTATATTGGTAAAACTGAGAATCTCTCTAAAGAGAGCCTTTCGTTTCATCAATTTTGGGTAAAAAAAGTCATCGACCTTACCCTACAAATACCCATAATATTGCCACTTTTTGGCCCTAGATCCTGCACATACCCTCCCTGTTGCATAATTTCATCGTTTTCATTTCTCATTTAGCTTATATTTCTAGTTTTAAGTCATTTTGCATATCACAGTGTGTTTTCAAATATTTTCTTTTCCAGGCATTTGCTTGGTGGTGAACCCTTTAGAACTCAAAGAAACCCCTCCTAGGACCTTCCTAATTGTGAATTGACTCATATTGAGGTTGTAGTCAATCAATCCCGGGGAATCCTAGGACAATAGTGAATGAATGGTGGAAAAGTGTTATATCTTTAGGTATCCATTTTTCTCAACATCATTTTGGTGAACTTGATGCTTTTGAGCATTCATTTCATTTATGTTTTGGAGTCCATGAAAGTCCTTACATATAGATTGCATTCATTCTTGCATTGCATCTTGCATTAGTGAAATTTCATCCAGGGTTTCTTTCATTTTGCATTAGTGAAATTGTAGTTAGGGTTTCCTATATTTGCATTAGTGAAAGTGCATATAGGTTGCATTCTTACTTTCTTATATCATTTCATTTCATTGAAAAATTGAAAACTACATTGTTCATCATCTTCATTGCATTTACAAACATCCTTATTGCATTCAAAATTGAAAAAAATTGCATTCCATATTGCATTCAATTACTTGTTCCTAGTTACTTTTTCTTGCACCTATTTCCACATTTTTCTATTTCTGAGCATCGGTATCTTGCATAGGTAATTTCTAAACACTATTGACATTCTAGAATTCACTATTTTTCTACCAAAAACCTCTGCTAGGACTAAAATGCCCTTCCTAGCATCTTAGTCCCTCTCAGGATTTTTGCTTCAAACATATCTCTATGCTATTTGTTGTTTGTTTTAGCCTCTCGTATGTGTAAGATCATCATGGAAAAAACATGCCCTTAAGTGGCAAAACAATTAGAAAAATTAGAGTTAGGCAACTTGACATAAAATTTTGAATAAGTTATTTATATTATTTCAAAAATATGTAAGAATAGAATCTGTAGCAAATTGAATGTAGTTTCTAAACTACTAGGTTTATTTAAAAAAATAATCTATTTGGTGAAAATTTGAAATTTCAATGTAGTAGTACTTAAATTTCAAGGAAAAAATAAGAAGTAGGTGTCTCTCTAACCACCCTCACCACAATAAAATAATAATTTTTTTTTTATAAGATTCTAGATATAAGTAGAGGACTCATGTCTCAATATGATGCATATTTTTTTGTAATTTTTTTCCAAGTAAATAATTAATTATGATTTTTTTATTACAACTTTAAAAAAATATAAAAACTCGTATGTCTGACCACCTTAACTTGGTCAAAACATCATGATTTTTTTTTTAATCCTATAGTATGTGAAGCATAGAATGTGATGCATGTTTTAGATTCAAAAAATGTGATACCATTTGAAAGCTATAGATGTTTTCAATTAGCCTATCAATCAGGACTTTAGTCATAATTCAAATAGAAAATGAATAATAATAATTTATTAAATTTAAAGTAAAGCATAATTTATATTGGTGGAAAGCTAAGAATATCCTTTAAAAATCCTTTTCGTTTCCTCAATTTTGGGTAAACAAAAAGTTGTCTGTCACATACCATACACATACCCATCATATCACCACTTTTTGGCCCATCATGATCCTACACATACCTGTTTGGAACTTTAGAATCTCACCAGGAGGACCAAGAATCCTTCCTGGAATCTTAGTCCCTATTGAATTTGATTCTTCGATTTTTAGGATTTGAAATTGCTTTTTTGTGTTTTTGTGGTTTGCCTTTTGTTTTCTATTTTAATTTCCAGATTTGCTTTTATTCTAATTTCTTTCATTTCAAGTGTAATTGTAAGCATATGAAATTGTGCTCATTACAATTTCTATGGTTTATCCCTTGTATGAGCTATAGTATTTGGTGTCCTACTACTAATACTATGGTTAGACTAATCCAGGAGGATCCAGAAGAACCTGGAATTTCACAATCTCAAAATCTCTCTAAATTAGCATCACTATGTAGAGCCCACTGACACAAAATTGATGCAACTTGAATGGGCTCAAAAGGAGTCTGTACGCAAAAGTTGCGATCATTCAAAGTTCTAGTCAACCGATGAATCAGAGGACTTAGAATTTTTTTTTAAATTTAAAGTTATCAAAGGTGTTCAAATTGGGTGTCATCGTGAAGAGCTCAACAAGAGCTTTCCAACAACTTGTTTCACAAAAATCAAAGTCTGTATGGCAAAGTTATTGAAGGTCAAAGATTGGGTCAAAATCACATGATGATGTCAACACCGAGTCATCGTCTAGTTAGCACAATGACCAATCAGCCCTTGACACTTGGTGTCATCTCACCTCTCCATGTGGTAGGCCATTATTGGAAAAAGGTGGCATATTATTGTTTTATATAAAAAAATAATATATATATATAAGAGGATAGGTGGGCCCTCCCTCTTTAAAGGAGAATACTTCCCTTTAAATAGCCACTTTAAATCCCATGGGCATCTGCAATCATCATGGAAAATAGAGAGGCCCTTAAGTGGCAAATTGAGAAAAATTAGAGTTAAGGCAACTTGGCGGTAAAATTTGAATGAAGTTATCATATTATTTCAAAATGTGTAAGAATAATATAGAATTTTTAGAAAATTGAATGTAGTTTCACACACTACTAAGGTTTAGTTTAAGAAAAAAGAAAATCTATTTGATGAAAATTTAAAATTTCAATCTTGGTAGTACTTAAATTTTGGGAAAAAATTAAGTAGTTATATCTAACCACCTAATACAATAGAAATGATAATATTTTAGATATAAGGTAGAGGACTCATGTCCTAATGTGATGCATATTTTTTGTATTTTTTTGAAGTAAATAATTAATTATGAATTTTATTAATTTTTTAAATAATAAAACTTTCATTATGTCTAACCACCTTAACTTGGTCAAAATTCATGAGAGAATTCATTTTTTTATTTTTATTCCTATAGTATCATGACATAGAATGTGATACATGTTTTGGTTTAGAAAATATTATTACGTTTTAGAAAAGCTATAGATGTTTTCAATCCAACCTATCAATTAGGACTTTAGTCATAATTCAAATAGAAAATAAATAATAATTATTTATTAAATTCAAAATAAAAAATAATTTATATTGGTGGAAAGCTAAGAATCTCCTTTAAAAACCCTTTTCGTTTCATCAATTTTGGGTTAAAAAAAATCATTAGCCACATACCCTATATATACCCATCATATTGCCACTTTTTGGCCCATCATGATCTTGCACATACCCCCATGTTATTTAAAAAAAAAATCCTCCACTTATGATGTGGGCCCCTCCTTTTATATTAAAATATTTTTCATTTCTTTTTAAAAAAATGAACATGTGGTTCTCCTTAATAAATAGGATTTCCCATTAAAATCAAAGCCCTCCTATAAAATGGGATCACCATTTAAATTTTAAATTCAATAGATTATTGTAGGTTCTTGGAGCTTGGGTATTGTAACAAAGCATATTTTTTCTTGGCGATATCAATAAAGCGGTCCTAGCATTGAGAAGTGGACCTAGAGATGTAGTCCACATTAGATGAACTCCATTATCAATCTGCACATTGTGATCCTTCTTTTTCTCTATCTCATTCTTCTCTCTTCTATCTCAATTTCTCTCTAGTTTAATTCAGTTTATTTTTCAATAATTGATTTTAAAGTGTACCTTATTATAATTTCAACGGTTAAAAAGAATAATAACGCAATTCTGCATTAGATCAAGAAATTACTGTAATTAGATTTCATTTAATTGTTAATTTGTAAACCTCTAATTATGAATCAAATGAAGTGTGAGACTCATGGAATCCCACAATAAGACACTCATTGTGGATCTTGGGTTATCAATCTCTCTTACTTCTTATGTTGGCACTAGTTCACTAGGTATCGAGCATACCTTTGACACCTCTTTTGCTATGCCTACCCTACCTACAAGTGCTATTTTGAGTCTCCAAACAATGGTTGATCATATTCCTCAAGAAAATATAATTAAAATGCATGAATACTTAGCTCATTTACAAGATAGCGTAAGTACTAAAAACATTTCAAACACTGTCATACTTGCCATAGATAAACTTCACCACATGATGGAAAGTGATTAGGGACTATAAGTTGTGTGTAACATAGCTCAAATATTTGGAAAACATCTTCCTCCCACCACTAATGGTGCTCAAGCTTCACACAATATGCAAAACCAAGGAGGAAGTCAAACTCCTCCCTCTTCAACCATAACCTCAATACCCACCTATACCAATCCTCAAATGACCACAATGATGCAACCAACTAGTGGTATCCTTCCTACCTCCAACATTTCCACTAGTGCTCCTTATACCTATGTGACATCTAATCTTATATCTCCTCCTGTAAGCAAACCATTCATTAGTACTTCCAAAACACACATACCACCACCATATTCATCTCCATCACACACTACAAGTAATGATCCTATCATTAACTATTGTTGGGTATGTGCAGGATCATCATGGAAAAAACAAGCCCTTAAGTGGCGAAAAATTCAGAAAAATTAGAGTTAGGCAACTTGACGTAAAAATTTGAATAAGTTATCTATATTATTTCAAAAATATGTAAGAATTAAATCTCTAGCAAATTGAATGTAGTTTCTAAACTACTAGGTTTATTTTAAAAAAATCTATTTGGTGAAAATTTGAAATTTCAATGAGTAGTACTTAGAATTTCAAGGAAAAAATAAAGTAGGTGTTTGTCTATACCTAACCACAATAGTATGTTTTTAATATTTTAGATATAAGTGGAAAGGCGACTCGTGTCGATGTGATGCATATTTTTTAATTTTTTTTGAGTAAATAATTAATTATGAATTTTTATTACAAGTTTTAAAATATAGAAACTCATATGTCGACCATAACTTTGTCAAAACTTCATGAAATTATTATTATTTTTTAAATCTTATGGTATGCAGAAAGAATGAATGTGGCATGTTTTGATTCAAAAATGTGATACCGTTTGAAGCTATAAATGTTTTCAATCCAACCTTCGATTTAAATTTGGTTGTGAATTCCTTTGGAGATACAGGAGAGGAGAAAATGAAAAGAATAATAATTATTTATTAAATTCAAAGTAAATCTAATTTATATTGGTGGGAAGGATTGAGAATCTCCTTTAAAACCCTTTTTGTTTCATCAATTTTTGGGTAAAAGTAGCTGACCACATACCCATTATATTGCCACTTTTTGGCCAATCATGATCCTGCACATACCCCTCTTAGAAAGTCTTTCATCCATTCAATGCCAAGTTTCCACCATAAATCAAATCAAAATGGTCCTCCATCATACTATGTCAAAAGTAACCCACTATCCTTGGAGATATTGAGAACTTCAGTTCCACAAGGTATAGAGATCCCTAGATTTGAGAAATATGAAGGAAAGGGAGATCCTCCTAATCATGTGAATGCCTTTACTGCTTTGTGTAGTTACTTTATCCTTGAGGACAACATTTTGGATAAACTTTTTCCCCAATCCTTGAAAGACATTGCCTTGGATTAGTTTTCTACATTACTGAATAACTCAATTCATTCATTCAATGAACTTGTTGAGGCCTTTATTAACCATTTCCAAGTGCACATGGTCCTTGAAATGACATTATCTGATTTGATGAGATGCAAACAAAATGAGGGTGAAAAGTCACTAAATTTATTTCACACTACCAATCACTTTATTCTCAAATTAGTGCAAAAATTCCTAATTCCCACCTTCAAAAGATGGTCATAGAAAACTTACAAAGAAAGATAAGGGATAAGCTCACCATGATGAAATTCCTCTCCTTCATGCATTTATGCACTACCCTTCGAGACTATCAAAATTGTAGTGAACCAAAAACCACCCCACCCATCTTGAAAAGTCTAAAGCTTCAAACCAAAACACTTACCAACCTTTTAGAAGACAAAAAAAAGTTTCCTTCAACTAAATTCCACCTCTCAACCTACCCAACCAATTGATACCCAAGTAACCACAATAAAGAAGAGTAATCCTTATATCTTTGGGGATCCGCAAACACAATTTACTCCCTTACCCAACACACTTCACAACATTATGACCTGACTCTTAAACAAAAACATGCTTACCTTACCTCCCATTTGACCCCTTCACCCTAGCAAGCCATTACCTCTGAGCTTTAGACACAATGCCTATTGTGCTTATCACCAAAAAAAAGGACATGATACGAAACATTGCATGCATCTTGAACATTTTATGCAAGACCTCATTGATTCCAATCATATCCAAATTGGAGGTGTAAATGACAAAGGTAATAAGTCTATGACTCCTCCTAACCAAAACTTGCAAATCTTTACCAATCCCATGCCAAACCATAATATTTAATTTGTTAAGGCTAACGTGAAACTAATCCTAATGTGATGAATGTTGACATGGATGATAAGAATCTAAGCAATCATGGACAAAGTCCTATGGATACTAATGAACAAAGTTCTATTGATACAATGATAGGAGTGGTTAACATCGAGCCTCGTAAATAGAAAACCATGGACATTACTTTCTCTTCAGAAGAAACAAACAAACATGCACCTGATGGTCCTCTTTACATAGCTGACAAAATCAATAACAAGCCCACTCCTGTGATTTTAGTTGATCTCATCTATGGAAAGAATGTGATCACAAAAGAACTGTTATATGTGCATGAACTTATTCAAGATAGATATGATAAACCAAAAGCATGGATTAAAATGCATGATGGTTTTTCTTGTGCTATGATGGGATTGATCACACTCCCTTTACAAGTAGGACTGAAGAAATCAACATTATCATTCTCTATCATCTCTAATTTGGATCAATTTTGTGTGAAGTTGGGCTACAAATCGCTCAACTCCATGAAGGAGGTCCCATCCATTGTCCATAAGTGCTTAAAGTTTCTAGTCAGCAATGAAATATTTACTGTGAACCATAGTGGCTTTAGACCGAGGAAACTTCTCCTTAGATTATTTTTGGCTTGAACCTATAGAACCTATAAGACCTCATGAAGGCTTCCTTTTCCTATCCTATCAAAAATTCAAAGTAAAATGCATAGCCACACTATCCCTTGAGAACTTGCCTCCACCCATGATCAAACCTCCACCCACATGCTCGAACCCTCACCACCTAAAGAAAGCAATGCTAAGCCTAAAGCCCTTCCAACAAACCAAGACCCATCCATGAATAATCCCTTTCCTACTTCCTAAAAGAGACCTAGAGAAAACCAAAAAAGTCCCAAAACGCCTCCTAATTAAATTTATAGAGCCAAAGACAGAGTGGTTGAACAACCTTCCATGGTTTCTTCCGTTCTTCCCTCACAAGAAGAAAAGGAACCTATGGTTGAAAAACCTGCTCCTACACCAATGCAACTTGAAAACTATAATAAAAAAAACCATAATGCTAGAGAGCATAGGTGTAGGTATCATGCTTTTTCTCAAAAGATGAATGATGAGAACAATATGGAAAATCAAAATCTGAAATTGATAGAAACAATAAACAATGCCCCTCCTCTTTTACCAAAACAAACAGAAGTTATATCTCCACCACAATAAGGACCAACAACTTCTATGGATATTATTATTCATCTTCCTATTGTGGTTATCGTAGATGATGATGAGGAAACAACTAAAATCAGTGAGGAAGTGCATAATGAGTTGAATTTGTTATTTTCCTCTTCTATGAGCTTAAACAACAACCATGGTGATCCTCCTAAACTGAGTGATGCACCATGTGTTAAACCTAGTGATTCTCCTAGTACAACACTTGATGTCATTCCTTTTGATAGTGGTCTGCATTCTGGATACACTGAAGAAGACTGGGATGTGAATGACTTGTTGGATGGTTGACTTGCATATGTTTTACTGGTTTTTTATTTCTTTTCTTTTTCTTTTTCTTTCCTTTTCATTTTCCTTTCTTGCTTGCATGTGCATAACGTGATCCCCCATGATGTTTTTTTTGATGTTTCTCTCTCTATGTGCATTCCTCTATTTGTACCTTCATTCTTCTATATGTCATATACTTTCACCTTTTCATTGATCTTTTATCTTCACATTTTCCTTTTCATTGGTCTTATGTTTTCCTTTTGGGGATGACGCAAGGCATTGAGACATTCATGTATCCTTCATGTTGACCAAAAAAGGCTCTTTCTTTTTATTTGTTTTCACTTTTTTGGTGTCATTCTTCCAATTCTATGTGTATTTTGGGAATGATGACAATTCCAAGATTTCTAAAAACATTGTAGCAAAAAACATACTGACCCCAAATGCATAGATCCCTTATGTGTTTGGTGTTTTCATTTTGGGGGAAACCCCTTTCTTTTCATTTTCTCTTGCATGACACAACTTTACTCGAAAAAATATGACTTGGAATAGGGATTTCCAAGTTGGCTCTCATGTTTTCCTTTTTGTTTGAATTTTCATTTGCTACTTTAAAGTAATTGCTCACACCTGATGGTGTTAGCAATTTCTTTAAAATGGGGGCATACATTGGCATTATTTTAGCATGATTTCACTTGCATTTTTTTTTCCTTTTTCATATTCTTTGATGTGATTTTCTTATTTCACACAAACTGTTTTCCTCTTTGTGGTGACATTGGGGGTAATTTCCTTCAAGAGTGTGATCTATCTCAACATATTATATTCCCCTTAGTGGTGATGCAATGCACTGTATCCCTTAAGTGGTGAATCTTTTATTCTTTGATTGGTCCTCTCTTGGAGACATTAGGAATGATGTCCCCTAAGAGTAAGACCTCACATGAACTAAGAAAAATCCCTCTAAGGATTCATGTTTCTTGTTGTTTTTTTTTGTACCTTATTAAATTCATTGAGGTATGGCTTTGATATTGTCCCTAGGGGCTCACCTAGTGAGTACCTAGCTTCACTAGCCATTGTGAGCATGCATTTTTTACCTTATTAGGATTCGTGGAGGTATGACTTTAATATGGTCCCCTGGGGCTCACCTAGTGAACACCTAGCTTCACTAGCCCTTGTGAGCATGCATTTTGATACCTTATTAAAGTCATGGAGGTATGGATTTAATATGGTCCCTTGGCACTCACCTAGTGGACAACTATCTCCCACTAGCCCTTGTGAGCGTGTTTTTTTTTTGCATAGTGGACAACATGTTACACAAGTTGTAAAAATTTCTAGACAAACAACCTAGACCCAGTCCAACACGTTGGACAACCAGTCAAAGCTTGATTCATTGCAGTTTTCCTTTTTCCTTTTTCTTTTTTCTTTTTCTTGTCTTTGATGGTCTATGTTTGCAATCTGGTTATGACTTCATATATCATCTGCAAGTGTGTTACTTTGTGCTTATGTTGGTTTTTCCATAGGATATTGATCCTGGGGGCTTGGCCACCCTTTTGATTATTATCATCCTATCTTGCTAACATGTTTACATTTGAACCCCTCTTGATTGCTTGGTTGGATACTTTAGTGTGAGTTTGAAGCAAGTTCATCCTCTCACTAAAGTGGGGGATAAATGTAGTGTAGTAAAATATATAACCTTACATTTTCACACTTGTTTGGGTCTGCCTTCCTTTATTTATGCTTCTTTATGGATTAATTGGTCCTATTTTGTGTTCACAAGCCCTATGAATTACATCTTTTTCTGGTTAATCCCGACATTCTCCAATGCATAGATGATAATTTAATGATTCCATCAGTGTCTCCCTAATTTTTGGGTCGAGACTAAAACACCACCTAGGGCATCTTAGTCCCCCAAGGTTCTCAGGACCCTGATTTTGAGATATCCTAATTGGGCCACTTTTTGGTGTCTATGCCCCAAGTGTTTAGGACTTGGGACTAAGACACCACCTAGGGCATCTTAGTCCTTGAGTCATTTTCAGGATTTAATTTCAAATTCTAATAGGGTTTTTCCTCCTTTATTTTAAGAATTCATAAGTCATCTTGGTGTAATGTAATTTTGGGATATTAAGCATAAGTATAAATACAAGGTTCCTTCATTCATTTCAACCCAAGTCTTTTGTGATAGCTTTTATCATAGAATAATTGAGTTCACAAGAGCATTCAAGAGTAGATTCACCAAGCATTTGGAGCCATCATCAAGATTCAAAAATCATATCAAAGAGTTTCTTGCACCATGTGTGTTGTTGTGCTAACATTTGTGATGTATGGTTTTGATTCAAGCAAGCATTCAAGATCCATGTCCATTGTAGTCATTACACACAAGTTTGTAGATTTCATAAGGGTTTGGTGAGTTGTAGCATTGCATGTTGTTCATTCACCATTTCCTTCATTATTCTATTTCGTTTCAAGGTTTAATTACCAACAAGGGGTTTGACCAAGGAAAACCCCCATTCACTAACAAACAACAAGTTTTTCCATCTTGCATATTTGTGATTATAGATCTAGGTTGTAGACTTGAAGATCACTTGGAGTGCAAAGTTGCAAAGTTTCATTGCAAAGTTTTCATCTTCATGGAAGCTCACCTACAAGCTGAATCCAAAATTTTTAGAACTTGAGATCGGAAGGGAAGCAAGTGTAGGCACTAAAGCTTAGGATCTTGTTTAGAGTTTACAAAAATTCATAACAGGACTAATATGTCATCTTGGGCATCTTGGTCCTCTCGAGAAATTTTTTTAGAGATTCCTTTAGATCTGATTCCAACATATGAAGACTTTGTATTTTCCCCAAAAAATAGTAGTGAGACTAATACGCCATCCTGGGTGTCTTAGTCCTCCACATTATTTTTTGGCAGCTTCTTCACATTTCCAGAATCCTCACAACATCTCTAGACTTCCCAGGTACACACATACAATCTCCCTATTTCATAATTTCATCATTTGAATTTCTCATTTAGCTTACATTTCTAGTTTTAGGTCATTTTGCATATCACACTATATTTTCAAACATTTTCTTTTCAAAGCATTTTCTTGGTGGTGAACCCTTTAGAACTCAAATAACCCCCTCCTAGGACCTTCCTAATTTTGAATTGACTCACCTTTTGAGGTTATTAGTCAATCCAATTGGGACTCCTAGGACATTAGTGAATGATTGGTGGAAAAAGTGTGATATCTTTAGGTATCCATTTTTCTACACATAAATAATCATGGAATGTGATGAACATCTTGTTTGATTCTCTACTAAAGACTCCCCTATTAGGTTAGATATTATGGCACAAGAGAATGAGACCTTAGAGAAAAAGGATGAAATAATGTACAATCATACTAGTCAAATTTTGTCTTCTCCTAATATCTCTACTATTTGTGAAGAAGATATTGTGATGTTAGAAGATCCAATTGATGAGTCATGATAATCCTATTTTTCTCTCTTCCTCTAGGGAAAAAATTATTGAACAAGATAATTCCATCATTGATAAGCAAGATAATCCATCCACTGATAACTCCCTTACTTGTGATGAAGTCATTTTAGAAGAACCAACCATTGAATGTCATGAACATCTAGTTTGTTGCTCTCCTAAAAACTCTCCTAATAGGGAAGACAACATGATGCAACATAACATTGACACATGTCTTTCAAACAATAGTGATGTGGCTTCCTTAGATGATGAAGTGACATTAGAATCCCCTTCACTAAGAGATCAAAAAAGTAAGGACAATAATTTTTATGTTATGCATATTAGATATCCCTTGACATACTCTCTTGAGCCTAAACTTATCATTTACCCACCCTCACAACAACCACAAGTTCAAAATAAACCCTTTTTTTTCTTAGAACCAATTGAAAGGAAACTTGATAATGTTTCACAACAACCGAGTTACAATACCGTTGCTCATACATATAACACTAGGAACAATCCGTAACCAATAAAAACAACTCTAACATCCCTCCCATTGCCTAACCCTATCTTACTGGGTCTTCCTCATTTTCCTTTAAAAAGTGAAAAGGAGTATGATCTTGTTGAACAACATAAAAATACTTCTACTAAGATATCCTTATGGGACCTTATTCAACCTTCACCTATTTATCATAACATGCTTGAAAGTGCTTTACAAGTTCTGACCCCTCCTAATCTACAATCAAATGATGTGGTAGCCCAAATTCAAGCTATAACTCCAGCCAAACTGGACATTACTTTCCACCAAGATGAGTTACCTTTGTTAGAAGAGAAAAAACAAAATGAAGCTTTCATGATAGCACCTGATATTAATAGGATCGAGATAAAGATAACCCTTGTTCATAATGGTTTAGCTCTTAATGTTTGTAGTGTGAGCCTCTTGGAGAAGATTGATATGAATAAGAGTGACATTATCCCTAATTCTTTGTCTATCCATGGGTTTGACAACATAGGAAAAAAATGTTCATGCTATGGGTCAGTCAATCTGTGATCAAGACCTTCGTGCTTTACTCATTGAGAAAGAAACATGGAAAATCCTTTAGAAAACATTGACCTTGCCTACACAAGTGGAACTTCGTGCTGAGAGAAAGAAAAAGAGAGGTATTGATGAAGTACTAAGTTGTTAGAAGATGATTGGGGTTCCTTGGATTTTACCAACATTCATGGGAGAATAAAAGATCATAAACAAAGAGTTTGAAAAGGGACAAGAAAAATTAGTAAATATGACACACAATTCAACACAAAATTTGAAAGCATCAACCTCAACCACTTTACAAGAAGAAGAAAATTACACAATAAACTTTGATGAAGCTGATTATGAGCAACCACTGAATCCAAATGAAATGAAAATGATTTATGGAAGAGGTTATGAACTTATGAAAAAACTTGGTTATAGTGGAAAAGAATGTGGTGCTAGGGAACAAGGTATCCATGTCTCTATAGAACCTAACATGCAAGAAACAACTAGTGGTCTTGGTTATTGTCATTCAAAAGAAAAAAAAGCATCAAAAAAGACTTCACTTAATATCAAGACTCTTACCAAAGATTCTTCCAAGCCAACCATAACTTTGATGCATCCTAAACTAATAGATACTACATGTGGGAATATCTCATTAGATATGCATCAATAATAATAGTTGTTGCTCCTTGCCATGTAATAGTTGTAGGATCATACCATGCTTACTATTTTGTGTTTGACCTTTATTGAAAATCATTTCCTTTTTGCAAGGAGTATCATATCATCATCTATTGTCATCTGATCTTTGTCCTATACTTAGTGGGCATGACAGGTTAGTTAGCCTTATCCTAGTTCAGCACTTGATGTTGTCCCTTTTTCTAGTTGTCTTCCTTCCATTTATACTGATTAAGATTGGGATGGAGATGACCTACTATAGGTTGACTCGTATGTGCCTTACTAGTCTTTTTATTTTTCTTTTTATGTGATTGCTATGTGTAATGTGATCCCCTGTGATGTTTCATTTGGTGTATCTCTCTCTTTTTCGTGCATTCCTCTATATTTATCTACATTCTTCTCTATGTCATAAAATATTTTCCTTTATCTTTTCTTTGACTTTTTTTTTCATTTTGGGGATGATGCAAGATGCCAATACATTTAGGTCTCTTCCATGTTGACCCAAAATATTTTTCATTGTATCTTTTTCATTTGTCTTATGTTTTCCTTTCGGGGATGATGCAAGGCATCGATACATTTAGGTCTCTTCCATGTTGACCCAAAATATTTTTTCTTCGTTTCCACCCTCTTTGTGTCATTCTTATAGTTCTAAAATTATTTGGGGAAAGATGATAGTTTCAAGCTCTAAAACAACATTACAGTAAAGATATATTGACCCTAAATCCATAGATCCCTTAAGTATTTTTGGGGCAACCCCTCCCTCCTTTTTGATGGAGTAGCTTTATTTCAGAGACATATGACTTGGCATAGGGTTTTTTAAGGAAAACTCTCATGTCTTAGGAGAAAACATTGGCTGCTTTAAAGTAGTTGCTCACAGTAATGGTGTTAGCAACCACTTTAAAGTGGGGGCATACATCGATCACATATTTCAACATTTTGCATATTTCAAGGCATGTGTTTCTTTTTTCTTGTGATGTGTCCTTTTCTTGGTGGCATCATTGGGTTTGATGTCCTCCAAGAGCATGATATTTCTAAGCATACTATAGACACTGAAAGCTATCCTAGGCCTACAACTCTAATTTTCATCAAAATTCTAATCTTCATTTTCATAATTAAATAATGTTAATTATTTAATTATTTTCTAAAGTCATTTGTTCACTATTAATTAAATAACTTTAATTATTTAATTAATTAATTCTTTACCTTTATTATTTCTTAATTAATTAATTAAATATTATTTATTTAATTACGTCGCTAATTAAATCTATTCTTAATTAAATAATCATTTTAAATTATTTAATTAATTCTAACCACACTTTTGACTATAATTAAATAATCACTTTAATTATTTAATTATTCTTTAGCCTTTTCTATCCTTAATTAAATAAATCTTTATTTATTTAATTTAATCTTAAATCTTGAATGTTGAATTACATTATTATTTAATTCATAAAAAGGTTTATCCATGGAATATTTCTCTGTGATTGGATAATCTTTGTGTTATCTAATTAGTCATTTATCACTTAAGTCTAGATTTAATTAGATCAGACAGTTATCTACTGATTTAATATCTGATTGTCTCCGACGAATAGAATTTTTTTCTTAAAGAGTCTGTTATCTAGATTTATTCTTATCTTCTACATGCAAACCTCTATTAATTAAATAACTTTAATTATTTAATTAATTTATTCTCATCTTCTATCTATTTCAATCTTTATCTTTACATGCGAAATTTATTCTTCTAAATTTTGAATAGTCTTAACTAAAGATTAAATTATTATTTAATTTAATCCCCACCTTTTATGCTTTATCACTCTCATTATTACTGACACTAATCTCAATGCATCTCACATATTTCAATATTAATCATCATTCCATCTTTCAATCTAATCCTTTCATTCAAAAACTATGTTTTCTATAAATTGGCTTTACCTTTATCATTATTACTCCTAAAATCTAATGAGTTTTGGAAGCAATCAACTTTAGAATATTTGATATTTTCTAATAAACTATCATGAGGATATACTTGCACACTTAAGAGAAATCTCATGGAAATTATCATACAACGACAAAATGGAGAAGTACAATTGAGGTTATTCATGAAATTACATAGATGTTCGGTGAGATCTTTATGTTAATTTTTTTTTGTATTCCATTGTTCTTTGTTGTTAGTGTAGGTTTAGTTTGAGTTTATGCATTATATGCTTAACCTACTTATTTTCCTAAGTTACATTGGTGAACCCAATGTGAAGACACCATCTTCAAAAAAATCCATAGATTTTTTTTTTTTGGCAGGTATAGTACGGTTCGACGCATCTGAGGTACGAAATGACACAATTGATCCCATGAATCACATATGGAGAATAAAATGACACATATGATTTCATGTGACACATCTGTGGCTTTATGTGACACATTTGACTGGTAAAAACAATGACACATTTGACTGGTAAAAAAAAATTTCTGATATTCGAGATTCTGAATTTTAATTTTAATCATTACAATTTTTCGTTATGACTAATTTAGGGTTTGTTGCATGTGATCTTGTGGAGCTAATGTAGTATTTTTAGGATGATTCATAGAAGAAAAATATACAAATTGTGTTTGTAAGACAATTGACGAAGACAAGAATCAAACTACTAATGAAATCTCTTGTAGGATGCTTGTCGAAGACTAATTTTGAAATAGATTATCTAATTAGATTAGTTCATATTTCATTTGGGCTTTAAAAATAATCATTGTTCTCTGTGTTTTGTGCATTTGCACATTCTATTAGATTAAAACCTGATTCAATAATTAAAGTATCCTCTCCCCTTGTGCACTTGTGCGATCCTAGGTGCAAGAGAAATAGTTATTGACTCTAGAATTAGGCCTTCCTTGGTGGGAAAAAGTACTCACCCCAAGGTGACTCAAATTGGCAATGAAGATTTTTATCCAAGCTACTCCCAACTGATATACAAATGTGAATGCTAATGGAAAACTTAGCATGACAAGTGTAGATTTTTATGCAAACAAGTTAATCTTTCCTAACACAGCCACCTGAACAAATACCCTTATTAAAAGCCAATTGTTTTTAGTTTTACAAAAATCCTTCTATAATTTGCTGGTGCAAGAGGTTGGACCTTTAAAGCCATCCCACATACATGCGGTTCTTAGTAGAGATGAAAATTTTGTCATGGGAGATTCATGAGAACTAAAGCTTGGTTGACCCATAAAAGTGAGTGTTGTGGAGTGGAGCTAGTGTGGTCAAGCTTCTAATCATCCGCTCTGAATAAGTACAACTGGAGAAATCCAAGTGGGAACTCAACAAATATTGTCCCTACTGGCCATAGGAATCGTACTTGTCTGTTTGGATTTAAACATTTTTATGTCAAAGTCAAACTAAAACAAAGTGTTTTCTGATTGTCTTCTATTTTCCAAAATTTGATAAAAAATCAGACTGAGTAAAACCTGCAAAATTACATAAAACTGCATATGTTAACTAGAAACACACATTTTCTATCATGAGTTGCATCTATTAACTAGAAACATGCATTTGCTATTATGAGACGCATCTGTAAACCAGAAACTCACATCTGTCAAACTAATTCTCATCTATCATACTAAGTCACATTTTTTTACTAGAAACCTACATCTTTCATACTGAGTCACATCTGTCAATCTAAAAACTACATTTTCTATTCTGAGTCACAAGTGTCAAACCTATATCTGCTATTTTGTTAGACTGAAAACTGCATTTGAAACCCTCTATGATGTATCTAAGTTGATGAGCCACATTTTCTATTTGGAATGGTGCATCTGCCTGTCACAGAACTGAGATACAGTTTACCAGAAAATTGCATATGACACTAAGAACTGCATTTGTTAAACTCAGTGATGCATCTATCAACCTAAACCACAATTGCCTGATTACCAAAAAAACAAAATTCACTATCACAGTCTAAGGTCAAACAGTCACAACATTCTCTAATTTATCCTTTCATAGCGGTCTTTGAAGAGAAACCAGAATGATTTGCTCATACTTTTCATGATTGCATCCTTTAGGTATCATTTAGCCATACCGATAGACCAACTATTTGCAAACTTTAGCTACATTTTAGGAGTCTTAATTACCTTCAGATCAATCAAACTTTTAGGAAAATCACCTTTCAATATTTTAGAATAGGCTAACTTTCCATACTCTAGATATGCCCTTGCTTTAATGAAATTTTCATTGAACCTAGTCACTTGTCCAACATATCTTTTGTCATCTTCATGAGTCTTTCAAAACAAGAATAAGGGCCCCACCATCTCCTTGTGTTACATTTTCATTAAAATGCACAATAAAAGTGCTTTTCAAATCAATTACATGATATCTTCAAATATTGGAATAAAATGTAACACATAATGTCATATCTAAAAGCCTTCAAAATCCTCCAAGGAATTTGACCATCCTAACTTACCACATTCTACACTTTAATCCACATGGGAAATATCACTAGTTTTCAAAGGTACCATAGAGCTCCAAAGCACTTGGCCAATATGGCTAACCTCCAAATTCCTTGGAAAGCATATTCCAAGTCACATGATGATTGGTCAAAACCAAAGGCATATCACATAGTTTGTATTGGCACACTTCATATTTCATTGTTGAGGACTTAGCACAAAGTTGAAACAAGGGAAAAAGAACTTAAGGCATAGAATGCCTAAGTTAATGAACATAAGTTTCAGCCCCATATGCATTCACATATGTTTTTAATTTTAAAAACATGGGAAGAAAATCTCATCGCACAAAAGTAAGGTCAAACCCTAATCATCAAACACTAAAACAATGAAACAGCCCCATCATTTCGTCATTGAAGAAAATATGGAACACTCCTGCTACTGTGGGGTCTAAGCAAACATAGGAAAAATTGGAGATTCACACTAGATTTTGGTGATTTCACTGATGAGAAACACCTCAAGCAGAAGGTAAAATGTATTTCATAGCTCAAAATCTAGATTTTACAACATTTGGGGCCATTTTTGAACCAACATGCCACGACCATGGACATTTTTCTAACCCTGTCTATATTGTTTCCTCTTTCTGTTGTTGTTTCATTTGTTGACAGTCGTCATGAGAATTCTGTGAAGCTTTTCTAGAAGAAAAAGCTTGAAAGTTTGCAAAATTTTTGTGAGAAAAACTCCAGGTGTGTTAAATCAACTTCATTTTCTTGACTTTGAGCAATAGAAAACCATATTTTTTTCTTTGTTTCTACCTTGAAAATGAAGCATAGAAGCCCGTTTCTTTTCTTCACTTGACAATAACAACATTCTATTATTGCTTCTATCATTTTTCCTAAAGAAAATAACTCTCTGGTCATGGCCATGAACATAAAATAGTGTGTTTTTTCTTAGCTCAGCTTCATTCTAAAACCCCTATAATGTCTTTCAATTTCCTCCTTTGTATCTGAAAGTGTTTTAACAACCTAGATGGGTTTTTGATATGTAGAAAAGAAAAGAAAAACAAAATGGTCTATGAGCTTGGCCTCCATTTTTCAACATGGGTTTCCTCTGCATTTTTGCATTTCCTTTACTATTTTGCAATACACTTGCAAAACCCCAAATGGGTTTCCTATAGCACATATATTTTGTATTTGCAAATATTTTCAACAAAACCCAAGTAGGTTTCTTGATTTTTTGTAAAAGTGCAGATGGTTTTGTAAATATACTCCATTTTTGTAGAATATAGCAATGTTGCTTCATTCTTTGAAACCCTAGGTGAGTTTTCCATAGTTTGCAAAAAGAGGTTAAAGTTGACCACAACCTGTCATAATGCACGAAATGGCTTTCATTTGTTACTCATGTAGGATGTCTCTTTATTGAAATCTTATGACAAACCCAGATGCGTCATTTTCCAATAAAGAAAACTTCAGAAAAAAAGATTCAATGCCATTGCATAGTATGAACATAACGAAAAGCTTCAATTTTGAAAACTAGGTTTTCTGTGACCATCTGAATTGATTTTCTGCATTTGATGATAATGGACATCATGAATATCTATTTTTAACTTTGAATATGAAACCATTGTTACTGTACCTTCCATACATGGATAATGGCTTCCACTTGCTGCTTTTGAGGAAAATGATGGCCACCTTTGTTATTATTTGGTTCTTGGTTGAAGATAAAATCTGTAAATTATTTCCAAGAAAAAATGCTCCTTTTTCTTGATTTACCCCCTTATAACTGTGAATTAATCATCACTGCATGTTGCTTGTCTATTTTGCAACTGTAGCATGAAGCCATCCAAATGGGGCTGCATTCTTGGCCTCCTTTCTCACTCATGTACCAGTCCTATGACTGTCTTCTTTTTTCATGATCACCTCCAAAAGAAACATTTAATGCCTTCTAATTCACTGTATAGGATGAAGGGCTTATGATATTTGCTAAGAGGGTAAGGTTCCTCTTAATCCTTGAAATAGTGTACTTAACATTCATGAAGTGGTTGTTTTCAATCCACAAGATAAATGCATTATCAGCTTGGTAGCTACTTGTTATGTATAGCACTTATCTTTTATCACCTCATAAGTAATTTATGCTTGACTGTCCTTCAAGTGCATAGATAAAATGAAGATAGATCTATAGCCTTTAATGAAACTACTCTTATTCATGACTATACTCATTTCCTTCGAAGCGCCATGTTTTATGATGGTTTCAATGTGTGAATTTTATGAGCTCCTCTATTTCAATCAATAAGACTATTTCCATCTTTAATATCATTGTTCTTCAGTAGCAATAGATTTTCTAGAGCTGCCTTTCTATGAGCTACATTTTTCCTCAGATTTTCAAAATGTATTTTTTCCATCATCTGCCTCATGTATGTCGACTGCCTCATGGTGGCTTGAATAGTGGTTTGTCCTCAACTCGAGTAAATATGTGCTTGTTGTTCTCATTTTAGATTGCATGGTTATGACAGTCCCATGACTGTGATGTCTTCTCAACATCCTATAACAAGCACCTTCATGCACATTACAACCTATGTGGCCATCTTGCAACCCTGCCTTTGAAGATACTGTCCTTTCATCACTTTGTGAGAACCTTTGGGCCTATTGTCGTTGATTTGAAGAATTTATATAGGCTAAACCTTTCATGGAACCTATCATAGGAGTTGTTCTTGCCACCGAGCTCTTTGAATGACTATCTTTATCTTGGGGAGATTATGCATACTTACTATCCTTGTAACTTGATTGGCCCCTAGCTTCACCAGTGTTCATGATTGTCATTTAGTACTTCCATTTACATTGTTATGTACTCTTTTCCAATCATGATCTTCTTTGTATGGGAATATTATCTGTGTCAACTAGAGTTGATTTTTCTTGAATGTCTTTTCCTTTTGTGCCTTTACTCAAACCATCATGAAGTGATTGTTAGTTGGAAACTTGTTTGTCTAATGTTTGATTGTGAAGGCCTTGAATAAAGCCTTGTGCAACTTGGGCTTGTATTATTGCATTCCTTTCTTTGAAATTGGTTTCATTCACTTGTGCATGTGTAGTCCACCTCTTTTAAGATGATAATTAATGATATTGATGAGTACCTTCTTCGTTTTGTTATTTGATTCATCCTTACTAGCTGTATCATTATTTCTTCATGTTCCTGTAGAACTTTGTAGAGATGTTGTCCTATTCACTTGTATCACGACCTTGTTTCTAGAGGGGTCACTTTGTGATGTTTCATGATTGACTCAACCTTTGATTTCTCCATTTCCATCAATAGAGCCATTGTCAACTACATATCACTTGTGGAGGTAATCCTTGGGTCTTAGCAACTTCAAGAAATGTAGATGAAAATTGATCATTATGTGACACCGAATAGGGTAGTTGAAACCATTGCTTTCTATTCCATTTGTGATGCCATCTCTTGTAACCACTCCTTGTTTTCCTTCAATAAAGTCAAAAGATATTGTTGTTGTCCCACCTAAATTTGCCTATCTGATTCCACCACATTTGTTTCCCTTTTTCTCACATGTGATACATAACTATCTCCCCACTTTGATCCTAGTGGGCAGACACATGTCCCCTATGTTGGTGACCTAAAAACTCACTGTCCTGTGTGATGTGTGGTTGTCCAATAGGATGAAATGGTGAGCTTTTGGGTCACCAACCCATGACCTACATAACACAAGGATTTTTACATGGAAACCCTATTAGGGGAAAAACCACAGTGGATGGCCAATCCATAATATAATCTGGGTTTACTCAAAAGGAATAATTACAAAATGGGAATGCACTTGCATTTAGGCACACTGCCTAGAGCTCATTGCTCAAAATAAGAAAGGCTCACTACCTTAAAAAAGTTTGGAATACTTCCAAGGATTTGAACTCAGAAAGTAGCATCTACAAATGCTTGATTATAGATCTGGTTAAGCTCAACAATTGGATTTTTCTCCTTCAGACTGATTTTAATCTTTGCTCTACTTTGCTTTAATTTGCTTCACAAAAATCCTTAATGCATAAGTGAAACTGTGCTTAATTGCTTTCATGATCTTCTAATATTCACAACATACATCAACTCACATCGAACACACATCAAAATGATATAATCGATCAATTATATATATGTGCTATAAGATATTTGAATGCTTTAGGTTGAATTCAACAAAATAAGAAATATTCATGAACTATCGGCTTTAAATCATCAAAACATTCAATTTCAATCCACAAGAGTCAGCCACAACATAGTGACGACCCAAATTAAGATGCTCAAACACAAAAACATTTAAACAAGAAATCCTCATATATCCGTGACACACCATATTCACTAGGTTGGCCTTCAAATATTGATGAATAGAAAATTAGACAATTGGACCTCCTAGCTTTCACCCAAATCAATACTAGGAACCAAGATTTTACATATAACGCAGATTATGCATTGATAAATACTCCCTTGAGATCCACAACACAAAATAATAACCAAAAATCTGCATATGAATCAAGGAACATGAAGTTATGGGATGCCCCGTTCTAACTTAATAGATAAACATTGATCTTCAATTTGTCTACTAGTATGAGAAAAATGCAATGTGCAGATCAACTAGCTAACAAGGGTTGCCATCAATGACAACACCATAAAGCATGTGCAATGTCTCTTTCCAACATTATCTTTGTGACCAACATTGTTTGGTGGTTTAACATGTAGTTCCTAAGTTTTTGAGTAGCAAAAACTATTGAAAGACAAGCACATTCTATGGTATTGTAATTTAGCTCATAACCTACCAAAGTGCAGCTGATATAGTATATTTCCCTTTCATGACCCTCATTGTCATTTTGTGCAAGTAATCTCCTAGCGCTAATGTGGTTGTTGAAATGTAGAGTATTAAAGGTCGTCCTCAATAGGTTGCATTAGCACTGGTGGTGTGAGTAGGTAATCCTTGATCTATTAAAAATCTTCTTGGAATTTACCTATCCATACAAATGGTACCCCTTTTCTGAGTAGATGTTGGAAGGGATGTGTTTTATTTGCTAACTACACTATGAATCATCTAATAGACTACAGTCTCCCTTGTAGTGTTCGTAGTTGACTTATATTGGATGGTGGAGGCATATCCATTATAGCTTTCACTTTTGTTGGGTCCACTTCAATGCATCATCTAGAAATGATGTATCCTAGAAGTTTTCTTGATTGCATGCCAAATACACATTTCTTTAGATTTAGCCTTACTTTGTATTCTTCTAGTCTTTGAAAAATCTTATCTAGGACCTATAAATGATCAACCCTTGTCAATGATTTAGCAATCAGATCATCCATATAGTCTTCCATAAGAGTGTGTATGAGATAATGGAAAATAGTTGTCATGGTGCATTGATATGTTGCTCTAGCATTTTTAAGTCCAAAGGGCATGATGTTCCTATTACCTGATTTTTAGCTTTCAGCTGAAATTAGGTTTAGTGTTTATTCTTTTGTATTGTTCATTTAAACATTTAAAAGATAAACCATTAGTCTGCTAGGTTTAATATGCATGGAAAAAGATTATCAAATGAAACAGATTACATTTTTTTTCATTCCAATGTTGCAATTACAACAAATGAGAAAATAGAATCATATGTATACAAATGTGATCTTTTATTGATAATCATGAAGTGTACATGTCCCTCACAAGCCAAGGGACTAACTTTACTTATTCAATGGAAATATGAAGCAATTTATACATGAATAAGTAAAAAGAAACAAATGAATGTGCATATAAGAATGAAGACCAGTCATTTCCTAAGAATGACTGGTTACAAAGTTTTCTTGATTACTCTGCTGCTGCTGCCCCAAGCTGATTGTGTCCTCCCCAGCTCCGTAGTGCTCCTAGCTCTTGCATCTAAAAAGAAATGATATTAGAGCGAGGCTCTAAGCAATGAAAGATCTCAATCCTTACATACACACCTACCTATGCATGCATAACTGATCCATAAGTGCATAAAATAAGCATGCATGTCCTAGAAATCAGTCATCAATCCAAAATATATATTTTTTTACTTGTATTGCTTCATTGTGTTTAGGGTTTTCTTTTGTTCTCTTATTTTAAATAAACATGTGGTGTAAATGTGTTCCCATAGGGTAGAATCAACATGCTTTTAAAGGAAAAAGAAATTGAAGCAACTTCAAAGTTTATTATTATAATGCATTAAAAATATATAATCACACACCAATCATCTTTTTATCATCAGATCAAAAGATGCAACATTTTGGATATTGTCTTTCAATCTTCTTAAGTGGACCCTTGATCATTTTTAAAAAGAATTAAGGATTTTGTGATGCATCAAAGTCAAAGTAGAGAAAATCATAATCAGTCTGAAGGAGAAAAATCCAATTGTTGAGCTTAACCAGATCTATAATCAAGCATTTGTAGATGCTACTTTCGAGTTCAAATCCTTGGAAGTATTCCAAACTTTTTTAAGGTAGTGAGCCTTTCTTATTTTGAGCAATGAGCTCTAGGCAGTGTGCCTAAATGCAAGTGCATTCCCATTTTGTAATTATTCCTTTTGAGTAAACCCAGATTATATTATGGATTGGCCATCCACTGTGGTTTTTCCCCTAATAGGGTTTCCATGTAAAAATCCTTGTGTTATGGTGTTGTGGTTGCTTACTTTATGTTTATGCATGTTTCTTTTGGTTGAATGTTATCAACACTTTGTTGATTAGATTAATGAAGCTAAAAGAATGTGAAAAGTTTTCCAGAGAGGATAATGAAGCTATAAGACAACCTAATGCTCAAAGGTTCAATGGTTATTGTTTTACTTGTAATAAATTTGGTCATATGATAGCTCAATGAAGAATTAGAATGAATTGAAATGATCCATAATTCTTTGTTCAGTGCTTTAACTGTAACAAGTATGGTCATAAGTCGAATGAATGCAAAAATTTCATGAACAACTTTCATAGAGATGTAAGATGTTATACATGTAATAGATTCATCCATATTTCTAATCAATACATATTGAGAGAAAATAAGTGGAACAACTAGTCTGGACAAAGAAATGTGGTGTGCTACAATTGTAACAAAATAGGTCATATTGCTAGATTCTGTAGAGGAGGTCTGGTAAATCAAAGAAGAAAAATGCAAAAGGATGTACAAGGAAAAGGGAAGGCTATTACAGATTAGATAAAAAATCAGATGAAGAAAAATTAGGTAAAGAAGAGTCCCTCTATTGTAGAAAATGAGGCAACACTAGAATAAACTTCTCGTAATTCTTCTAGGAATTAGTTTTTAGGCTTTTAGCCTAGGGGAATCTATCAAGAAAAATATTTCAAACCCCCTGCCAATGATTGACACTGAGATGTGGATGAGTTCAGTGATTTCATTGGTGATCCATAGATGTTAAAAAATTGGAGAGAGTATTTATGTAGAATTAAAGATCCGTAGAAGAGTTATCTTTCACAGTGTATGAAAATAGGGTATCCATATGAGTTAGGGAAAAAGCATTTATTATGTCAAAAATTTAGGTATGCGAGTGATGAAAAGGTCATTTCTATCTTTCATTTGTCATTCTACATCTTTAGAAGAAGAATTTTTTGAGCTCTAGAGAAAACTTTAGAAAAATTTGGAAGAATTCAAGTGTGAAGGTGATTCATAGCTCAAACCCTACTCCGACAAAAAGGTATTTATCAAGAAATCTTGTAAACCTATGAATTTGTTGAAATGGCTACTCCATTAGTGGTTGAAGTAAAGGATAGACCCCATCCAAAATTTAAATTGCACCCCTTCAAGTCTATTGAGACCGAGCCCTTAGGTGCATTTTCGTCTATGTCATATGAAGTTTTACACACTGAAGATATTAGGGCATATGTTAATGCTAATATTGAGGAGCTAGGAAGCTCATAGTTGCTGAATCTATATTCCAAACACATTGTTGGAGAAGATTTCTATGTCAAGCCTGAATTCAAAATCCTAGAGGAGAAGAAATTCATGCAGTTTGTGAAATTACCCGTGTTTAATGAAAGTGAATGGGTCTGGTATATCTTGAGTCGAGTCCATGCAGAATTTATGTGGTTGAATAAAACTTTCAATATAACAAAAGAAGCTATAAGAGTTGTTAAAGGTCTAAATTCTTCTGGTGGTTTTCCTATTTTGAAGTCAGTAAAGAATCAAACAGTCATAGATGCGACTGGTTTGACATTTGACAAAAGAGCAATGACAATTGATAACATCATCAATGTTGATGTCAAATTTTCCTCGATGGTCATTGGTTATAAGATATATCACTCCAGTTGAGAAAATTCTATATCTGGTACTGCCATATATGCAACTTATTAGATGGTTAGGGAGAATGCAGAGTATGACTTGTGCAAATTGTTTTGAAGTCATCTTATGGAGAATCTTCCGAAGATAAAGAAAGACAAGAAAAATTATTTTAAATATGGTAATTTGCTACTATTTTATTCTTTTATTTCATGAATGGAGTTTTGGGAGTTAGGAAAGTGGTTTGGAAAAGAGGTGAGAAGCCTATTGGTGTTCAAGTTAGAGACATGCTTTTCAATATTGGTGATAGTCAAGTCAAGAAAATTGTAATCTGGGGATATCTTAAAAACTTTCAAAATGAAATGCAAGCAAGGGAAAGGATTCCTACTTCTATTGTTGAGAAGTACAAGGACACAATTTTTTTATGGTGGATATTGATCAATGCTTAATGGAAGCAACTGATCCCAAAACCGTTTGGATTATGCCAATGGGATATGAAGTTGAGGAAGGAATCTTGGAGCTATATGGGCAACATTTGTTGAGTAAATATTTGGATCCATCTGAAGAAAGGTTTGGAACTTATGCAAAAAAGAGCATGCAAATCCATGAGCAATTAAAGAAGCCAAAGATAGTTAGAAGAGTAAGGAAAGAAGTGGAAGTCTCTGCAAAAAGTATGGGAATATCTACAAAAGCAGTAAGAGAAGCCAGAAGGAAGAGGGAACAAGTAGATGCTAAAAAAGGGAAAGAACCTAAAACTGAATCTGCTAGTCTAGCAACATCCTCTACCCAAACTAGAACAACAAGGAGTTTTGTACCCTTATTCAGTCATGCAGAGAAGTCAGCCCCTTCAAAAGCTCAAGAGAAGGCTTCTGATATGAGGAAGAAGAACAAGAGAACAATAATGTATGAATTTGTCTTAGAAAATGAGAAGACTGAGTCAAATGGTGTGAAAGAAATAAAGGCTACCGACACTCTAGCTACAAAGGTAACCAAGAACAAATCTTCTAGTGAAGAAGAAAAGGCAAAGAAGAAGGAAAAAATTGACAAACCAAGTATGACAGTTGAAGAAGTTGAGAATGTTGTTTTCAAGGATGGAAACCTCAAGCCCCTCTACAAATGGTATGAAAATTTTGATGAATCAGGACAAAGAATTCTTGAGGAGGCAACGATAAAACATCTAAATATTTTCAATAAATTTCTTGTTGAAATTATGTCTGGTTTACCTAAGATTCTGTATGAGGTTTTGTAGATGAGAAGAGTAAATTCCAGGACATAAGAAGAGCATATGAGAAAGAGAATTCTTGTAGACTTATGTCTGGAAATGTCTATTGAGGAGATGAAGTTACTCCTAAACAAAGCCAAGAATGAATTTAAAAGCAAAACAAGGGTGAACAAACTTATGGTCGGTGAAACTGATGTTGTTACTGATGAAACCAAGAGAATCCGGGAAGCATTTATGTCAAAGAACAAGATCAATGCTAAAGAAGTGAATGTTGAAGATGTTGTATCTGATCCAATAAATGAGGAGGTGAATGTAGATACTAAGGATATTCATAATCCTCCTGATGTGGATAATACATAAGTACCTATGGAGATTGAAGCTCCTAAGGTTGTATTAGCTGAAGGAAAGGAGATTCCAAATGAAGAAGTTGAAGTTCCTAAAGAAAATCAAGAAACAGTTACTAAAGAACCAGAAGGTGAAGAAAAGAAGGCTAAAGTTAAGGAAATTCTAGTGGGAGCAAGAGACACTGCAGAGGTAGTGAAGAGATTTTTGGATAAGCAAAAGGAATATTTTGATCTTGAGTTGGCAGATGCCCCTATTCATTTATCTACTTTATACCCAATTCAAAAAATGAAAGTTGCATCATTTGCACAAGCTAAGGGTAGGGAAGAAATTATGAAATCCCATATTGAGGACAGTGAATTGTTGAATCTTGCATCTGGTATTCTAGAGAGGATCATGCCTACTCATGTCAAGGATCAATCTGGTTCCTCCTCTAGTGAGCTGAAGAAACTTATAAATTAGGGTAAGTACTCAGTTTGAGTCACTTGAGAAGTCAACTTTTGTCAAATTTTAGGAGTTTGATGTCAAAAGGTTCAGTAGTCTGAAAGGTATGATAGCTAGAGATAAATATTTGTTAGCTACCTATGTGAAGAATGTTCATAATGATCTATCTAAAGGTGGAAAATTTTATAAGTCATGCTTGTCTTTGTCAAAACTTATTGAGGAAAATGAGAAGAAGGTTAAGGATCATGAGAAAGAGTTAGCTGTTATTTCTGATGGTTTTGATCCTTTAACTATTTCTGTTGGAACACAAGAAGGAAAATTTATATCTTTACTTGAAAAAATAAAGAGTTTGAAGCATGAAAATGATAGAATTATGGGAAGAGCCTGTGAACTCAAAGGTTTAATTGGTCTGAAAATGGAAACTATGTTGAGTGCTTTGAAGGAAGAGCAAGATGCTTTGGCGGTGAGTGACCCTGCAAACATGGAAACTGCTGAGGTACAATATTATTTTCTTTGTGGTAATATAACTATTCTAGAGAGCCTTAAAAAGTGTTGGGACTCAAGCTTTCACTTGTTGAAAAAAAATTTTGCAGACATTTTCAAATTTGTGTAAATTGTTGTACTCATGCAACCTAAAGTTTTTGTTGATTTTATGTATGTGAATTCCCTATCTTTGTCATTGATGTTAAAGGGGGAGAGTAGAACAATGAAAAATGTATATTCTTCTAAGGGGGAGCTATAGTTTTGAACATATTTTTGGAGTTTTGGTTAGCAGTGTATTTTTGTTGGTACGGATCCGACACTTAGTCATTTTTCACTAAGTGTTGCCATTGATGCCAAAGCGGGAGATTGTTGGAAAGAGACACTACACATGATTTATGGTGTTTTCATTGATGGAAACCCTCATCAGCTAGTCGATCCACACATTGCATTTTTCTCATACCAGAAGACAGATTGAAGATCAATGTTTATTTGTTAAGTTAGAACAGAGCATCCAGTAACTTCATGTTCTTCAATTCATATGCAGATTTTCAGCTATTATTTTGTGTTGTGGATCTCAAAGGAGTATTTCTCGATGCATAATCTGTGTTATCTAAAAATCTTTGTGCCTCGTATCAATTTGGGTGAAATCTAAGAGGTTCGATTGTCTAATTTTTTGTTCATTAGTGTTTGAAGGATGACTTGGTGAATATGGTGTGTCGCAGATATATGAGGAGTTATTGTTTAAATATTTTTGTGTTCAAGCATCTTAATTTGGGTCATCACTATGTTGTGGCCGACTCTTGTGGATTCACATTGAATGTTTTGATGATTTAAAGCCGACAATTCATGAATATTTCTTGTTTTGTTGAAGCTGACGTAAAGCGTTCAAATATCTTGTAGCAGATATATATAGGTGATTGATTATATAATTTTAATGTGTGTTTGATGTGAGTTAATGTATGTTGTGAATATTAGAAGATTAGGAAAGCGATTAAGTGTAGTTTCACTTGCGCATTAAGGATTTTTTTGAAGAAAATTAAGGCAGAGTAGAGCAAAGAGTAGAATCAATCTGAAGGAGCAGAATCCGATTGTTGAGATTAAATAGAATTGTAATCAAGAATTTTTAGATTCTACTTTCTTAGTTCAAATCCTTGGAAGTATTCCAAACTTTTGTAAGGCAGTGAGCCTTTCTTATTTTGAGCAGTGAGCTCTAGGCAGTGTGCTTGAATGCAAGTGCATTCCCATTTTGTAACTATTCCTTTTGAGTATACTCAGATTATATTGTGGATTGGCCATCCACCATGGTTTTTCCCCTAACAGGGTTTCCACATAAAAATCCTTGTGTTATGGTGTTGTGGTTTCTTACTTTATGTTTATGCATATTTCTTTTGGTTGAATATTATCAGCACTTTATTGATTATATTAATAAAGCTAAAAATTGCACAACACTGATTCATCCCCCTCTCAATGTTGCTTGATTCCAACAAATAGATTCTTTGAAGTATCTCCTTAGTAAAGAAACATTAATAGGACGACTGGCTAAATGGGTAATGGTACTTAGTGAATATGATATCCAATATGTATAGCATAAAACAATAAAAGGACAAGTTATTATTGACCAGCTGGAAGACACATCGATTAAGGAAAATAATCCTCTAGTTTCATATTTTCCTGTTGATTACATCTATTCTCTTGATATGGGGATGACATGGAAGTTATACTTTTATGGGTCCCACACAAATCATGGTTTAGGGGATGGCATATTGTTTATCACACCACATGGTGACACTATTCCTAAGTCATTTAGAATTGATTTTACATGTACAAATAATATAGAAGAATATGAGGCTCTTGTAATAGGATTATAAAAGGAAGATGAAGCATCTAAAAGTCTATGGAGATTCTCAGCTCATGGTCTGATAGGTTAATGATGACTATGAAACCAAAGATGAAAATCTTGCCCCATACAAGCAGATGGTAGATAGTTTCAAATAGTATTTTGACAAGATCATCCTTCATCAAATACTCCACATTCAAAATAGGGCAGTAGATGCCATGGCAACCATTGGTTCACTCTTGAACATACCTAGTAACGTGCCTAAATTTGAGATTTTGGTAGAACAAATTTTGGTCCTAGAGTCAAAGATGTGTGGAATTTTTGGTCCCAATTCCCCAAGGTACAAAGACATATATGACTACCTCCAAGCCAAAATCCTACCCCATGAACTCTCGAACAATCAATGGAGGACATTTATCTATAAGTCAGCTAAGTATACCATCATCAGAGATACCCTTTATAGACGTGCCCTGAACAATACCCTATTGAGATGTCTCGATATTGAAGAAGCATAAGGGACCTTGCATGGGGTACATGAGCGTATATGTGGATCCCACTCTAGCAGTCCTACCTTAGCTAATAAGATTATGAGACTGGGCTATTATTGGCCTACGATGGAAAATGACTCATATGTCTTTTTCAAGAAATGTCAACAATCCCAGATTCATAGAGACTTGATACATGCACTAGCATAGGAGTTTCATCCAATAACATCACCATGGCCCTTTGCCCAATGGGGACTTGATCTCATAGGTAAGATACATCCTACATCCTCCAACAGTCATAAATTCATCATTACTATGATTAAATAATTTACCAAGTGGATTGAAGCCATTCCTATGACCTACATTATTGGCACATAGATTTCTAATTTTATCCTTAATTATATCATTTGTTGGTATGGTGTTCCTCAATCCACTATCACGAATAATGGTCGTCCACTGAAGAACTAATAGTTTTTCCTCTACGAAGAATTCCATATCCAACACCATTTTTCCACTCCTTATTACCCCAGGGTAACAGCCAATTTGAGGCGTCTAACAAAATAATCTTGAAAATCCTTAAAAATATTGTTAATGATGTTGGTTGTGATTGGAATTTATAACTTAACCCTGCCTTATGGGCTTACCACACAAGCATCCATACTCCCACCGATCCCACTCCATATTCCTTGGTATTCGGTTCAAAGGCCATTTTTCCTATTGAGGTCGATATTCCTTCCCTAAGGGTACCTTTGAAAGCACATATTGATGATGAAGAGTGTTGTGTCAAGATTACATGAGCTATAGTTCCTAGATGAATAAAGACAAAAGGCACTAGATCACCTTCAAGCATATCAAAACCGTCTTCATCGCAACTACAATTAGAAAGTCTTGAATCAAAATTCTGACATTGGTGACCTAGTCTTAATGGAAAATCCAAAGAATCAAGCAAAAAGAGAAAAACTAGGAAAGTTTGAACCAAACTTGTTAGGGCCTTATATTGTCACAGAAGCCTTTGGATTAGGAGCATACCAACTCTCTACTCCTAAAGGAAAACCACTATCAACACCAATCAATAGACTTCATCTAAAGAAGTTCTATGCATAAGCTTTTGAGAGACTTGTCTTAATCATCAAAAATACAAAAAAAATACAAAAACAAATAAAAAAAATCATAAAAATCGTTACCTAGGGGAAAACTTAGCAAACAGGTGTCTTGGTAACATCAAACAAATAAAAAATTCAAGAAAATAGTAAAGAGAAATAAGTCATCCAATAGTGAAAACCACTTTGGTGGTGCTTTGGATAAGTACCATGGTGAAAACCTAGAAAACGACCACCATGTGTAGTCGACTTTGCTTCTTTGTCTACCATCATTTCAACTTGAATTTTCAGCCATATCACCTATCTTTCCTATCCACCACATGTACATACCACTCATAATAAATGGTTGTCCTTTCCATAACTTGGAACTATTGACATCGAGCACACTTTACATCCCCATTTCATCCTATTCATAATAAATTGGTCTTATACTCAATTGGGGGCAGAAACTTGACTTACTTCATTTGGTTCTTACAATGGATGTTCTAAGGACATACAACCATCAAAAAAATCCAAAAACATCACAAAATGTCCTGAAAAATCCAAAAACGTTACAAAATGTCCTGAAAAATCCAAAAACATCACAAAATGTCCTAAAAAATCCAAAAACAACACAAAATGTCTTGAAAAAATCCAAAAAAAAAACTTCAAAAAGACAAAAAAATCAAAACATGTCAGAAATCCAAAAATAGATTCAGAGTCAGTCACACCAATCAGTCTTTGTGATTGTCAAACTACATTGCCTCTATGACTAGACGTAGGCAAGGGCATCTATCGATGTGCCCCTGAGGCATTAGGTTAGTCTTTTTAGGTTTTTCTATATAAAATCATGACTTAGTCCTTTGTCTATAAGACAAATTCATTGGTCATGTCAAACTACAAGGTCTTTGCTTGTATAATGTAGGAAAGGCCATCAATCGATGAGCCCCCAAGGCCGCACTAGGTCAGTCCATTAGGGTTTGTCACATTCATTATCACACACATCAAATATCTTCAAATAAATCAAATTTTTTTCAGTCAGTCTTGTCAATCAAATTTTGGTTGAACTACGAGGTCTCTGCATGTATAACATAGGAAAGGCCATCAATCGATGAGCCCCTGAAGCTGAACTAGGTCAGTCCTTTAGGGTTCATCATGTCATTCAGTGTCGTCTAACACAAACAATTGTCAGAACATCAAGACAAGTCACACATCAACAAGACAAACAAGTCAACAAGGTCATCAAGTCAAACCAAACAAATGTCCAAAGCAATAACCAAAACAATCAGCCTATGTCTTATACAAGATGTGTCCTTCTTGAAAATAGACATTTTCATCTAGTCAAACAATCATCATTTCCTTATACAGGTGGTCACATGATCAAAAATAGACTCAACATCTTATACGATACGTGTCTTTCTAAAACCAGGCTTAGTCATTGCCTTATATAGATAGTCACATGATCAAAATCAAACTCAATGTCTTATGCGAGACATGTGTCATTCCTAAAACTAGGCTTTATCAAACAACCATCTTATCAATTCCTAGAAAACTAAACAACAAACAGATCAAATTTTGGAAAATATTTTTATTGGTTGTTGACATTTTGGCTTGTTTTTTCTTATCTTTTATTTTTGGCTTTATCTTTTGAGTCTAGTCACTAGATTTCTCAAGGATGTCCTATGAAGGATTTATAGAAGCAAGGATATATCAGGACTCTTTTTCTTTGACTGTTGTTTGTCAACTATCTTTTGGATTTGTCTTTAAGTCAAGTTACTAGCTTCCTCAAGGATGTCCCATGAAGTATTTAGAGGAGCAATGATGTCTCATGACTCATCTTTTATTTGTTTGTTGTCTGTGGTTTGTCTTGACAAAAATACTAGGGAGAATTTTCCCTTAGTATGAGTTAGGACATTCTTTGTCTGCGACTGTTTGTTTTAGCAGGTGGATGACCTTGCACACCTTGCACTATCTCATATCATGGTGTTTTTTGTTCATTTGTATCATTTAACACCTAATGATGATTTAGTGTAAGGTCTATTATGTTTTGGCAAAACATTGAAGATTTCTAGTAGTAACATCCATGTATTTTATGTTACTATTCATCTTTTTCATGCTAACATTTCTTCTTTCTTGCATTATGATGGAGTCCTATGACACACAAAAAGAAAATACATCATCTTGTATATGCATTCATGTTAGAAACATCATTTAGACATGGCCATACATATATACATATTAAATCATACATATATGTTGCATTTGAAAACAAAAATATATATACATCCATCACATCTAGGAATCCATGGCATAACGTGCATCATAAACTGCAAAGCATATTAAATTACATGTACATGACATTGTAAATACATAGATCACATTGCATCTCATAATCATAAACATAGAATGCATACATGACTCCATAATACCATAAAAGTAAATGCATACACCATCATATAAAATCAGCATAACATAGGCTACATTGACATCATAAAGTAAGCATAGGCATCCATGACGCATGCATAAATGGAAGACTACATATCATATAGAAGACTGCATAATGATATAAAGAACTACATATCCTATAATCACCACCAATTTTTTTTTATATATATACATATCACTCAAAAAAGTGTCACAGTACAATGTCATAATATATCTCTCAAAATGGAGCTTGTAGGCTCTATAATCAAAATACAATCTCTACACATATATAGCATGTCCCTTGTCTAAACTCCCAATACTCTAATGAGGTGAATGAGGAGGTGACTAATGAGGAGGTGTTGATGAACGTTGTGTAGAAGGCGGCCTATCATAAGGTTCGGACCTGTGAGGTCCTATGACACCACTAGTGCTCTAGGATCTGCTATGGGATGACCTACTGTGTGAATTGCTGCTACAGACCTACAAATAAATGGGATTCCATCTCTCAAGAGGTACCTCCTGCTCATACAAATCTCTGTAATATCTCTCTCTATCACCAGCCCTAACCAACTCATGAGTGAAAGCTATGGCCAATTCAGTGCAAAGAGTGGTAAACTTCTAAAATATCTACTTCATCTCCTACCTCTGTGCCACCACCTAATCTCTCTCCCAATAGGCACTGTCCCTCTCCATCTGCATCCCATCCCTCTCTGCCATCATAACTCTCACTTGCTCCTCTAAGGCCTCTACTCGGGCCTATAAATTGGCTAGTTGTTTATCAATGGGACCTTCCTCCTTCCATCATGGCCTCTCTCCTCATCAACATCCCACTCCTCAATAATCCTATCTCGGAGCTCCCTCTCCTAATCCCCCATCTCCTCCTTTGGAAAATCATCATCTATGTTGTCATATCCTGCTCGTAGTAGACCAAGGGCATCCATCTCCACCTCCTCCCCAACGGCCTCCTCAACATTCTCCTCACCGATAGTCTCCTCCATAGTAGGCTCCCCTCCAATGGCCTCCTCTCCTCCACCCACCTCCAACATAGGTACATCCTCTCCCTCCCCCTCATCCTCACAAACAGGTGAAAAATATCCACCTCGGCCTCTATTGCCTCTTTAACCCCATCAACCACCCCTCCCACCTCCTCCTCTCCCATCATCTCCACCACCTCTACCACCTTGACCACCTCCCCTACCACCACATCAGCTCTGTGGTCTTGTCCCTCGCCACTCTATAGGTGTTGGCTGATCAGGATATGTATATGGCATAGGCCTATGTTGTGCCCACTAGGTGTCGTATGCCACTGTCATCCCAAGATCTATAGCTCCATCCCTCCAAACCCACTATACAAGTTGTAGTGCATCTATTTCAACCTCTGTTGTTGCTACAAGAATCTGTGGTCCCCATAGAGGAACCTCCCTTGAAGATTAGGAAAACTCAACTCGGCCCTGCGGCTCATCCTGAACCTCACCAAAATGTGTGAGGACTCTATTTGTAGGTATCTCTCAATAATGTGAACTCTAGACATAGTCCTCCCACTCAGATATTGCATTTGTTGACAAAAAGGCAGGTTTTGATCCTTATCAAGCCACTGTGCACAATCCATGTAAGGCCTCTAGATAAACTGCATGAGGGTATCAATCACGTGCCTCCAATACCCTGTGTATCCAACATGAGTTTGACTAATGGTCCCAACATATCAAAAAATATAAGGAGATCTATCATCTAACTCAAATATGATTGGTGGGTAGAAAAAATAATGTGATACCATGCCCAGATCATTAGAAGAGTGATTCCACAGCTCATAGAGTGTGCCTCCCTATAAGCTATATCGTGTAAGTGAAAATATAACATCGCAAGTAAGGAGGGGCCCTATGCATATACAACCTATCTCTCTAACATCCCTACCAACATCTCCCCCCACCCAACAAGAAACCCATGCCCTTGATGGTCAGGTAAAACAATGCTAGAAATTATAGTGCACAAAAAACAATTGATCCACTCATATCTATCAACAAGGACATGCCATTTGATCTCATAATGCTCTATACCCAACTATCTAATATCGTCATACACATAAAAATGGGTAAGTTCACTATAACCCCTCTGGGTATCATAGAGGACTCTCTTGCCCTTGATCAACAATCGAAGAATCCTATAGACATCCTCTAAGGTAATAGTCACCTCTCCTATAGGAAAATGGAAAGATGATGTCTCTAAATGCCATTGCTCACAAAGTACAGTGAGCATCCCTTGGTTTGCTCGAATAGTGGGCATAAACGTCACATGACACAATCCAAGGTTCCATATCAACTCTCTCTGCACTGCGTAACTAGTCTCACAACTCATAGGTATCCAACCTCGACTTCTAGGTGCTTATCAGATCCAAAAAAACTTGCAAATGCATAACAAATACCTTGTGTCAGAAGTATAAAGTCAATTCTTATGACATAAAATTTTCAAAAAAAAATGTTAGGAAAATGTGTTGTTTTATTGTCAAATGCATTGCACAATTCATATGCATCATTCAACCTTGCAAATGTGTCACAAAACTTCAAATGCGTCATTTTATTTGTCAAATGTGTCACAAACCTACATATATGTCATACCATTGCTACATGAGAACAATCATGCATATGCATAACATGAATATCAAATGCAGTGCACCAACATACATGTGTCATTGTGCTTAACAAATGCGATGCAAAACTACAAATACGATGCAAGACAAAACAAATGTGTTGATTCAATTTAAATCCAAAATAAGCCTTGACGAGTATTTAGAAATGTGTAAGATTACAAGCAAATGCATTGCATATGAATGCATTTGTGTCGAACAAAAAATGACTCATATGCAAAAAGAAACTTTAAATGCCTAAAAATGCATGAAAATTCAAATTTCAAAAGACTATTTTGGGGTACATATCGGGGGTCCTGCATCAACTGGCCATTTGAAAGTCCTAACTTGATAATCGCGATGCTCGATGTATGGAACGGGCGACATTTTGGCTGAATGCTCCAGAGAAAAATCAAGGTTTTCTAAACTTGAAGGGTGAAAATTAATTCATTTTTCACCCAAATCCTATTTATACCTAGGGATTTGGAGGTTTTTTTCTCAAACCTTTGTATTGGCCGCACTATTTGCAAACTTCCAATGACCATTTCACATACCAAACCTCGCTGAAACTAATTTCTTTCACCACCATCAAACTTCTAGCTATCCAATTACCTAATTGGGACAATTTCCAATTTTTTCTGAATTTAAAAAAAAAAAAAAAACATTTTTCCTCAGGGGGCATACCCTTACCTATTTCACATTGGGGCACGGCTGGGGCATGTTATTTTTTTATTCTTTGACACAAATTCCAAAATGACATTATGTCAAAGAGGGGAAAACTATAGACATTGAAAATTGTCCTAGGCCTACAACTCTAATTTTCATCATAATTCTAATCTTCATTTTCATAGTTAAATAATGTTAATTGTTTAATTATTTTCTAAAGTCATTTGTCCACTATTAATTAAATAACTTTAATTATTTAATTAATTACATCACTAATTAAATTTATTCTTAATTAAATAATCATTTTAAATTATTTAATTAATTCCAACCACACTTTAGACTATAATTAAATAATCACTTTAATTATTTAATTATTCTTTAGCCCTTTTTATCTTTAATTAAATAAATCTTTATTTATTTAATTTAATCTTAAATCTTGAATGTTGAATTAAATTTTTATTTAATTCATAAAAAGGTTTATCCATGTCATATTCCTCTATGATTGGATAATCTATGTGTTATCTAATTAGTAATTTATCACTTAAGTCTAGATTTAATTAGATTAGTCAGTTACCTATTGGTTTAATATCTGATTTTCTTTGATGAATAGACTTTTTGTCCTAATTAGTCTGTTATAGATAGATTTATTCTTATCTTCTGCATGCAAACCTCTATTAATTAAATAACTTTAATTATTTAATTAATTTATTCTCGTCTTTTGTTTTTTTCAATCTTTATCTTTACATGAAAACTTTATTCTTTTGAATTTTGAAGTCTTAACTAAAGATTAAATTATTATTTAATTTAATCCCCACCTTTTATGCTTTATCACTCACATTATTACTAACACTAATCTCAATGCATGTCACATCTTTCAATCTTAATTGTTGGTTCATATTTCAATCAAAGCTTGTCATTCAAAAACCATGTTTTCTATAAATTGGCTTTACCTTCATCATTATTACTCCTCCCGAAATCTTATGAGTTTTGGAAACAATCAATTTAGAATCTTCAATGTTTTGCTAATAACACTATCATGAGGCTATACTTGCACACTTAGAGAAATCTGAGGGAAATTATCATACAATGGCAAAATGGAGAAGTGCAATCAAAGTTATTCATGGAATTACATAGATGTTCAGTGAGATCCTTCTGTTATTTATGTGTTATTTATGCTTTTTTATATTCCATTGTTCTTTGTTGTTAGCGTAGGTTTAGTTTGAGTTTATGCATTATATGTTGAACCTGCTTATTTTCCTGTGTTACACATGTGATCTCCCTTAGTGGCATGATGTGAAAGGAGAGGCATCCCATAAGTGGTGATCTGATATTCTTGACTTGTACTCTCTTGGAGACATTAGGCATGATGTTCCCTAAGAAGAATACCTTACACAAACAAAGAAAAATGCCCTTTAAGAAAACTTATAGACATAACATTCAAAAGCATAGCATTGTGGTGCCTTATCGAAGTTTTTAGGAGAATAACTTTGGTATGGCATGGGAGGCTAATATGATTCTCTCATTTTCCACCTCATTGGGATAACTCACCTAGTGGATGACATGAGGTTTAACTACCCTTGAGTGAGCTCACATGTTATGAAAAATAGCCTAGACATGTTCCACATCATGTTGGACTATTGAAGCTTGATCCTTATTATGGACAAATAGCCTAGATGTGTCCCACATCACATTCGACCATCAAATCTTGATCCTTTTTCTTGGACAAACAACCACATTCCACATTGTGTTGGAATACTTGTGCTTGATCCTTTATTTTTCTTTGTTTCTCTTGGTCTTTGACATGGTATGACTATGTATCTTTGTTATTGCTGCATACATAAGTTTCTTGAATATCTACATTAGTGTGAGTTTTTCATGGGAGAAAACTCTCACTAAAGTGGGGGAAAAATGTATCCCTTTTTCCTACAATTGGGAATAATTAACAATAAATGAACCTAATGTTTCCTTGATTTAGTGTTGTAATGATTTTTACACATGAACACATTGAATCTAGGGTCCTTTTTAATAAAATGGACTTAATTGTGCCTTATTTAGGGTGTTGCAAAGTGTTTTCTTACACTTTCACACTAATCTAGGGATTTATTAATTAATTGAGGTTAAAATTAGAATTTAATTAGCCCTTTAATTCAAATCCAACCCTTATTAATTCCATATTTCAAGGATCTATCCTGACACCCATTAATGATATTGCATAACATTTAAATTGGAAAAGTTGGAGTCCTAGAAAGCTTTGCTAGGACCCATTCACCACTTTGGACAAATGGGTCCTCCTTACCTAGGACACCCCTTTTTTTGGAATATTTGAGGTGGGTTAACATTATTTTACCTCCCCGAAGCTTGGTACTAGAAAATTGTGCTAGGACCCATTCACCACTTTGGGCGAATGGGTGCTCCTTGCTTAGGACACCCCTTTTTTAATTTATTTATAGTGGGTTTTTAATGATTTTAAATCCTAGATCTGATGTCAACTTGGATCATTTGAATTTTGGGGTTAATCCTTCTATGATTTAGTATAAATATAAGGTTAATTCACATAGTTTCATTGAAGATGTATTATACAAGCATCCTAAGAGTTTACAAGAACATTATAGAGCATCTCAAAGGAATTCAAGGGAAAATTATCAAAGTTTTATTGTAGCAATTCCAGATCATATCATCATGTCAAAGACATAGTGCATCAAGCATGGTGTTGAGCTTGTTTGTTGATGTAGTATTGAAGATCCATTTGCAAGCATTGTTTCACATCTAATTCAAGAACAAGATCTACATTCTACATGGCCATTTTATGTTAGCTCACTGATTTACATTACAATACATCATGCAAGGTATCATCATTTCATGTTTCATGTTTCATGTTTCATTCTTCTATTTCATTATTTCATCATAAGGTTTAATTACCTAAATGGGGTTTGACTAAGGAAAACCCCTATTGTCTAACAATCAACAATATTTTCTCCCCTGTTGCAACCTATCATGGTCTAAAGTTGGAACAAAAAAAAGGTTACAAGAAAGTATGGCTTGAGAGGGATTCTCTCAATATCACAAATAATCTGAAGAATTATGCTGCCCCTTCATGGAATATTGAATCTTTGATTAAGGATGCTATTGATATTCTTAAATCCTTTGATGAGTATTACATTTCTCATATTTTGAGAGAAGGAAATGGATTAGCTAATGTTTTCACTAATCTAGGAGTTAGAGGTGTTAGGGAATGGGGTGTGAATGACCCCCTCGCTATGGAAGAAATTGCAAGTATTAATCATGATTGAAAAATTTAAATTGTTTGATAATTTATTCAGGCTCGGTGCATGCATGACTTTCATCACATGGTAGGTTATTATGTCAAAGGATGGTAAGGTAGATATGGATTGAGCTAATTATACCAGGGTTGATATCCGTATGGAATGAAACTTCGGGCTCATTATTCTTTCCTACCATAATTCCATTTTCACACGGATTGTGGGCACTCTTTGTATCGCCTTCTCGAGGTTTCTCCTCATTGCGTTCAAAGTTCTCAAACTTCTTGAATCTGCAAATTTTGTAGCCATGGGAGGTGATAGTAACCACACAAAACCTTTGTCTTGTGATGTTTTCAAGAAGAAGTCGAAGGTGTGGAGGATTATAGAGAAAGGTGGGTTGACTCCGTACCTAGAGAGCTTGCATGGTAACAACCCGCAGACGATTGCATTGTTTGCAAAAGCATGGAACAATAGGGTTTTGAAGTTGGGTGGAATGGAGTTTTATGTGAATGCAGATTTCATAGCCAATATAAATAGGTTTCCTACATAGGGCAAGAATGTCTTTAGAGACTAAAAGGAATTGCAGGCAGCTATGCAATTTTTTTTAAAGGAATGAAGCTCAAGACCTGAGGACGGTGAAGAGTGGCGGTTTCTAGAGGAGCTCACTCAAGGCATTGTGGGAGGATGTGGCTGAGGAACGCATGCATTACATCATCCTTGAAGGATGCTTCTTTGCAATAAATTCCTACCATTTTGTTATGCTCAATCACTTCTGCCATAAAAATAGAATTTTTTTTCCCTATTATCTCTTGGCATGACTAGATTCTAGCCTCAACAACCATAAGAAAAACCCCAAAAATCTAGTTTTTAATGTGGGGCTCATTCTTCTAATATTTGATTATGCTAAAACATTTGAAGTGGCTAAGTTGATTGCTACCCCTAGAAGGGTAAGCAATAGAAGCCGGTGGAGGAATATGATACAGTTTTTGAAGAGGATCTGGTTAGTAAAAAAGGGAAGGAGAGGAAAATTATCTTGGAAAAGGAGTCAGAATCTGAGGAGGATGTGGACTATGTCTTGGATTCTCTTGGTTCCATGGAGGTGGACCCACAACCCCCTACTTTGGGTAAGTCTAAGAAAGGGGTGCCAAGCCCTAATAAAGGTTATGAAACCTATAGTGAGGACTTGGCTGGTGAAATGTCGAGTAGAGGCTTGAAGGAGAAGAATGAATTGGATGGTGAGGCATCTTTGTCGCCCCTTATTTTGGGGACAAAGAATAGAAAGGAGTTGGAGGTGGCAAGTAACAAGAAACTGGTTGTAAGGTTTGTGAGCCAATTTCTTGAGATGAATTTTTCCCTCAAGATGGTGGGCAGACAGGGTGTTGTAGATTCCTTGGTTGAGGACTTGGATATGCACATGAAAAGAAAGGTTGTGGCTAAGGTTGGATAGGGTGTTGTAGATTCCCCGGTTGTGGACTTGGATTGGTAGAAGAAAAGAAAGGCTATGGCTGAGGAGATTGTGGAATCTATTCAAAAAATCAAAATTCCAATCATTGTGGGGAAGGGTAAGGAAGTCTTTGAAGTCAGGATAAGGTAAGCTTCTCTCAAGAGGATGATGTTGTGGGTAAGGGTGTTTTCAACTTTGATAGGGAAGATATTTCTGATGTTTTGGGAACTACTAAAGAGGGTTCCATTGTTTTATTCAAATTGTTTAAATGGGTGTTCCATGAACCTAACCTAACCAATGTTAAAGTTTAGGGTGCAATGAGTAAGATTGAAGAGTCTTTAGTTTAGAACCAGATTGATGAATAGTTGGGTATGTGTAGGATCATGATGGGCCAAAATGTTGCGATATGATGGGTATGTGTAGGGTATGTGGTTGATGACTTTTTTTTACCCAAAATTGATGAAATGAAAAGGGTTTTTAAAGTACAGTCTCATCTTTCCACCAATATAAATTATGATTTACTTTGAATTTAATAAATAATTATTATTCATTTTCCATTTGAATTACTACTAAAGTCCTGATTGATAGGCTGATTGAGAAAAAAATTATAGCTTTCAAATGGTATCATATTTTTTGAATCTGAAACATGCATCACATTCTCTGCTTCACATATTATAGGATTAAAAAAAAAGAAGGAATTTCATGAATTTTTAATCAAGTTAAGGTGGTCAGACATACGAGTTTTTTATATTTTTTTAAAGTTGTAATAAAAAATTCATAATTAATTATTTACTTGGAAAAAAATCACAAAAAAATATGCATCACATCGGGACATGAGTCCTCAACTTATATCTAAAATCTTATAAAAAAAATATATTATCATTTTATTGTGGTTAGGGTGGTCAAATTGGTGTTGGTGGTAAGCTGTTGGAGGAAGAGGTGTCTGTTGATAAGGGTGGTGATAAGACTAAGGCTTAGTCTGGGGCTCTTGTTAAAGAATTGTCTGATGTCTTGGATGATGGTCAGAAGGCTATGGGATGTGATGTGGAGGCTGCTGATATTTTGAAGAATATGTAGTGTTGTTGTTTTGTTCCTCCTTTTTGGCTGACGTTTTTCTTATGGTGCACTATGTATGGGATGATATATACTTTATGTAGTTTTCTTTAGTTTTAGCTACTCTTTTTTGTAAAGGGTTCTGGGCCTCTTCAAAACCCATTTTTTACCTCTAATAAAAAATAATATTTTCTCCCCTTTGATGTGTCTTTTCAATTTTCTAGGTTGAAGATCAAGTGGAGAACAAGATTGAAGCAAAATTGTCAAGTTGCAAAGTTGTCATCCATATTGAAAGAACACAAAGACAAGGCTACACAATTTGTTTCAAATTTTTGAGAGCTAAGGATGAAGGAGCTAGAAGTGTAGACATCAAGGAACAAAACCCAAAAGTGAGTTTTCAGAAACCCTAACAGGGACGCATTCACCACTTGGGAAAAATGAGTCCTCAATGACCTAAAAAAACACTCTTGTAGCCAGGTACACATTGTTTTAGCCTATTAAAACTTCCCTCATTGTTGCTATAATAGTTAGGATTGATTTCGGATTGTTATTTGCATCATATCATATACATAATTATATGTTTTTTGACAAAAAAATAGTGGTTCAACATCTTGATAAATTCATTTTGATAAAAACCCTATTTTTCCCCTAAACAATCATTAACACCTGCAATTTGAAGTCAACCAGAATCAATGAGGTATTCCACTAAGTGTTTAAGATGCTTACAAATTTTTGTATCATGTCCATTTTGTCAGTGAAAATGGAAATAGGAATTTGATATAAAGTTCAAAGGTAAAGGCTTATTAGGATTGGGAGTTTTAATGAGAGGTAAGGAAATCATCTTTTTCTCTAGAAGTTGTAACATTGTGTTATGAAGGGTATCAGGTAAGGAAGTGAATTGTCTAGTTGAATTCCCAAATGTGAAAGGAGTTGTCTTCTTTATAGCAACCACTTGGATATCAACATGTTGAGTTTGTTGAGGGGGATTTATTTGAAGGATGCCTTTATTCTATTTCCTAAAAGGTTGGTAATTGTTTTGGTTTTTGGATTTAGACTTCTCAGGTTAGCTAGAGGTGGGTTTTATTTCATGACTACTAACCGATTTTTGATAATCACAAAGGGAAGTACACAAGTTTACAAAGGAAGGAAACTTCATCATGCCAATCTTATCTTGTATCTTAGTTTGCAAGTTCTCAATGAACATTGATTGAAGGTGAGGATCGAGAATCTTTATGTCGATTTGGAAATAAAGTGATTGATAGCATGAATTAAAGTTAGTAACCTTTTCATCATATTTTTTCTTACATCTCATCAAATTGGCTAAGGTCATCTTAGGAGTCATGTGCACTTGGAAATGGTTTATAAATCCTTAACAAGTTCATTGAATAAATTAATTGAGTTATTCGGTCACAAGGAAAACCATTCTAAAGTGGTATATTTCAAGGACGTAGGGAAAAACTTAGCCAAGAGCTTATCCTCAAGGAAAAAATCACTACACAAGGTGGCATAAGAAAAAACATGGTTAGAAGGATCTCCTTTCCACCCATATTTCTCAAATCTAGGAATCTATATACCTTGTGGTATTGGAATTCCTAATATCTCCAAGGATAAGAGATTACTTTTGACATAGTATGTAGGTTGGCCATTTTGATTTTGGTTTATGGTAGAAATTTTCTTTTGAAGGGATGAAACATTTTGCAAAACTTGGAACTAAGGATGGTGTCATTGGTTGTATTTTGAGATGGAGGTGAATGTGGTGGAGGTATGACATGTGATGCCACAAAGGTATAAGGATTGCTAGCAGAAATACCCAAGGTAGGAAAGACATTACTAGTAGGTTGCATCGTTCTTGTAACTTGAGGATTGGTATAGGTAGGAATAGAGGAAATGGTTGTGGGAGGAGGAATTTGAGTTCCTCCTTGATTTTGTACATTGTTTGAAGGTTGAGCACAACTAGTAAGTTTTCCAAAAATTTGAGCTAGGTTATGCACAAGTTCTATTCCTTCTTGACTTTCAATCATGCGGTGTATGTTATCTATGGTGGGAATAGCAATGGTTGAAATTTTTTCAGTACTCACTTGATATTGTAGGTTTGTTAATTCTTCATGGATTTGGATTATGTTTTCTTGAGGAATGCTAGTAACCATTGTTTCAACACTTGTCACACTACTTGAAGGTAAAGTATTGCTAAGGGTATGGTCCATACCTAGTGAACTAGTGTCAGAACTATGAGTGAAAGAGCTAGATAACCCAAGATCCATGATGAGTGTACTATCATGGGATGATATGAGTCTCAAACTATGTCTCACTATGTTATTAGCAATATGACACCAAGTTGTAAATCTCATGCAAGGGACAATCAATGAATGCAAGATAAATACATTGAACACAAGATAACAAATATGCTTTTAATTCCAATTCTTATGTTTACAAATGCACTTGAAATGAAACCAAATTAAGCTAGATCTAATGAAATGAATGAAACAAAAACTCAATAAACTAAAACATAGATCTAATAGTAGCAAACAAAAGCATAAAAATAGAGTTTTTAATGTTGTAAGATGCAGATTTAGATCCAACACAGGACTAGATCTCACAAAGTAGCATATCAGTCCCAGTTAGGGATTTTGTAGGGTTCAAATACTAAGAAACAATCAACATAGAACTCCCAAGAATCAAGTGAAACAACCTGCACCAAGACTAAATCACCCAGAAGGGCGAATGAGTCCCAAATGAGGGTTTTAACACTAATTTCAACATATTCTGAGTGAATGTAAGGTCTTTTGGTTTGTATAATGTCTAGACTAAGTGCAATTACAGATTTCAAATGAAATTCAATGATGCAAGATGCAAAAATGCAACCTATATGCATTTTCACTAATGCAAGATTTAGAAGCCCTAAATGCAAATTAACTAATGCAAGATCTAATGCAAAGTTAATGTAAGCTAGATCTAGAACTATGATACACTCCAAATCAAAAATAAAGTGTCTAAAGGCTCGGTTCACCAGAATGAAATGAAGAAAATCAGGTGTGCCCACCTTTCAGGAGATGGGAAACTTAGGGGACCCAATTTTGCTTTATTTCATTCAAGGAAATCGTAGAGATCTCAATCCAATGGTTGAATTGAGAAGAAAGATCTGCTATAAGGTCTCCTAGGGTGTAATTAAAGACAAAGGGGGGGTTCACCACTAAGAAAAGTATTATAAAGACAAGAAATGAAAGTAACATGCAATACCTAATTATTTGACCTAGAAAATAAACTCAAATTAGAATAGCAAACTAGAGATTAACAATGGTGCACTTGGAAATATGAAGATGCTTGAAACAAGGTCTACAATCCCAAAATGTTGAATTTTGAAGCACAATAGGACTCATATGCCAGTAGGGGTGATTTAGTCCCAGTTTAGGGTTTTGGATAGAAACCAGAATCCACAATTGCTAAACTAGGATCTAGAGAAAAATTCTAAAGACTAGTATACCAGAACTCATACGCCATAAGTGGTGATTTAGTCCTAGTGTCGAGGTTGATTTGAAACTCTGATATCCTCTAGTGATCTCCTGTATCTTCTCTCCCTTCCTATCTCTAAGTCTAAAACACTGAATTCTGACCTATAGGTGAATTTCCATGATCTTGCAAGAAAGGTGACAACTTTGACAACTTTGCAACTTTGACAACCTTCTCCAATCTTTCTCTTCAATGGATCTTCAGCCTAAATCTAAAAATCGTATATCAAAGACAAGGAAAAATGTTTCTCAAAGACAAGGAAAAATGTTTCTTTGTTACTGGATAAGGGTTTGCCTTAGTCAAACCCCGTTTTGGTAATCAAACCTTGAAATGAAATCAAATAACATGAAGGAATGAAGAATGAACAATATGCAATGTTGCAACTCACAAAACCCTTGGAATAAAGGCTGCAATCTTGTATGAGATAGCTAGCATGAATGTAGATCTTGAATGTTGATAGAATGATATGGATCTTGACTCGAAAGCTTGTTTGAATCATAAGAACCTACATCATAAATGTTAGCTCAAAAAAAAAAACATGATGCATGATGACTTTGACGTCATGCTTGAATCTTGAATGTAGCTCCAAAATGCTTGATAATCAACTCTTGAATGCTCTTGAATGCTTAGATCACACTTGGCCATAAAAATTGCTAGATGACTTGTAAAATTGGTAGAATAGTTGCTCATAAATTTTCTGAGGAGAAATTATGTGAAATAACCTTGTATTTATACATTTTAATGCTAATTTCTCGAAATTACAACACTACAAGCCAACATCAAATTTAGGAGAATAAAATCTTTCCAAGAATTTGAATTCAAAATAGGTCCAAGCTAAGCAAGACTCATACACCAGTTGGGGTGTATGAGTCCCAGAAGGCTAAGCTTAGGACAAAAATTTCAATAAATATTAAGTTCTATGCCAAATTTAGGATCATGCCCCAAAACTTAGGTGGCACCCATACATCCAAGGTGGCGTATGAGTTAAAGATCACTAAATCTAGGCCATACAATCCAAAATCATTAATTTATGATTGGTCAATAGGTATGTGTCGAGATTATCCTTAGAAAGATGCATTAAATAAGGCTTGTGGGTGCAAAATAAGACCAAATAAGACATAAAAAGCCCAATTTTAGCAGGGAGGACCCAAAGAAGTGTGAAAATGTAAAGGGATACATTTTCCTACACTACAGAAGCCACAACCATGGATTTGATACCAAATGAAAGGAAATATGTAGTCTCCTAAGATAATTTCTACATAACCCAATTCAGAAATCTATGCAAACTAATACTCAAAATCCATATACAAAAAAATAGGCAACATACCATCAAAGATGACGCAAGGTATACCCTAAGAAAACCCTCAAGAGGTAAAAACTTAATCTCCAAAAGCATCCATCATTCATGTATTATTCAACAATAAAATCATTACAATACATCTTTAGAGTTCTCCATGAACACCTTTGAAACACAAGTTCTCTACAAGCATTCCATGTGAACAAGCATGTAACCACACATCCCATGCCATACTTCAAACCTCACAAATGAAAACAAGAGATGCACTCAACCCCTTAGCCAAAATAACCAACTAGCCAACCTTAGACAACTACCCATGTGCATGTTTTTATAGACATCATCTTGCACAAAAAAATGAAGTGGTATTACATAAAAGCATGTGACTGATACAATGAGTTTACAAAACTATTAACCCCCATACTTACTTTTTGGTTCTAAGTTTTCCCAATATTAAACATTTCCCCATTATGTAATCCCACATTAAATATTTATCACAATGTTACATACAACACATAAAGTGGTCCCAAGAATGCTAACTCATGTGATGAACACATCCATAGATCCCTTAGGTGCACCACAAATATTAAAATATAACATTATAACATTATGCAAGGTGTAAATCACACCTTTTCGTAGAAAACATTGAAGAATTCATTGCTCATGGTTTGCATTGAAATGAAAATTTTGGGACACCCAAGCCTAATTCCAAAAAATAGAAAAGAATTTTTTGAGGAAAAATCTTTTTAATAGGAAATAAATAGTTATTTTAAAAGCGAATATTCATTTTTATAGTGAAAATATCCCTTTTCAACATGAACATTTGTTTCTCATAAATGAATCTTTTTCTTAAAAGTGACTCTCTATTTTAGTTCATATTTCCCAATCAAATTTAAGTTAGAAAAATGATTCTAACAAAATTTCTACAACTTTAGGTATCTCTAACACATTTTTCCTCGTCACCAAAATTTGGTCTATAATGATCTTCGCACTCATTCATGGTCTAAGCATGCATATTTTTGAATTCTAGAGAAGTTTCAATATTAGTTTGGGGTGTGGAATGTATTGCACTATAAATTTTGCATGGGAGAACACCTCACCTTTCTTTCCCCTCAAACATTCAAATGCCCTTTTCTTTAGCAAATTGAAGACCATCAAACATGCCTTCTAGAATTGTAAAAAAGGTCAACGACTTTTATAATTAATTTTCATCTATATTTAAATAATCTTCAATAGAACTATATAATGGAAGACTATTGTCCTTAACCTTAACTATTCTCAAATTTCTATTTATATAACTCTTATACAACACATGCTTAAAATATTTAATATTTAAATTATAATATTATTTTTTTATAATTAGTTTCCTTCTTCCTTACCAATATTATGGAGGAGTCACTACAAAACAATATCAATTTTAAACACCAAATACAAACTATTCAAATACAATTGTCCAACCCAAAGACATCAAAGACTTAACCCAAAAAGTGAACACTTTGATCCGTGTTGGAAGAGACTTACAATGAAGGTCAAGTGAATAAGGCAAATTGGGAGACGTAATAATAAAAAAAATATAGATCTGTTAGGCCTTAATAATATTAATTGTATTTGTGGGACTACGTGTCCTCTATCTATACAATCCTTTTCCCACACTACATAGGAGCTACCAAATGACAATACATTTCTTTTCATTAACCAACGCTGCACCAAAATTTTAAATTCAGTGCATTATTTAAACAACAATTAGGCCTTATATGAAATAATTAATCTAAACTATTTTAATCTTATCTAAAGTTCGAGAGGATCAACACGAATCTTGAACATTAAATCGAATCACAATCTAAATAATAATAAATAAATTATTAAAGATAATCTTCACAAATCTATCATCACATGTGGAAAATGCACGTAACAACAAAAGCGTTATAGATATCTACTAAGATGAAGTCAATTTTTGATGGTTACATTTTTTCCCCTGTTTTGGTGATAGATTATTGTGCGGTCTAAAACATTCAGTGTAATTTAAAAATATTGGTAATCATTTTCATGAACTTTAAAAAAATTATATTTATAATTAAAAGCTTATTTATTATCTTAATATTTTTAATATTATATAATTTAATTCGTTATATATTATAACATTTAGATTGTTACAACAAGCTTTTAAATTTAGTATTATTTTTAATTAGTAAATTTAAAATGGTTGATGTATATCTATTCATACTAAGATAAAGGGATAGGGTTGTCATAATGTTTTGGTGTAATGTTCTGGGTAGTTTGTTGAGTTTAAAAAAAGGATAGCATTGTCATAATGTTTTGGTGTAATGTTCTGGGTAGTTTGTTGAGTTTAAAAAAAGGATAGCATTGTCATAATGTTTTGGTATAATAATCTGATTTGTTTGTTGAGTTTAGAAAAAGGATAGTGTTGTCATAATATTTTTATGTAATAATCTGATTTGTTTGTTGAACTTAAAAAAATGTTGAGTGAAGTTTTTTGGGAAGTCATAAATTTGAATGATTTGAAACTTTTAATTTTATTTTTAGAAAAATATATTAATTTATTTTTTGAATTTTTTGTCATTTATAATTTGAAAAGTGCACTAAATCTTATATGTTATCTCCTAATACTTTAATTTGTAAGTATTAATAAAAAAATAAAATTTTGATATGTTTATACATTAAAAATAAATAAATCATGTAAAAGATATTTAGAATAACATTTTTTACTAGATTTGAGATTTAAATAAAGTATAATTATATTTTTACTCATTAAAGAGTTATTTTGTTTTACTTCAAAATTATTTTACTTTATTACATATTTAAAAATTCTCGTCTTCAATAAAAATTAAATTCTAAAATCAATACGTAATCTATAAATTAATATTTTGTCGTCTTTAATTTATTTTACTACAAAGTTATCTTTTTAGTACATATTATATTTAACAAAATGCAATTAAAAATAATTGTCTTCCAACTATTCTTTCATGATAGAACATCATATCTTTCTCCCTAGTATAAATACAATAAAAAAAGAATTACAAAAGAAAATTAAGCAATTCCCACATTAATCGTATGAGTAAGCTAACTCAAATTATTCAAATCTACAATTAACACTACAATAGACTTTTTAAATTTAAAATGTATATTAAATCTTATAAAAAAACACACACACATATTGATGTTTTTATATTCCAGAAAATAAGTATCACTTCTAAATAATTATAAATCTTAAATTAAATTCAATTAAAAGTTGATGTCTTTTAATAAACAACGTAGGGGAGAGGGACCTATAGTGGAGCACCCTAACTTCATGTTTCTCAAAATCTAATGTGCAAATTTAAAATCACTCCTACTTTTGTACAACAATTTATTTGGCAATTCACGTGCTTCTATATTTCGTTTTAGGGCCACATCATCAAATATGATGCCACATCAACATGTTTTTTGTTGAGGTATCCGAAAAGGCCCAAAAAAAAAGTGAGATTGACAATGGTGCACTAAGTCATGTTTTATTGGTGCGCTGATGTGGCATCACATGATTTGTCAATTTGTGTACTTTATGGAGAAAATGTGTTTTGCAATTGGATATTACTTGGTGCTCCACTATGGAGCCCATGAGGACTACTTCTATCTCCATTATTGGACCCCGCTCCACTATGGGCCCCTCTCCCCTATTACAATCCTGCCAATAATTACATTTCTTTAATTAAATATTAACACTATATTCCATGGAGGGGGCTTTCTCAAAAAATTCAAAGGGTGCTATTGATATTTTTTAATATTTTAAAGTGGGTGGTCTCATGAATTTTGTGGTGCAGTTTAAGTTCAATGTGCACGAGAGTTCAATTGGTGTCCAAATTCCTACTAAAAATGCAAAAAAAATCAACTTAATCACTACAAACTTCAATGCCCATGTTTTTTTACATTCAAACAATAAAAAAGAAAAGAAAAATAGATAGCATGAATTTTAACCCCACCCCAAATATACCACCTCAAAATTATAAACAAAACATTAAATACTTCTATTTCTAGCTAAAATTTGTAGCCCCACCTCAAATACATTACCTAAAAATTATAAACTAAAAATTAGAGACTCCTTTTATCAAAAAAATTCTAATTATTCCTATAACATTTTTCTGTTTTTTTTCCTCCTAAATCTCCTTTAAAGACCCTCCATAAGATCCCACGCAATGAATATTATTTTTGGCTTTAGGAAAATTCGCCATATGTACAATTTTTGAAGCTATGTTTATTTTGATGTTATTTGCCTGATGAGGTTATATATATTATAAAAGAAATAAAAGTAATAAAAGAAATGTAAATGACACGAATATAAAAGAAATGCAACCAACATGCAAATTGATTAAAAAATAGATGCCTCAAGAAAGATATCTCTCCATTTTTTTATAAACATTATTAATAAATAATATATATATACTACTATTTATCATAATAGTAGATTGTTGATGATCAATTGTTAAAAGTGAATTTGTTAACGTGAATTTGCTGAAGCCATTATCCCACTTTGAAGAAAATTCACTTCGCACGCATCATATTTAAAAGAACAACAACGTAACGCATTGTATTTAATAAACGATGGACGGCGATTCTATGACGTATGTGAGGCGCCTAAGAAAATTATAGCTAAGGTAATCTTGAAAGAATAAGATATAAAAACGAAACAATCCAGGATCTCAAATATCCGCATTGAACACACCAATCCCAACAAAGTAATCCAGGATTTATACCTCTTGCTGGTATCGGTACCAGTTGGCTTCTTCTATGCCCAGTTTTCGTCTGTTGGGATGTTGGTCACCCACAAAAGAAAACTACCGCCTTGTTTCTTTCATTAGCTACAGTTTAAATAGCAGTTTACCCATTTCGCCTATTCAGATTCAGTACTGTATTCTCAATTAGATGCCATGGCTGAATTCGTTACTAGTACTGCTAACATATCATCCCATGCTCATGCTTTCAAGTCTTGTGCTCGCTCGCTCAAAAATTTTCCCTTTGCAAAACAATCGAATCATTGTAATCCACCGAGGAGGACAAGGCCGAATACTGTGATGAGGGCGAGAGCCATCAAGGGTGATCATTCTTCTTCTTCTTCTTCTTATTTCCCCACCATGACTTTGTACGATGTGTTGTGTGTTCCACAGAGTGCTGAACTGGGTGAAGTGAAGAAAGCCTACAGAGAAAAGGTCAGAATTTATCACCCTGATGTCTGTCCACCTGCTGAGAAAGAGAAATCGGGCAAAATGTTTCTTTTAGTGCAGGAAGCTTACGAGACTCTGTCTGATCCCATGCTAAGGGCTGATTATGATTCGAACCTCCTTTTCAATCCCCACTTCTTGTTCTCACAAAAGAGAAACGTGAAGCAGCAATGGGCAGAGCAGCTTCAAAGTCTTAGAGTGAAGTCGAGGAGTAGTGAGAGGAACACATGGGGAGCCAAACTGCGCCGCTCCAGAGAGGAAATGGCGGCGCGTTGAAACTTTTGAGATCTTCCAAAATTGCCAAGAGTATATATATAGATCATCACTAATGGTGTTCCAGTTCACCACACCTGCATATGAAAACAAGCTATAATAAATTTAGGGTTTCATGGCTTTCCCTGTGTGGGGAAATTGCTTTGTCAGGTTATCGAATGAATATAATAATATCCACTTGTTTGAATGATATGTATTCCTATTTCAGTTTCGTCTTGATTTTTTTATATATTTTAGATCCCAGACTAGATCAGTGCAATCCAACGCATATAGGTTTAATTTTATCCGCCTCATAAGAACATATCTAGGGCTCAACTTAAGAGAAGACGAGGTTATCCTAACCCTTCTCTTAGGCTTGGCTTTTTGGAGGTAGTAAATTCTTGAATTTTTTATATTCATAGGTTGGTTTAAGCAATACATTTTAAGTTTTGACTTGTTTAAATGATTCATATGAAATTTTACTAATAGATGGATTCTATTGAAAAACCTACTGTAATTTTAGATGAGCCACTTAAGCAAGTCAAAGTTTAGACTATGTTGTTTAGGCTTGATCGTGGCCATGTCCTCCATTGAATGGCATATTAAACAGGTTCTCAACACAAGTAAGAAATGCAAGATAAGCTTTTATATTAACAATATTATTTTTAATTTGCGGAAGCGTCTATAGCCTACCATGGCCTAAAGCTTGCTCAAGAGAAAGGCTTCAAAAGAATATGATTGGAGGGAGATTCCTTAAATATTGGTAATTACCTTAATATAGTTGAACCTTCTTCTTGGACCATTGATAATATTATAAAGGACTATATTTCTATCCTTAACTCATTTGAAGAGTTTCATTTCTCTCACGTTTATTGTGAGGCTAATGGGTTGGCTGATTGCCTAGCCAATATTGGGGTCTCATCTATTCCTAAGCAATGGGATTCACATGACATTATTCCTATTGAAATTTAAAATCTTATCAAACATGATCAAGCATTACAAGATGGTAAGAGTATTAGGACCTAGAGGGGCTCACTCATTGCATAATAATGCCTTCATTAAATTGAAAAGACAAGTGTAGTTCTGCTCTTGTCCAGATAATGATGGTGGAGGTTATGGAAAGATTTTACAAGAAAAGGCTATGATGACATATAGTCCTTATGTTGTCAGTAACACATGGTTTGTGGGTGTTTGCTTCTACCTCTTTCTATGCTTCTGGAGTTTTCTTGTGCCTACGAGACAATTTTGGGTGAGTTCTGTATTGAGTTGTACACAGTTGACCATGAGGGGTGATCATTGTAGAGTGGAGGTTATAACCTATGAGGAGACTAAAGAGAATGGGTTGGTTTGGGATAACTTGGATAAAGGAGGGGTTACCCCTTACATTCAGGGACTTCATGGGTTTGATTCCCAAATCTCCTAGGTGTTTGTCAATGGCTGGAGTAATAGAGTATTGAGAGTCGTTGACATCGAGTTTAACATCATGGAGGACTTCATAGCTAATATTACTTGTTTATCTTTTGAAGGCATAAAATTCTATAGAGAAAGGTCGGCAAAAAATTGGCCTTGAAGATTTTCTTCAAAGGGAAGGAGAAGGAGAGGTTGAAGAAAGTTGCATGCGAAGGATATGATAGACATTCCATCAAACATATTTAGGGGGATATGGCCATTGCGATAATGAGGTATTTCACTCTTGATGGAAGATTCTTTGTAGTCTATGGCTTTAATTTGAGGCTTCTTAATCACTTTAGGCACAACAAATAGGTTTCCTTCTCATATTATTTGTTGCTATCTTTGGAGAATGGGATCAATAAATTCAGAAAAAACCTTAACAATCCTTTTCTACATGAGGGTTTAATATTGTTGATAATGGAATATGTAAAATAATATAATGTGTCTGTTCAAGCTCCTAAACTAGCCAAAGCCCACATGGTTAAGGATGTATCCTCAGGTTATGAGACTAGAAATGAAACTGATGATAAGGACTAGGTGAATGAAGGGTCATATTCTATAGAATTTTATTCTGACCCCTGAGAGAAGTTTAATAAACAACCTAGGAAATGGGATAAGAAGGATGCTTTTCCCTCTTGGTTGAGGGGCTACCAGATGGATGAAGATAATGGGACTCCTATTGCTGATAAGAATAAAGGTAAGAGAGTCCAAGTTGTTGAGTCTATAATGGTTTCTTCAAGAAAGAAAGGGGGGAAAAGTTCCAAAATGGAGGAGTCATTTGATCCTCCTAATGTTAAAAGGAGGATTCGCTGGCAAGAGACACTACACATGTCATCTAGTGTTGTCATTGATGGCAACCCTAGTCACTGATTCGATCTGCATGTCAGTATTTGCTTGTACCCGAAGTCAGATTGAAGTTTAGTGATTGACTGTCAAGCTAGAACAGAGCATCTGACAAAGTTGTGTTCATTGATTCATATGCAATTTTTTGTTATCATTTTGAGTTGTGGATCTCAGGGAAGATCATTTAGTGTATGAAATATGTTATCCTTGAATCTCAGAGCCTTGTATCAATTAGTGTGCAAGTTAGAAGATCCGATTGATTTTTTTCAATTTAATGGTGTAAAAAGGCCGACTTGATGATTGTAGTGTGTTGTGAATCTTCGAGGAGTAATTATTTGAAGTTTTCTATGTTTGAGCATGTCGATTTGGGTCCTAAATATGTTGTGGCTGACTTTGGTTGGTGCGCATTGAAAATTACTTGTGGATTGAGCTGACAGTTTGTAAATATTTTATATTTTGTTGAAGTTGACATATGGTTGATGTAGTTCGTAATTATGGATACATATAAAAGATTTTTAATATCATTTTGGTGTGTGTTGATGTGTGTTGCGATGTGATGCAAAATTCAAAAGCATTGTAGAGCGATTATGCACAGTTTCACTTGTGCTGAAAAGGATTTGTAATCCAAATTAAAGTAGACAGAGCAGAAGAGTAGAATCAGAAGGTCAAGAATGTGATTGATGTGCTTAATTGGAGCTGTAATTAGGCATTAGTAGATGCTATTCCCTCAGTTCAAATCTTCTAGATGTAATCCAAATCTTTTGTAAGACAGTGAGTCTTCCTTTTGTATGAGTAGTGAGCTCTAGGCAGTGTGCTTGAATGCATGTGCATTTCTTTTGTAAACACTTATATTTGAGTATACTCATATTATGGATTGACCTCCACCATGGTTTTTCCCCTAACAGGGTTTCCACGTAAAAAATAATTTTGTTATGGTGTTGTGGTTGATTGCTTTGTGTTCTTGCATCTTACTTTTGGTTCAAGGTTATAAGTGGGTTAAAGATCAGATTAATAAAGTTAAATTTTGTAGAACACTGATTCATCCCCCCCTCTCAATGTTCCTTGATTCCAACAATTGGTAGTAGAGCCTATTTCATCGAAAGAAGTTTAAAATCTTGGGGAAGATACGGGAAAGTGATTCAATGGATTCAAGCAATCTTCAACAACAACTTTTGGTGGCACTAGATGGTCTTGATCAATCAAAATTTGAATTTTGGGAATTGCAAGAAAACCTCATGAATGCTGAGAAATTCATTCAATAATTGAAAGATAAAATCAATGAGTCAAGGGAAAAGAGAAAGGAACTCTTTGATCAAATTAAGTAGAAAGAAAGTAAGAGCATGGAAGGTGAAAACCTAAGTCAAGCCTTGAAGGAAAAGACAAAAGAATGTGAAAAGCTCACTAGAGAAAATGTTGTCCTAAAGCATTAGATGGAATCTACTATGATGAGGATGACCAAGGAGACTGAAGAAAAAAAGAAGAATGAAGAGAATCTTGCTCAGTCCTTGAAAGAAAAATATGAAGAATGCAATCAAATTACTGATGGATTCAATCAGCTGGACCTTCAATTGGAACAATTCAGAAATAATGAAGAAGAGCTTGAAAAGCAGATTGTTAATCTCAGAGATGAACTTGATACTACAAATGAATTCAAAGAGAAGTTCAAGATTAGCTTAGCTAAGCTTGATGAACTAATTAAAAGTCAGAGGACTGGAAGTGACAAGCGAGGTCTTGGATATGAGAAAGGAGAAAGCTCTGGATTTGGTCAAAGGAGATTTAGGCAAGGAAATTATATGAACAAAGATAGAAGGTATCTAGTAAGACAATCTAATGCTCAAAAGTTCAATGGTTACTATTTTGTTTGCAATAAATTTGGTCATATGGATGCTCAATGTAGAAGTAGAATGAATTCAAGTGGTCCATCATTCTCTAGTCAGTGTTTCAATTGTAATAAGTATGGTCATAAGTTAGTTGAATGTAGAAATTTGATGAACAAATTTTTTAATAGAGATGTCAGATGTTATACCTATAATAGATTTTTCCATATTGTTAACTAGTACAGATCAAGAGAAAATCAATGGAACAACTAGTCTGGAAAAAGAAATGTGGTGTGCTACAATTGCAACAAATTTGGTCACATTGCAAGATCTTTTAGAAGCAGGAAGGGTCTGGTAAATCAAAGGAAAAAAATGTAGAAGGATGAAAAGGGAAAAGGAAAAGTTACTATGAATGAGATCAGGAAGAAAATGAAGAAGACATGGGTGAAGAAGAGTTCTTCTAATGCAGGAAACTAGAATCTAGTTCTAGTAATTCCTCTAGGAATTATTTTAAGGCCTCTAGCCTAGGGGGAGTTCTCAAGAAAATATTTTAACCCCCTTGTTGGTAGTTGGTACCAGAATGTGGAAAATTGCAATGATTGCATTATTAATGTGCAAATGCTTTGGGATCTCTTGTGGAGGATATTTATGCAACAATGAAGGTCTACAGAAGAATTTTCTTTCACAGTCTATGAAAATAGGGCATCCAAAAGACCTAGGGCAAAAGCATTTATTGTGACAAAAGGTTAGGTGTGTGAATGATAAAAGGTTACTTTTATCCCTCATTTTTCACAAATTGCATTTCAAGAAGAAGAAAGTTGGAGAGCTCTATAGCGAAATTTGGAAAAGATACAAGTCAGAAGGTGATTCGATGATTAAACCCTAATCTGGCAAAATTCATTTATCTGTAAAATCGTGAACTTGAAAATTCTAGAAATGGCTACTCTATTGGTTGTGGATATTAATGATAGATCTCGTTCGAAATTCAAATGGCACCAATTCAAATCCATCGAAATAGAACCATTAGGTACATTTTCTTCTATTCCATATGATTTTTTGCATTTCAAAGATATTAGGGCATACATTCATGAAAATGTTGAAGAATTAGGAAGCTCCCAATTGTTGAGTTTGTACACCAATCACATTGTGGGAGAAGATTCATGTGTAAAAACTGAATTTAAAACTTTGGAGGAGAAAATGAATGGGTTTGGTACATATTGAGTCCTATGTATATCACATCGAGACATGAGTCCTCTACTTATATCTCAAATATTATAAAAAAAATTATCATTTTATTGTGGTTAGGGTGGTTAGACAAACACCTACTTTTTTTTCCCTAAAATTTAAGTACTACTGCATTGAAATTTCAAATTTTCAAAAAATAGGTTTTTATGTTTTTTAAACAAACCTAGTAGTTTAGAAACTACATTCAATTTTTTATAGATTCTATTCTTACATATTTTTGAAATAATATAGATAACTTTTTCAAATTTTTACATCAAGTTGCCTAACTCTGATTTTTCTAAAAAAATTTCCACTTAAGGGCCTATTTTTTCCATGATGATCCTGCACATACCCAAATGGTCAATGAAACTGTAGAATATGATCTATGTGAGTTATTTCAGAGCCACCTAATTGAGAATCTTGGAAAAATCAAGAAGGATAAGAAGAATTCTTTCAAGTATGGTAATATGTTGTTGTTCCTATTCATCTATTTCATGAATGAAGTTTTGAGAGTTGGAAAAGTTTAATGGAAAGGTGATAAACTAGTAGTTGTTCAAATTAGAGTCATCTTGTATGGAATTGGTGATAGTAAAGCAAGGAAAACTACTATCTAGGGTTATTTCAAAAGTTTTCAGAATGAAATGCAAGCTAGGGAAAGGATTCCTACATCTAATGTGGAAAAATATAAGGACACAATTTGCTTCATGGTTGATATTGATCAATGCTTGATGGAAGTTATAGAACCTAGAACAATGCGGATAATGCCTATGGGTTATGAGGTTGAGGAACAAATTTTGGAGTTGTATGCTCAAAACCTGTTGAGTAAACCTTAGGATCTGACAGAAGAGAGGTTTGGTACCTTTGCAGAAAAGAATATGGAAGTTCATGCACAATTGAAGAAGCCTATGATAATTTAGAAGGTGAGAAAGAGAAGTTGAAGCCTTTGCAGAAAGCATGGGGATATCAACTGAAGCTATAAGGGAAGATATGAGGAAAAGAGAACAAGTTGAAGCAGGAGAGCTAGCTAGAACTGAGTTTGCTAGTTTGGAAGCATCCTCTGCCAGATCTAGATCCACAAGGAGCTCTGCACTCTCATCCAGTCTTGCAAAGAAATCAAGCCCTGAAAAAGCTCAATTCAAGTCATCTAATAGAGAAGGAAAGATGAAGGACAAGATCACAAGAGTCTATGTTGCTATTTTAGAAGATGTAGAAACTAAATTTGATGAAGAAGTAAGAGAAATAAAGCAAAAGGGCTTAAAAGCATCTAAAGTCTCTAAGGAACAGCCCTTCGATGAAGAGAAAGTAAAGAAAAAGATGAAAAATAACAAATCAGGTATGTCTGTAGAAGAAGTGGAGAAAGCCTTGATTAAGGATAGTAATCTTAGGCCACTTTGTGAATGGTATGACACCTTTGATAGTGTCGGTCAAAGAATTCTTGAGGAGGCTACAATAAAGTACTTGAATAATTTCAATATAACTCTCATTGAAATAATGTCTGAGGTACCCAAAGGTTTGTATGAAGTCTTAGAAATGAGGAGAGTGAATGCAAGAATTGAAGAAGAGCAAATGCAAGAACAAATACTTCTTGATCTGTGTCCAGTGATGTCTATAGAAGAGATGAAGAAGATTCTAAATGATGCAAAGAGGTATTTTAAGAGAAAAACAAGGGTGAACAAGTTGGTGATTGGACAAATTGAAGAAGTTGCAAAAGACACTGAAAAAATTCTCAAGGCAATTCTGTTAAAGAACATATATATGTTGTTTTTGAAGAAGCTCCTAGTGAAGATGTTGCATTTGGTCTAGAAATTGAAGAGGTGAAAGAAGATACATTTGAGGACACTTTGAATCCTCTAGACATGAAAGAAGATAAAATTCCTATGGAGTCTGAAGATCCTAAAGAGATGTCAGGTGAAGAAATTGAGATTCCTAAAGAAAAGGAAGAATATGTGATTGAAGAGAAGAAGGCTGAAGCGAAAGAAATTGTAGTGGAAGCAAGAGACACTACTAAGGGAGTAAAGGACTTTTTGGAAGAGTAACAGGAGGAGTTTGATCTTGAATTGGTTAAATTTCCTATCAACTTGGCCACTCTATCTCCCATTGAGAAACTGAAGGTAGCATCATTTTCTTAGGCCAAGGCAAGGGAGGAAATACTGAAATTTCATATTGAAGATAGTGAGTTGTTAAATCTTGCATCTAGTATCCTGGAGAAGATCATGCCTACATATGTCAAGGATTCATGTGATTCCCCATCCGGTTAGCTAAAGGAACTTGTCAACTCTATAAGTACTCACTTTGAGTCACTTGAAAAGTTAGCTATGGATAAGGTTTAGAAGGAATTTCATGCTAAAGGTTCAGTAGATTGAAGGGAATGATTGCTAATGATAAATATTTGTTAACTACCTATGGAAAGAAAATTCAAAGTTCTTTATCTAAAGGTGGAAATATTTACAAGTCATGTTCTTATCTTTGTCTTAGTTCACTGAGGAAACTGAAAAAGAAACTGAAGGAATATGAGAAACAATTAGCAGATATTTCCCAAGCATTTGATCCTCTAACTGTTTTTGTTGGAAAGAAAGGAGGTCAAGTCATATACTTGCTTGAAAAGATTAAAAGTCTGAAGCATGAACAAGGAAACATTGTTGAAAGAGTATGTGAGCTTAGAGTAATAATTGGTCCTAAGATGGAGACAATGCTTAGTGCATTGAAGGAAGCATAGGATGCTATGGCAGTCAGTGATTTGACAATCCTTGAATTAGCAGAGATGCAATCCTACTTGTTCTGTGGTCACATGACTATTTTGGAGAGTCTCAAAAAGAGTTTGGACACTAGTTTGAGCCTGTTGAAGAGTAATTTTGTAGACATATTCAAGTTTATGTAAGTTAGAGAAGCAAGTTTGTACATATGCAGTTTGTTCATAACAATTTTATTTGATTTTTGGTATGCGTATTCCCGCCTTTGCCATTGATGTCAAAGGGGGAGAGTGGGATAGTGAAAAATTCCTTAATTATCTCAGGGGGCGTTGTTTTTTTGAAGTTTTGAATGTAACGCCCACCGTGCAAGCCCCAAAGAACAAACAAATAAAGAACGCAAACAATTTTTTTTTTAAGAAAGATAATTAATCCTCATACCAATATTAAATGATCATATACATACTCATATAATTCATTCCATTAAACAAAAATGACATAATCAACCATGTCCTTTGGGGCCCCATGAGGTCACATCAAAAATAGGCATTACTAAATATCATCTCATAAGATATCAAAAAGGAACTATAAATAACAACATTAGATAAATACATAGATGAATTCCATCCCAAGATAAATCCATGAGAAATTACATAGCCAATTAAAATTACAAAGTAGATAACTACATTACATCATCTTTCAAATGTTACATCATCAATATAATTACATCATGAATCCCAAACATGTGGGATGAATACAATTTACAAGCTTATCAAAATACAAGAAGCTCAACTGGAATAAATCTTCAACTGGATGAGACTGAAACCACGAACGATGATGGGGAACCCAACGGTGTGCGGAGCACATTCCACCCGACCACCCCCGTGCTAAGAGGTGACAGAGAAGTAACTCTGACCAAGAATGACAACAAAAGTACAACCATACAAAAAGTACCAACATAGATCCATCACCCAATACACCAATTAAACTGAGCAACCAATAACATCAAATCACAATGTCCTAAAGATGCAAGATGATAAATCCAATATAAATGAGATCATACAACACATGCTAAAGATGTATCAAAACAATAATCATAAATCAATTTAAATCAATTCAAACAACAATCTAAATCAATTCCCATAACCCACTTCTAGAGGAACACAATAAAGCAAACACATGGGCAACTAAGGGAGAGTGTCATCACATAGCCTACATGGGTTCTCCTGGCCCTTCCTCCAAACTGAGGCGCCAGCCCCCATCTATGGATCTCCTGGCCCTTCCTCCTACTTGAGGTGCTGGCACCATAGGGTAGCTCATGCGGTGCCGTAGACCTCTCGTGAGGACGAGGTCACGACCTTGCCAACCACGGCCTTCTCAGCCTTCCATTAGTCTGCGGAAGCACTAATGAAGACGAGACGTCCATATTTTAAATCTTGTAATGATATTACTACCCAACCCTCCTAAGTTAATTATTAGGTTATCACTTGTTTACTAACTCACTTGTGGGTTCTCCTGAGCCCTTCCCCTTAAACGAGGTGCCGGCCCCCACGAGGAGCCACTCTCCCTAGAGACCCAACCAAAACCAGAAAGAAATAGGGGTTGTACCATGCCAATCATGATCATCAAAATACAACAACAAGAGCAACATACGAGGCATAGACCATCTCACAATTTAAACACATAACATAATCTCGTAAATTTGGTACACCCCATTAATAAAACATAACTCAACGGAACTCAAGATGAAAAGGTATAAATTCAACAAAACCAACAAAATCTACATTTTCTAAATAACAGTTAAATTAACAGAAAATATAGAAAAGAACAGAATCTACATTTTCTAAATAACAGTTAAATTAACAAAAAATATAATTTAATTAGGAAAGAACAGAATATTTGTATATACATCTTTTTTTTTTAAAATAACTAATACTGCAACAGTTAAACACAGATATCAGAATAAATAAATTAATAAATATATATATATATATATTTATATTTGTTTATTTATTTATAAAAGTAAGTTTTCGAAATACAAATATAAAACATATTTATAAAAGTAAATTTTCGTATAATAAATAAAATGGAACTTTGTTTTTTTTTTATAAAGTTCAAAATATACATATTTTAAATGGGCATTCAAACCCATACACAGGCGGTACAACACCCAGCCGCGGCGTGGTGGAATGTGTCCGTCCTGTCGCGGTCGGTGGCGGCGTCGGGAGAGGAAGGAACCCCACACACCTATATTCATATATAAAATCAACACAACAAAATAAAATAATTAAAAGTATGGTGTTGACGAAAATGAATGACGAATTTTCAATAAAATTAATTTTCGTTCAACATTTCATATGTTTAAAAATATATGTATATATATATATATATAAATAAATATATACACACACACCCAGGGGTTTGAACATGTCAAGAAAAATAGAGAACAGATAATTACTGTATATAGTCAATTTACTGTGCATGTTTGAAATAAAAAGAGAAATGTTTTATAAATATATGTATGGACCAAAATATCACAACCCGAATATCTATTGAACACAAATTGCCTTTAAACAACTATGCATATAAATGAAACGAAATTACAATTCTACTGTTCATTTCCAGATTGCAAAACAAAATACTTTTTTATAAACAACCACAACCCAGAAACCCCAGAAATTTCATTAATCAAATAACAATTCCCAATTTCTGGTTAAACCTTCTTGAATTGAACCATAACCCCAGTAGATTTTTCTTTCTACAATTATTTAATTTTCAATCCCTAAATATAAATTTCACACACCGAAAGCAATTCCTATTTAACAGAAAATAAACAATTAACCAGAATAGAACCTGGCGTCCTACGCTTGCAGCAAACTGTAGAAGCCTTGCCCCTCTTGCTGCACTATTTCTTTGCTGCAAATTCTTCCAGCAACAGATCCAAATCTTCCTTCCTCTTCACCAATTTCTCCAAAAAAAAATAAAAGAACTAAGGCAGAAAAATGATTGGAAAAAGAATTTCTCCAGCATTCGAACAAACTCCCCTCAAACAAAGAGAAACTCTTAATAAATTCCATGCCCAGAAACCCTTTCAATTCATCTTCCCGTGAATACCAGAGGTCATATTTCAAGAAATAAAATCAAATAATATTTAACCTTAATTTATTTTGTTACCTTTTTCCATATTTCATTTCCATTTTTTAAAAATTTTTTTATGCATTCAATTAAAACTAAATAAATTCTAAATCCTCAAACATGAACTTTTTATTTAATTAAATATATATGTATATATATATCTTTCCATAATACTTTACTAACTAATTACTTTCATATTAAATAATTAAAATCAACCATTGAGAGACTCAAAATAAATAAAATATTTTTACTACTACTACTAACATTTATCCATTGCCTTATTTACTTATTATTTTATGTTTTTATTTTATAAATTACTTAATTATTTAAATCACAATGTAAAACCATACCCACATTACATAATTCATAAAATCACAATGACATACACGGACCAATACAACAATGAATAAGACCAAGACGCACAAACCAAGAAGATACAAAACTGTTGACGCCTTGGTGCGGAGTTACTTTTCATGTCACCTTAATTATTCAACTTCCTGCCGTTGGGTTGGTTCAATGCTCACCCAAACCTATCGAAATAGGTGGAATCGAGTCTTATTCCTGCAAAGTCTGCATCCAACAAGGTGATATACAACATATATACATATAACCAATTTCAAAGCATCATGAGAAGGATTCACAGTGTAGCAGGGCGCTCGCGAACGAGTGATGCTTCCTGTCACCTCATCAAAACATATCATAATATAAAGCATTATAAAATTTACATTAATTTGCATTAATATCAGCAATTACTATTTTCCAGTCTACTGAATTCTAGAAATTTTCATCAAACGATCATATCAAAATATCATCATAAGAATCATGGTGTCATAAGAGCATATAATCAATAATAGTCTATGCTACTACATCATGATATCAACAGTACCATCCAAATCACAATGTGCCAAACAAAACCACAGAGAATGTCAAAAATCAAATAGTAGCATGAGGGGTATTACATCCTCCCCCCCCAGAATTCGGCTTACTCCTGGAAGCCAGTATAAAGATAAGGATAAGAACCCCTGATACGAGAGGCATCCTCCCAAGTAGCTGAAGCCTCATCATTCGGGTCCCACTGAACTTGCACCTGATCAATCTCTCTGCCTCTGAGAGTAAGTCGCCGATGGTGAAGCATGGCCACGGGCTCGAGTTCCAACTGCCCGTCCTAGACCTGAAGAGCATTCCAATCCAAAACATGAGTAACATCAGGAAAGTATGGTCTAAGAATAGAAACATGAAATACATCATGGATCTGCGACAAACTGGGTGGCAAAGCTAAACGGTAAGCAACAGGTCCAATCCGCTCCAACACCTCAAAGGGTCCAACAAAGCGAGGCGCAAGCTTCGAACCCTTTCCATAACGAATTGGGCTCTTCCGCGGACGCACATGAAGGAAAACCCAATCCCCAACTGCAAACTGCCGATCAACTCTATGAGTGTCAGCATACTTCTTTTGTCTATCCTGGGCAGCTACAAGATGCTCCCGAATGCGAGACACTTGTTGCTCCATATCTCTAAGCATCTCGGGCCCAAGAAGCACCCTATCCTCCAAACGATCCCAACTCATAGGAGTACGGCAAGGATGACCGTACAAAGCCTGAAAAGGTGCCATACCAATAGAACTATGGTACCCATTGTTATACGCAAACTCAACCAAGTACAAATACTCCTCCCAATGTGATTTATGATCCAAGACATACATGCGAAGCATATCCTCAAGCACCTGGTTAACCCTCTCAGTTTGACCATCAGTCTCAGGATGATAGGCAGAACTGAAACTCAACTTCGTCCCCAAAGATTGCTGCAAAGATGTCCGTAATGTAGACGTGAATACTGGATCTCTGTCAGAAATGATTCTTCGCGGTATCCCATGCAATCTAACTATATCATTCATGAACACCTTAGCAACATAATATGCTGTATACGAAGATCGAACAGGAGAGAAATGAGCTACCTTAGTCAATCTGTCCACTGTGACCATAATAGCATCATGCCGTCTAGATGACATAGGCAACCCAACAATGAAATCCATGGAAATAACATCCCATTTCCACTTCAGAACAAGGTGAGGCTGTAGCAATCCTGCTGGGTGATGATGTTCAGCCTTCACTCTCTAACATTCAAGACATCGAACCACAAGGTCGGCGATATCCCACTTCATTCCTGACCAAAAATAGAGCGTCCGAAGATCCGCATACATTTTCTTAACTCCGGGATGTGCTACGTAAGGTGCCCGATGACATTCTGTCAAAATTAGGGTATGAAGACCCTCAGAAGGAGGTACATACAACCGTCCAGAGAAACACAAAGCACCATCCGCATCCAACGAATAACCAGCAAATTTCCCTTCCAAAGCTTTACTTGATTCTACCTCAGCTTTCACCTCTGAATACCAACTATCTAAAGGAAGGGCTGCAAGAATCTGACTCTTCAAATCCACCTCAAGAGATATTGTAGAAACCTCATGCCTCCGTCGACTTAGAGCGTTAGCCACCACATTTTCCTTACCCTGAATATACTTAACCTCAAAATCATACTCACACAAAAATTCCATCCACCTTCTCTGTCTTGCATTCAAATTCGGCTGAGTGAAGATGTATTGTAAACTTCAGTGATCTGTGTGCAACTCAAACCGATGCCCTAACAAAAAGTGCCTCCATCTCACAAGAGCATGAAAAACTGCAGCCAACTCAAGGTCATGTGTGGGATAATTGAGTTCATGATCTTTTAACTTTCGAGATTCATAGGCAATCACTCTCCCATCCTGCATCAACATAGCTCCAAGACCCTCCAACGAAGCATTAGTACAAACCACAAAATCACCTGAAGGATCCGACACTGCCAAAATTGGAGCACTAGTCAGTTTCTCCTTAAGGGTTTGGAATGCCAACTGACACTGCTCTGTCCAAAGAAATTTCTTTCCTTTCCACTGAAGTGATGTGATAGGATGCGCAATCCTAGAAAAGCCTTGAACGAACCACCGATAATACCTAGCTAATCCCATGAAACTGCAAACTTCTGAGACATTAGTGGGCACGGGCCAATCCATGATAGCCTGGATTTTAGCAGGATCCACAGAAATTCCATCTTCCAAAATCACATGGCCCAAATACTGAACTTCAGTCTTATAAAAGTCACACTTTGCCAAATTGGCATACAATTGATTATCCCTTAAGCACTGCAAACCTGTTTTAGGTGCACCTCATGTTCCTCCATAGTCTTAGAATAAATCAAAATATCATCAAGAAACACGAGGACGAACCTATCCAAGTAAGTTCAAAACACCCTATTCATTAGACTCATAAAGACTGAAGGTGCATTCGTTAACCCGAACGGCATCACTGTGAACTCATAGTGTCCGTACCGAGTACGAAATGCAGTTTTATGAATGTCAGCCTCTGCTATCTGCAACTGATGATACCCTGATTTAAGGTCGATCTTGGAAAATACCTTTGCCCCTTTTATCTAATCAAAGAGGTCATCAATCCTGGGAAGGGGATAGCGATTTTTTACTGTTACCTTGTTCAATTGTCGGTAATCGATACAAAGGCGGAGAGAACCATCCTTCTTTCTGACAAAGATCACTGGTGCTCCCCAAGGAGAGACACTAGGGAAGATAAACCCCTTAGCTAACAATTCCTCTAACTGCAAATGAAGCTCTTGGAGCTCCTGCGTGGTCATCTTGTAAGGAGCCCGAGAAATAGGCTCAGCCCCAGGCACCAAATCAATCCTGAAATCGCTAGGGAAAACATCAGAAAACTCAGCAAGGAGAGGATAGTCATTAAATGACACCTCCCTACTATCCTCCGACTCAAGTTCACTAACCGATACTGCAAAGAGCTGACAACCCTAACAAAAACACCTTTTTAACTGCATAGCTGAAATCATTCTCAAAGAGACAGGCCTCTGAACCCCCACAATTTCTACCTCTTTACCAAAATCATCCACACACTGCACTGCTTTACGGTGACAATCAATCAAAGCACGATGTGAGCTTAGCCAATCCATGCCCAAGACTACATCATAAGAACCAAGTGGAAGAATTCTGAGATCCACCTTAGTTGACATGGCCCCCAACTCTATCCTACAACCTTGCACAAGCTTCTCAACCACAACCTTAGATCCCAAAGCTAACTCAACCTGCCACTTTTTGCTTTGCTTTATTGCCCCTAGTTTACATCACTCAACAACTAAAGGAGAGATAAAAGAATCAGATGCACCAGAATAAAAAAGTACTGAAATGCTAAGCTTATGTAATGAAACTGTAGTTTCAATGACGGTGCTCTGATGGTCTGCCTGTCGATTATCCACTGCAGCAAATACATGATGAGATCTCCCTGCATCACCTACTGTCGGCTCTGAACCAACTGGCCTCTGATTAAAACCTGAAGTGCTCTTATGAGGACATACTCTAGCAATGTGCCCCTGCTGCCCACAAGAGTAACACCCAGTACCCCTACCAAAACCCCTACCCCCTGATGGAGCATTTGACTGCTGAAAGCTCCCTCGACTCAGTGCTGACTGGATACTAGGTGCAGGCTGTGCAAAACATTCTTGTCGAATTTGGTCTCTATTCCTATTTTGATCCTTGCGAAACTGTGAATTGCCACTCTAATGAGATTGGAAGTTCTTTTGTTTTGACTGCTGCTGCTGATGACCCCCTTTCGAGGGTTGAAACCTGCTTCTGGAAGATCCTGCTCCCTGAGACTGACCCCCATGAGTGCTAAAACCCTGAGTAGGTGCACTGCCAATCTGCACTCCAATGTGGCCACCCAAGGCCATAGCCAAGTTTTCCTCTACCAAACGAGCCTTTTTGACACCAACTTCCATGGTCTTAGGTTCAAAGACCCTTACACCACCACTGATGCGAGCATTCAAACCTCGAACAAAGTGCTGAACCAACATCCCTTCATCATGGCTAATCCTTGCATACTGTTTTAGCTCACAGAAGCGACGTTCATACTGTTCTACTGACATTACCAATTGCTTAAGATCATGGAATTCATCTGCCCTGCACTGCCTCCAATGATCAGAGAGAAAGCGAGCCCTGAACCTTTCCAAGAAAAGTTCCCAAGTGACCATACTGATATCCATATGCAACTTATGTTCCTCAAGCTGCCACCAAGTGGACGCGAAACCCTGCAAATGCATAACAACACATCAAGCCTTGGTATTACTACCGTAGGGGTGCATTGCGAAGCATCAGCCCAAATCAATTAACCAGGTCTCGGCTTCCAACCCTCCTCCAGAGCCATCGAAGGTAGGTGGATGGGCTCTCATTAAATCCCTCATATGACCAGCTAATAAAGCATCCTGATCAACTAAAGCTCCCCTGTGCCTTGGAGACCTTTCTCTTTCTCTCTCAACCGGCTGATCCCCATTAAGTCTAGGGACCAATCTATCAAGAAGCTCACCCAAAAGATGCTGTAACTGCCCATCCAACCCCGGCTGCTCCGGATTCGGTCCACCACCCGATGGATTGTTCTGAGAATTATGTTGCTCCTCAGACTCAGGACCGTGAGAACTTGGCAGTGAAGGATTCGGTTGGTTGGCCCCACGGCCACAACCTCGGCCTCTTCCTCGGCCTCTACCTCTACCTCTACCTCTGCCTCTAGGCATGCTTCTGCACAACAGACAAAGGTACACATGAGCTCAAGAGTCATCACACAAAGGTTACCTAGTGGACATAACTATCCAGAGACCCCAGCGTGTGCAACCTTGGCTCTGATACCAAGTTGTAACGCTCGCCGTGCAAGCCCCAAAGAACAAACAAATAAAGAATGCAAACAATTTTTTTTTTAAGAAAGATAATTAATCCTCATACCAATATTAAATGATCATATACATAATCATATAATTCATTCCATTAAACACAAACGACATAATCAACCATGTCCTTTGGGGCCCCATGAGGTCACATCAAAAATAGGCATTACTAAATATCATCTCATAAGATATAAAAAAGGAACTATAAATAACAACATTAGATAAATACATAGATGAATTCCATCCCAAGATAAATCCATGAGAAATTACATAGCCAATTAAAATTACAAAGTAGATAACTACATTACATCATCTTTCAAATGTTACATCATCAATATAATTACATCATGAATCCCAAACATGTGGGATGAATACAATTTACAAGCTTATCAAAATACAAGAAGCTCAACTGGAATAAATCTTCAACTGGATGAGACTGAAACCACGAACGCTGATGGGGAACCCAACGGTGTGCGGAGCACGTTCCACCCAACCACCCCCGTGCTAAGAGGTGACAGAGAAGTAACTCTGACCAAGAATGACAACAAAAGTACAACCATACAAAAAGTACCAACATAGATCCATCACCCAATACACTGATTAAACTAAGCAACCAATAACATCAAATCACAATGTCCTAAAGATGCAAGATGATAAATCCAATATAAATGAGATCATACAACACATGCTAAAGATGTATCAAAACAATAATCATAAATCAATTTAAATCAATTCAAACAACAATCTAAATCAATTCCCATAACCCACTTCTAGAGGAACACAATAAAGCAAACACATGGGAAACTAAGGGAGAGTGTCATCACATAGCCTACATGGGTTCTCCTGGCCCTTCCTCCAAACTGAGGCGCCGGCCCCCATCTATGGATCTCCTGGCCCTTCCTCCTACTTGAGGCGCCGGCACCATAGGGTAGCTCATGCGGTGCCATAGACCTCTCGTGAGGACAAGGTCACGACCTTGCCAACCACGGCCTTCTCAGCCTTCCATTAGTCTGCGGAAGAACTAATGAAGACGAGACGTCCATATTTTAAATCTTGTAATGATATTACTACCCAACCCTCCTAAGTTAATTATTAGGTTATCACTTGTTTACTAACTCACTCGTGGGTTCTCCTAAGCCCTTCCCCTTAAACGGGGCGCCAACCCCCATGAGGAGCCACTCTCCCTAGAGACCCAACCAAAACTAGAAAGAAACATGGGTTGTACCATGCCAATCATGATCATCAAAATACAACAACAAGAGCAACATACGAGGCATAGACCATCTCGCAATTTAAACACATAACATAATCTCGTAAATTCGGTACACCCCATTAATAAAACATAACTCAACGGAACTCAAGATGAAAAGGTATAAATTCAACAAAACCAACATCCTCTAGAAGACTAAAGTGTTTACACAAAAAGGGTTCCCACATCCATGCATTAACAAAGTCCAAACCCTGCAATGCAACAAAATTTAATTACAAGAATTGAAATAAAAGGGATAACTTATTTAATTCCAAGGTAGATTCCAAAAATAAATTTCATTCCCAAAATACAGTCATACTAAAACCAGAATAAATAAACAACGTTGTTTTACTTTCGTAATGGATTTTTCTATCAACATTATCCTTTCAAGATTGTAATTTGCCAAAATCAACAAGACAGATTCCTTACTATTTTACTTATTATTTTCATGGTAACAAATTCTGCTTTATTTCAATCAGAAAAGAAATAAAATCTATATTTTTTTAAAATTAACAGAAAATATAATTAGAAAAGAAACAAAATCTACATTTTCTAAATAACAGTTAAATTAACAGAAAATATAGAAAAGAATAGAATCTACATTTTCTAAATAACAGTTAAATTAACAGAAAATATAATTTAATCAGGAAAGAACAGAATATTTGTATATAAATCTTTTTTTTTTTAAATAACTAAATACCGCAACAGTTAAACACAAATATCAGAATAAATAAATTAATAAATATATATATATATATATATATATATATTTATATTTGTTTATTTATTTATAAAAGTAAGTTTTCGAAATACAAATATAAAACATATTTATAAAAGTAAATTTTCGTATAATAAATAAAATGGAACTTTGCTTTTTTTTATAAAGTTCAAAATATACATATTTTAAATGGGCATTCAAACCCATACACAGGCGGTACAACCGCCACCCGGCCGTGGGCAGTCTACGGACTGCGCACGGTAGTACTTCGGACTGCTGTGGACAGTCCGCAGACTGTAGCACAGTCTGGCGGCAGGGGTAGAGGGTACGGGCAAGGCCGACCCCCCCCCCCCCAACAGCCTATATTCATATATAAAATCAACACAACAAAATAAAATAATTAAAAGTATGGTGCCGACGAAAATGAATGACGAATTTTCAATAAAATTAATTTTCGTTCAACATTTCATATGTTTAAAAATATATGTATATATATATATAAATATATACACACACACCCAGGGGTTTGAACATGTCAAGAAAAATAGAGAACAGATAATTACTGTATATATTCAATTTACTGTGCATGTTTGAAATAAAAAGAGAAATGTTTTATAAATATATGTATGGACCAAAATATCACAACCCAAATATCTATTGAACACAAATTGCCTTTAAACAACTATGCATATAAATGAAACGAAATTACAATTCTACTGTTCATTTCCAGATTGCAAAACAAACCCCTTTTTTATAAACAACCACAACCCAGAAACCCCAGAAATTTCATTAATCAAATAACAATTCCCAATTTCTGGTTAAACCTTCTTGAATTGAACCATAACCCCAGTAGATTTTTCTTTCTACAATTATTTAATTTTCAATCCCTAAATATAAATTTCACACACCGAAAGCAATTCCTATTTAACAGAAAATAAACAATTAACCAGAATAGAACCTGGCGTCCTACGCTTGCAGCAAACTATAGAAGCCTTGCCCCTCTTGCTACACTATTTCTTTGCTGCAAATTCTTCCAGCAATAGATCCAAATCTTCCTTCCTCTTCACCAATTTCTCCAAAAAAAATAGAAAAGAACTAAGGCAGAAAAATGATTGGAAAAAGAATTTCTCCAGCATTTGAACAAACTCCCCTCAAACAAAGAGAAACTCTTAATAAATTCCATGCCCAAAAACCCTTTCAATTCATCTTCTCATGAATACCAGAGGTCATATTTCAAGAAATAAAATCAAATAATATTTAACCTTAATTTCTTTTGTTACCTTTTTCCATATTTCATTTCCATTTTTTTTAAATTTTTTTATGCATTCAATTAAAACTAAATAAATTCTAAATCCTCAAACATGAACTTTTTATTTAATTAAATATATATGTATATATATATATCTTTCCATAATACTTTACTAACTAATTACTTTCATATTAAATAATTAAAATCAACCATTGAGAGACTCAAAATAAATAAAATATTTTTACTACTACTACTAACATTTATCCATTGCCTTATTTACTTATTATTTTATGTTTTTATTTTATAAATTACTTAATTATTTAAATCACAATGTAAAACCATACCCACATTACATAATTCATAAAATCACAATGACATACACGGACCAATACAACAATGAATATGACCAAGACGCACAAACCAAGAAGATACAAAACTGTTGACGCCTTGGTGCGGAGTTACTTTTCATGTCACCTTAATTATTCAACTTCCTGCCGTTGGGTTGGTTCAATGCTCGCCCAAACCTATCGAAATAGGTGGAATCAAGTCTTATTCCTGCAAAGTCTGCATCCAACAAGGTGATATACAACATATATACATATAACCAATTTCAAAGCATCGTGAGAAGGATTCGCAGTGTAGCAGGGCGCTCACGAATGAGTGATGCTACCTGTCCCCTCATCAAAACATATCATAATATAAAGCATTATAAAATTTAGATTAAGTTGCATTAATATCAGCAATTACTATTTTCTAGTATACTGAATTCTAGAAATTTTCATCAAACGATCATATCAAAATATCATCATAAGAATCATGGCATCATAAGAGCATATAATCAATAATAGTCTATGCTACTACATCATGATATCAACAGTACCATCCAAATCACAATGTGCCAAACAAAACCACAGAGAATGTCAAAAATCAAACAGTAGCATGAGGGGTATTACATTGAAGGTTGGCAGTGTATTCATGTTGGTACTAATCTGACACTTGGTCATTTTTCACTATGTGTTTCCATCAATGGCCAAGGGGGAGATTGTTGGCAAGAGACACTGCATATGTCATTTGGTGTTGTCATTGATGGCAACCCTATTCAATGATTCAATCCGCACATTAGTATTTGATTGTACTAGAAGTCAGATTGAAGTTTAGTGATTAACTGTCAAGCTAGAATAGAGCATCCTACAGAGTTGTGTTCATCGATTCATATGCAATTTTATGTTATCATTTTGAGTTGTAGATCTCGAGGAAGGTCATTTGGTGTATGAACTATGTTATCCTTGAATCTTAGAGCCTTGTATCAATTAGTGTGCAAGTTAGAAGATCCGGTTGATTATTTTTCAATTTAACGGTGTAAAAAGGCCAACTTGATGATTGAAGTGTGTTGTGGATCTTTGAGGAGTAATTTTTTGAAGTGTTTTATGTTCAAGCATGTCAATTTGGGTCCTCACTATGTTGTGGCCGACTTTGGTTGGTGCACATTGAAAATTACTTGTGGATTGAGCCGACAATTTGTAAATATTTTATATTTTGTTGAAGCCAACATATGGTTGATGTAATTCCTAATTGCGGATATATATAAGTGATTGTTTATATCATTTTGGTGTGTTGTTGTGTGTTGCGATGTGATGTGGAATTCAGAAGCATTGTAGAGCGATTATGAACAGTTTCACTTGTGTAGAAAATTATTTGTGGTCCGAATTAAAGCAGACAGAGTAGAAGAGTAGAATCAGACAAAAGGTCAAGAATGCGATTGATGTGCTTAACTGGAACTATAATTAGGAATTAGTAGGTGTTATTCTCTCAGTTCAAATCTTTTGGATGTCATCCAAATCTTTTGTAAGATAGTGAGTCTTCCTTTTGTATTTGAGCAGTGAGCTCTAGGAATTGTTCCTGAATGCATGTGCATTCCTTTTGTAAACACTTATATTTGAGTATACTCATATTGTGGATTGACCTCCATTGTGGTTTTTCCCCTAACAGGGTTTCCACATAAAAAATTCTTGTGTTATGGTGTTGTGGTTGATTGCTTTGTGTTCTTGCATCTTACTTTTGGTTCAAGGTCATAAGTGGTTTAAAGATTAGATTAATAAAGTTAAATTTTGTATAAAACTAATTCACCCCCCTCTCAATGTTCCTTGATTCCAACAAGATTTTGGTGGTGGTAGGTGCTAAATGGGTGAAGGGTAAGGGCTCTATGGTGAAGAAAAACTTGAAGAGTGGTAGGGATAAGGGCTAGGAGGTTATTACAGTGGTTGAGGAAATGAATGGAAATTAGAAGATCAGGGTGTTATTGCAATTGTGGGAGAGAATCTTGAGAAGTTGATGGAACTGAATGAGGATTTTCAAGTGAACAAGGCTAGTAAGGAAATTGTGGATTTAGATAAATCCCCCGTTGTTGCTGAGAAAGGGACCATGAAAACTCTAGGTACTATGAGCAAAGGTAAATCTAAAATGTATACTCAAGGTGACATACACTAGGAGGTTTAACCTAAGGGATTAGATAGCTTACCAAATCAAACTATCAACTGTGAGAAGGATGATATTAGTGTTTTCATGAGGATGGTGAAAGATAGGAATGGGTTTCTTTTTAAACTTTATAAATGGCTCTTTTTTGAAGTGAAATAGATAAACATCAAGTTAAGATAGCAAGATGGAGGTGATTGTGTATAATCAGATCAAGGAAATGAATGTAGCCCTTAATAGGGTTGCTGATAATGCAATAAAATTAAGGAGAGATCATGAATCCAAATTTACTTCTCTTGAGAAGATGATTAGTAAGATTCATGATGACATGAAGACTCTAGTGCAAGTTAGTGAAGATTCCCAACAAAATCATGTGTAGGGGTTGACTTTGTTGAATGAGAAGGAACAAAAATGGATGTGGGAATGAATCATTAATGGGATTAATGCTAATGAAATGGAGGATGATGGTCTAAGGGTGGGTGTGCTAAGGGTATAACTATTGATCCTAGCATTCAGACAAGGAGCAAGATGAAGAAAAATATTTTGATTTCTACTAGAGAATTGGTAAATGTTGTCAAGATGCATGAGTAGGTCACTCATGGGGACTTGGAAGCAACAAAGATCTTAAAGAACCTACAGTAGTTTCTTGCTGTTGTCTATTTTTTGTTGTTTGTTTGGTGATGGTATGTTGTTGTATTTGTAAATTTTCATCTTAGTGGAAATTTTTTTTCCTTTAGGGCTGTTTTTTTTCCTTTTCTTATCTTTTTAGCATTCTATTTCTTTCATAAAGGGTTTTAGTGCCCCTTCAAAACTTGTTTATCTATTAATAAAATCCAAATCAATATTATTTTTAATATAAATTAAATTATATAAAATTTCTATAATGTGTAGCAACTATTTTGTGACGTTTAGAAATTATATTTTTTAATGAACAATGGATTCTTTAAAAAGAGAGGTTCTTTAAGATCCTTTCTATTTTATAATGTACACCTTCTCTTTATATAAGAGATCATATATCATCCTTCACCTTTAGAGAACTATTTCTTTATACAAACCAACATTTGAAAGGGTCTTTATTAGTTGGAATGTACATCATTTGATTTTAATAAGGCTTTAGATAAATTCATTTGAAGAAGAAGAAATATAAAGGTTGACAACCATCTTCATCGTGGGAATCCATTAAATCTTTTTTGAAGTAAAAGATTTGGGGGATTCTATTGGGGGTTTGACACTAAGATAAGAAGTGTAAATATTACAATATAACGTTTAAGCTAAAAAATCATAATGGTCTCAAAGATTGGTATGTATAAAATGATATTTTACAATTAATGATGAATCATAGTTAAAAGGTTAGTTCTAAAGGAGCACAAAAAATCACTATACACTTAAAATTTTGAAACAAGAATAGAAAGACAAATATATAACCAAGAGAATTTAATAAACACATCAATGCTTCATTCTAGAAGAAGCATCATCACCCCATCTAGAAAATTATTCAACTTGCACCCTACTACCTTGCTGACCCACTTCCACCTAAGGCCTCCTCATAGTCACATCTAATGAGAGCAAGTGGATGTATTGGAAAACCTATGTACATTATTGTGTATGATGAGTAGAATCCATATATTAAATAAGAATATTAAAACCATTGGAAACCTTAATGTTTCTGTGAATGGTTAATCATTAGACCCTCAATGACTTTGTCAATGTCATTGTAGTAGGCTTGTAATGAACCAATTTTACCTCTTGCAACTCAGACTTCCCATCAAATCCAACCTTTCTCTAACAAAAGTAGTATCCAATTTAATGTATGGTGAGTCCTTCTCCATAAAAATTACCACATAAATGATACCATTAATACAAGTACTTGAGCATGGAAATGGAGAGCCAACAAGGAGAAAATTGGTCATTTTTTATCCTAAAATTAGTTAAAACTAAACTTCAATGATTAATTCAAGATGCCTATACCTAAGGTTTGAAGATCTAATAAAAATTATTGCTTAGAATCTAGTTTCTAAACTACTATTTTAAAAGTATATGGCAAAGAATAAGAAGCTCAAACATTAAGAGCACATAAAAGTGGTCATATTTCCATCATAAAATATAACATAGAATTAACTTTTCTTTTCCCTATTTTTTTATCTTTGTTAAATATTTCCTAAATCCCTTCAATGGAGAGTTTGCTAAGATCATATAGTATTTTATATATATTATTTGTTAATTTTTAATGAATATATTATTTTAATTAACTTTTTAAGTGGACCAATGTTGAAAAACTAAAAAATGAGCCCACTTCACTCTTAAATTTGAGAGAAAAGTTAAAAAAAAAAAAAAAAGGATTTTTCAAAGTGTATAGAATCTAGCATAGACAATCCCACAATAGTGTGTATGACTTTTTGGTCTAAGTGAAACATCAAAATCAACATATTAAACTAAATCTTCAAAAAAAAATTATCACCTATAGCAACTAAACTATCAAGAATTTAAAGATGATGTGAACTAGTACTTTTAAGATTTATGTGTAGATTATAAGCATATATTTTTAATTTTTTTAAAATTATTTATAAAATAAATTTTATTGTTTTTAATACCTTATTTTTTATAGTTAATAATATTATTGAAAAGTGACATTTATTCCATAATGCATTTTTTTTTGACAAAAAGGATAAATTATAAATTTTTAAAAATAGGTTGATAACACCAATATCTAGTGAACACATATTTTTTTATTATATATTTTATTTATTATGAATTTTTGATGTGAACTTAATTATAATTTGTAAAATATTTATTCTATAATGAAGACATTTTTCTATCTATCCCAATTGATTTTTTTGTTGAAAAAAAAACATCATTATGACGCAAAGAGATTGAAAGAAAAAACTCTTTTTTATTTCTTATAGATATGTGGAACATAGAACCTGATGCTTGGGAAAAATATTGTGTGTAGTAGTAAATAGAAAATTAATATAATAATAAAACTAAAAATATTTAAATTATAAATTTTTGAAAGCTTACTCTAAGGACTACATTCCTACAAAATTTCATGTCGTAGTGACTCAGTTTGAGAGTCCAACCTAGGGTTTAAAACATGAATTTACTTAGAGAATTGTGTGACTAGAACCTAGGAATGACATCCATAGGAACTTCGTTCAAAGGTTCTTCAAATGAAGATCCTTTGGTCAACCCCAAAACTATTTAAAATATTTTTAAATATAAAAAATGCTTTGAAATTAAGGTCATATTTGAATGAAGGTATACCTTCATTCAAAGGTGATTTCCATGCAACTTTTAAATGAAGGCACCTTCGTTCAAAGAAAAAACTTTGAAAAAAAGTGATTTCCAAATTTCTTGTCATGTCTCATGCATTTTAATATCCCACGATCAGGACACAATATTTTGGTTTAGACACACACACACATACATATTTAAAATTTAGATTAATATATAATACACATGTCTATGCAAATGAAGAAATTAATAATATTAGTTAATGATCAAAACCTTAATATATTTATATTTAAGAAAAATACATGGTTAGAAAGCTTAAATGTATTAGTTTAAATATGATTATTTCACATCTATTTAGTGTATCACCCTTTTTAGGTTGACCCATTCACATTACTTAAGTACCCACTTAGGTAATTTTAACATTTTTTCCCACTCTATGTGGTTGAGACACATGTACTCACCTTTCGAAACACCTATTGCATTCACACTTTACACATTTTCACACTTTTCATATGAACATACATGTGTTACACCTTTAGAGGGGTAGCCAAGTGTTCAATCCTACCTTCCTACCTCCTTTAGCTTGTCTATATATGCAAGAAACTCATTCTACATTCACACTATTCATATTATTGATAGGCATGTTTTGTGTTCACTGTTTCACTAGTGTAAGGGTATCTTCATGTTGTATTTAGAGCCATAATTAGACATCCCTTCCCTAATCAAGGTGAATCTATCAATTATCCCTATCATTGAAGTTTCATACAACCAAAAAAACATCACCACTAAGTCTGAAAGATCCAAGAATAGAAAATGACCTTTCATTTAGTGAATTTTGGAAACTTTTAAAGTTTAAATTATTTTCACCTTTGTACCTTACTATACGATACAAAATTGATACAAATCCATAAGAAACCATATAATTACATACAACCAAACAAAAATCACCACTAAGTCTAAAAGATCCAAGAATAGAAAATGGCCTTTCATTTAGTGAATTTTGGAAACTTTTAAAGTTTAAATTATTTTCACCTTTGTACCTTATTGTATGATACAAAATTGATACAAATCCATAAGAAACCATATAATTCCATAATATATGGATTATTTTAATTTATATTTTTTTGTAGACTCAGGTCAAATCACTTTTTGCCCATCTACCATTTTGGGTCAAAATTCAATTTTGTAGGTAATTTTTATGGCCTATTTGGCATGTTTGTAGGATTTCCATCACCTATTTTTGTATGTAAGTGGTCATATTTGAGTTTCATACAAATCATGCTAGGAATTTTAGGCATCATGACTATTAGTGGTGACTATAAAGGTGAAACATGTGTGGATGATGAAAATTTGAATAAAAAATATCAAAAATGTAAAACTCACACTCTTACAATCATGCAATGAAGCTAAATACCTTGTCTCAAAATATAGAATTTAGATAACAAGAAAATTCATCATAGCTAATATCTTGATTTGCTCCATTATTGGTTTCTCTTCAAAGTAGCAAAATATGAAAGAATAATATTGATATTAACCAATGATAATGATAAATGTTCAAAGATAAATGATACCCATGCTTGATAATGATAATGATAAATGATTGATAATGCTTGATAATGCTTGATAATGCTTGAACACTTGAATATTTGATAGTGATAAGAGTGCTAGAGAGATTTTTGATAATAAAAGTGTTAAGGGATATGAATGTTAATGAAAGTTTCTTATTTATATGCTTCACTTAATATTTGATCATGGTGGAGATTAATTTGCAAGATCAATGGATAGGAAAATTCAAGATAGGGAAAAACCAAAAAATTTTAAATTTGATGGAGGGGAAGCTTAGAATAAATAAATAAATAAATAAATTTAATTCAAAATGATAGTTGGAGAAATAGATAAATATTAATTTATTCACTTTAGAAGAACATATGCAATTTAAATAAATTATTTTTAATTTATTTGAAAAAGGAGTGTTAGCTAATTGAATAATTTTTAAAATTTTTTTAATTATATATAGGAAAATATTTAATTTAAATCATTTTTTTTAATTTATCTAAAAGATGAGTGTTAGCTAATTAAATAATTTTTGAAAATTATTTAATTATAGAGGACCAAAGATAAATTTAAATTTAATTTTAATTAATCTTAGAGGGAAAATGATAAGAGATGAATTAATTAAATGTAGAGGAGGGGGACCAACTGCTCAGGACCCCAAGTCATGGGAGGGTCTAGAACAATGAGCTGCCCTAATCTACCTCATGCTAAGGGATTTTCTACGATAGGTTTGATGTTTTAAGAGGGTGAAAAGGAAGGGAAATTGGTCTACCTCTCTCCTCCTATCAATCTGAGAGGTTTAGGAAGTTAGGTGAGAAAATTCCTAAGTTTGGACTACAACTTAGATAGCTCTTTACCAAAGCACTCCAGTGCAAAAGATGGATAACAACATGGTGCACAGACATCCCAATCGAGGATTGGCATCTGTATAGACAAAAGTGTCAAGTACAACTGAAACTTGGAAAGAACTTACTAACGACTTGACTAGTATAATTTGATATGATGAAAAAAAATAGAAAATAGCTAAATGAATGAAAGAAGAAGAAGAATATAATTCAATGATGCTAACTTAGATTTTGACGAGAGAAAAGGCAGTAGATATCCAACTTATGGTCAATCTAGCCTCCTGCAAGCTCCACATGAATTAAATACCTACACACAATAAAATGAGAAAAAATGTTGGGCTATTTCGGGGCTTGTTGTAGTCAAACCCCTATTTTATTGTTCTTAGGTCTCCATGGATAGCCAGAATAGAAATGATAGAGAAAGTATGATAAATAAGTTTGTAGAATTGAGTGTGATCAAGAAAATGTGAAGAATATCAAGAGAGATTCAACAAGATCCATTGAATGAATGAGATAGTGTTTTGAAGATGAAAGGGAAGCCAAAGGATTCATTTGAGGTTGGTTGAAGGGGAATAGGCGTTATGCTTCATCAACAATGGAGAAGTGTAACACCTCTATAGATTCTAGAGGTGGGAATCTTGTCAAGATGACAATGCACCATGAAGACGTCAATGTGCCACACTCACATCCTTGATACAAATTCCCCCACTGACATTATAGACAACTGCCAAATGGATGGAGAGTGGATGGAGGATGTGGAATAACATCATTGGGCTTGATTTTTATAAGGTAAGGGGTGTGAATGCAGAATTTGCAAGGGGTGAAGATTCATTCCATTACATTTTCCCCTCCCTTTAGCAAGCATAAGTGTCAGTGAATGCATGATAAAGTAGAGAAAAAGTTGAGAAATGTATACCTGAACCATTGAGGAAGTAGACCACAATTTTACACACATGAATGCTCAGGAAGAGGAGATGCCTCCATAGGTAATCGGTCCTAAGTAGAGTTTAACAAAATGTGCCATAGGCCCATGGACCTATGGAAAGGTGAACAAAAGGCTCTGCAAATGCTCGGTCCTATAGAGTTGAACGAAGAGATCCTAGAAGATAAAAGTGCTTTACAAGTCCTTAGACTTGCAAAGGAGGCACCCCAGGTGCTTGGTCTTGAGGGAAGCCTAATGTGAGAGGGTCTACAGAGTCTAATGGGACCTTACAGGTGCTTAGTCCTACAAGGAAATCTCAAGGTCCTCGGATTTCCAAGCTTGATTGAAAAAGTAGCTTCATAGGTCATGCAAAGCAACATGTTAATATGTAGAAAAAACATGTTATATAGAAAAAAGCCATATAGGTAGACACATAGTCATGTAGGAAATAAAAAACTGAAGGAGAAGCTTTCAAACGGGTCCACTTAATGGATGCTCTATTTGAAAATTGATAACATTTGGGTATGTGCAGGATCATGACAGGCCAAAAAGTGGCAATATGATGGGTATGTGGCTGACGACCTTTTTTTTACCCAAAATTGATGAAATGGAAAGGGTTTTTAAAGGAGATTATGAGATTTCCACCAATATAAATTATGCTTTACTTTGAATTTAATAATTAATTATTATTCATTTTCTATTCAAGTTATGACTAAAGTCCTAATTGATAGACTGATTGAAAAACATCTATAGCTTTCAAACAGTATCACATTTTTTGAATCCAAAACATGTGTCACATTCTATGCTTTGCATACTATAGGATTAAAAAAATAAATTGAATTTCATGAAGTTTTGACCAAGTTAAGGTGGTTAGACATACAAGTTTTTAATATTTTTTAAAAGTTCTAATATAAAAATCATAATTAATTATTCACTTGGAAAAAAATTACAAAAAAATATGCATCACATCTGGACATGAGTCCTCTACTTATATCTAAAATATTGTAAAAAATAATTATCATTTTATTGTGATTAGGGTGGGCAGACAAACACCTACTTCTTATTTTTTCTCTGAAATTTAAGTACCACTACATTGAAATTTCAAATTTTCACCAAATAGATTTTTTTTTTACAAACCTAGTAGTTTAGAAACTACATTCAATTTTCTAAAAATTCTATTCTTACATATTTTTGAAATAATATAGATAACTTATTCAAATTTTTACATCAAGTTGCCTAACTCTAATTTTTCTAATTTTTTTGCCACTTAATGGGCCTATTTTTTCCATGATGATCCTGCACATACCCAATTTTTACCAATGATTCTAGCATCAAGGAATCCTTTTGAAAGATTTCTTTCATCAAGGAATTTGAAAAAGCACTCCCTTCTCGAAGGCAAGTTTTCAAATTCTATCTTACGAATCTGTGATGAAAGAAAGATTATACTAGGGATCCTTGTTGGAGAATGTGATTTTTGAAAAATAAAGGATTTTTAGTGAGGGATTCATTGGGCACTGAATACACCTTTTTAAAAATTTAAGCAGTATGATAGCCGCCCCTTAGGATGGTGCATGATACACAAAGGCACATGACATCCCAAGAAGAAAAAAGAAAGAATAAAAGTGATGGTGTGGTCTATGAAACATGATGAGATGTAACTGGTTATGGTAATGTTGTCACACACGCAATGGACAACACATTTGCACCACAACATCACAAAACAAGTGAAGAAGAGAGAAATATAAAAATAAAGTGTTGGTTCTCTAAATTGATAGATCCACTAAATCCTAGATGTAAGCCACACTTCAAGATCGAACCTAATGTGGGATTTGGACAACTGACAGGAAATGAGATTGAAATTCATTTCCCCTACACTTCAGGCTATGTAGGACCTAGGGGGTGACCCTTTAGTAACATCTAAAAATTCAAACACACACTAAATAGGATATTGCTTAACAGATGATGCTCTCACAAGAATATGCTGAGGAACATAAAATATCACTCAACATTGGCTAAGACATTGGGTGAATTTCATTAATCAGAATGGAGAACATGGAAGATACAAATACTCATAAAACAAAATTGAAAGGTTTGAATTGATTAATAATTTGGGACCAAACTAGAAACAAAAGATGCATAAAGATTCACCAATGCCAAGAAGAGGGCTACAAAGTCATATAACCAACACTTCATCCTAAAGTGTTAAACATGTTTTGAAGATCTTTGAAAATGTTGTTACATTATGACAACAAGACCATTGAAGCTTTATCATATGATCATTCTTAGAAATCCACATAGAAACATAACACTCTTGTTACATATTTTGAAGCAATTACTCCATTCTTTGAACAATAGGCAATAAAAAATGTAGTTGACATTCATTAAAGAAATTACATCATTCTCTGAACATAAAGAAATAACAATTGCAACTCAAATGCAACAAATGTGCATGAAAAACCCAGATAATCTTTGATTATTGAATTCAAAAGAGTATTACATTTCAGCCATGGAGACAATCACATAATAAAATATAAAGATGAAGCTCAATTCAGAACACAATAACACTTTATATTAGTGACTAATAGTCATACTTCACCCTAGCTTTACAATTTAACTAGAGCTTCTATCTGCCTTGCAGAACTTTTAGAAAATGGAACCCCTTACAATGAGAAGAGAAGAGAAGAGAAGATAAAGAAGAAGAAACAACCCTAAAATGCATCCACAGTTGACAACTAGCAGCTTGATCTCCATCTGATCTTTAATAGGAAAAAGCCTCTCTCTTCTCTCTTCCTTTGCAGTAACAACTTTGCCTTTGCTCTTTACTCACTCTTGATTCTTCAACAGCCAATTCACCTTCCATGAAAAATCAACACTATTTTTACCCCTGTAGTTGAGAAAAACATCTGCTCCATGAAAGCCTTTTAATTTTCTCCCTTTTATTTAGTTTTGTACAAAAACTCCCAGCAAAAGAGACCTTTGTTTATGAAGCGAATAATAAATTCACTTTACCCATGCTCTTCACTTTTCATCCTCAATTAAAATATTTGTTTTTTAAATATTTGAGGGCTTTTAATATTACATTATCAGGAAAAAATAATTTTACCCAAGTCCCTCTTTACATTTTATATCCAAGCAAATGTCCCAAAATCTTCCCGTGCCTCCACTCACATTTCATATTTAAAATATTTTACCTTTTCACTATTGCCTGTTAAAAATGAAAACCCCATAATTATCGGGCAACATTTAGCATTAAAATTTTAATGCTTTGGCCTTTGAAATATTTTCTTAAGAAAACCAAGAATTTATCACCCAACAAGATGCAATTTTTAAATTTTTAATATTGGCCAAGTTTTTAATGTTTAAATATTTTATCGGGCTTATACAAATCTTTTCCATCCCCTTCATTCCTTCACGAGACCCACCAAACCTTTCTCTTCAGTAGCTCATTGTGCATTGTGGGTTTAATCTAGAGACTGGAGATGGAACTCATGATGAGCAATGATGGGCACACAAACTTAACCATTGGGCATCCCTAGTTTTCTTCTCCCCTTCCACTTCAAACTGGTAATGGGCAATATGCTGTGAGAATAATTTGGTTGGTTCAAAAAAAATTTATTAACAAATAAAAACTTATCCTTCACGTGAGCACTTGGGGTACTATGTGGGCCATATTTTGAGGAAAGAACAACCAATAACATCCCATTGCTACCCCACAAGCCATCACTGGTTTGTTTTTATCCACCCTCTCCAAAGTAGCGTCTTGCGATGGAGAGTGCCAAAAAATTTCAAAACTATGGAAAAAGTTTCAAACCTTCCCTTTGCTGGTGAACATTAAATGAACCTGTCCAAAATGGAGTACCATTGTTGGGAAATATTGCATCGCTTATTTCCTCCATTTTCATTCAGAATTGGCAATGGGCGGTGAGTTTTGTCATGCAGCCATGAAAGCCATGAAAATGACCTCTAGACCAATTAGAAGTAAGAATTAAACTTGCTTGTCCTCCAAAACATTTGAAATGATTTTTATGTTTTCCCTAAATGCCCCTTTATATTTGCAAAAAATTTAAAATATTAACACTTGAAACTTTAGAAAAATTTGTGACTTCTAATTATGCCTTCAGGCTATTTGGAGAAAATTGATTGCATAGAAATAGGGACACCTAGAACCATGAATTTTTGCACAAGATCGTCATCAATTATTTACAAAAAACCCATTTCCTCAAAATTTTCCCAACCTTTAAAATTCAAGTACCTCCTTTGTAAACTAGTCCTCGGGTCATGTTCGCCGCAACAAAAGTTCATTAAAATAATGTATCAAATGACCTCCGTTCTTGATGAAAATGGAGCTTTAGAGGTTTTAGACCAAGAAATGAAATGGGTTGTCCTTATATTTGCAAAATTTAACACTTTCCATAACATCATTTTTGGCCTTGTTGTAATCAAAAAATGATTAAATAACCCATTAGAACTTATCCTAGAAGCCTGAAATTGAGTAGGCATGTATACATTTGACCCAAGAATGTAGTACTATAGATTTCTTAGTATAAGGGATCCCAAGGTGAAAGATATTAATCAAAAAATTTGCTCACTCAGGCATTTCTACAACTGTATCTATTCAAAACCAATGAAAGCTCACCAAGTCACCTATTTGAAAAAATATCAAACCATCTTCTAGGGGGCTGCCAATGGAAACACAAGCTCATTTAGATACACTGAGTATATGTGAAAAGGGTATTTTCTTCAATCATCGTTCTTTGCAAAATATTAGGGGTCAAAGTTGACCACCTTGAAACATTGTTAGAAATGCAGATGTAAAATTAAACAAACTGCATCTGCTTTTGATCTCGAAAAAATAGCAAATCAGATCATGAGGTTCTAAAACCAAACTAGGGAGAATATGAATATGGGGAGAATGGAGAGCAACAATCCATTCATCATGACAATCATATAGTTGCAAAATATAAGCTCAAATGGGAGGCCACTTCATAAAACTAAGAGTTCACAAAATCTTAGAAAAGTTTCAAAACCCTCTAGCTTCGCTTTTCAAAACACTATCAAAACACATTATTGGGAGCTAAAAACTAACATGCATGTTCATATATGTCACATGAGTGTGTCTACCTAGGGGTTTGGCTTGAAAATCAACAAGCTCCAAATTATGATCCTCCAAAGTAGGTCACTTGGGTAGATTTTTCAGAGGCACTTTTGAGTGTAAAAAGGAAAAATTTTCAATATGGGCACTGTGAATTTGAAATTCACCATGCTCCCTTCAGGTTTTATTTTTGGCTAAGTACTGTCCCATGCCTTCAACACTTTTTCATCGGCCCCCTTTTTTGGTTGTCACTGCGACTTTTGCCACGTGTCTACTCATCGCACTTCAAAGGAATTTTCTCCTCGTTCTATCAGCCCCCGAAATGCTCCCATGTGTCATCACTGCGAGTGATTTTGATCACTTTCTTTCGTGTCTACAGTAAGCATATGCTTGCTACGTGTCCTCTCTGCGCAAGCTTTTGGCGAAGGAAGGAAATATCAACTGCGGGCTGCCAGGTGCTTCCACGCATCTCTTTAGTGCACACTTCTTCAACGCAAGGGATGAAGTAGACTATGAGCTACAGGATGCTGCAACATTTTATAACCTCTTATCCTGAAGGGTGACACTTGTCTGCACGAGACTTTGTTGTACCACTACCATCAATCATAGGGGATACACCTAAATTGGGGGAGACCAAATGTTGTGTCTCAAATATTTTCTGTTACAATGGCTGAGGGAAATAATTGCCTCTACATCATTGCTTTGATTTTGAATCTTTTCAGTTGTTGCTTTCCAAGCAATAGAAGGCTTGTTATAAATATTGCTCTTTGCTTCAGGGGAAGGGTTCCTAGTTCTACGGTTCCATTTCAAGGGTTCCAATATTTTAGGTTACAAGTTTGGAGATCGTATACTATTTCACCAGTTTTTTAGAATCATAGGATTTTTGGAGAGACTAGGCCTTTGTATTTTTTAGATTATTGCAAGAACTCATAGACTGTGCCATTGTTTGGCCTCTCTGTTTCTCATGGTATTGATAAAATCTATGTTGTGCCATTATTGTTTCAATGGTTTATTTGTTGTACCTCTATAATTTGAATGCAAGTTTGTTGGTTTAGATCATGTCTTCTAACTATTTTTAGTAAATGCGTGTGATTATTATTTTATGTCACTGAATGAATTGTTTATTGTTGCAATCCTTATTTTTTGTTATTCTAGGACATGGTTAATTGCTAAGTAGACCCTTAGACTATATCCAAAAGATAGGTTTATCGTGCCTTTCATATAAATTATGGCATATCACATTAGTCAGATTCTTTATTTTATATTTGATTTTGTTTCCCATTTCAAAACCCCATTCATAGAAGAAGTCAGCTTCTTTAAAAATCCAGAGGTCACTTAGTTTAGCGCAATAGGTCCCCCATAAACTGAGTTTCCCACAAAGGGTTGTTACCTTGCCAATTTTTGGCATCAACAATTTTTTTTTCCTGGCATGCTTGGTGGGACTGAGCTTAATGAATCAAATTTTCAGAGGGGTGAATGAGCCATCAACCTATTACTAGGTCCTAAACAACAAATAATCCTAATTTATTAGTACCACCATTAGGGACAGTACAACTCGTGACCCAATTAGTAAACATTTCACTTCCAACGTTCCACTTCCTCCTCCCTTTCCACTTGCCATGTTGCCTGCCGCTAACAGAAATTATGTGGCATGAGATGCTAGAAGTCCTCTTGTTGCACTAGTAGCACCTATTGTTTGGACCACTATCCTAGTTTCCGCCCTAAAGTCCATACCTAAATTCACTGGACGGGTATGTGCAAGATCATGATGGGCCAAAAAGTGGTGATATATGGGTATGAGTAGGGTATGTGGCTGATGAATTTTTTTATCCAAAATTAATGAAATGAAAAGGGTTTTTAAAAGAGATTCTCAGCTTTCCACCAATATAAATTATGCTTTACTTTGAATTTAATAAATAATTATTGATTTTCTATTTAAATTATGACTAAATTCTTGATTGATAGGCTGACTGAAAAACATCTATAGATTTCAAACGATATCACATTTTTTGAATCCAAAATATGTGTCACATTCTATGCTTCGCATACTATAGGATTAAAAAAAATGAATTTCATGATGTTTTAACCAAGTTAAGGTGGTCAGACATACGAGATTTTATATTTTTTTAAAAGTTGTAATAAAAAATTCATAATTGGGTATGTGTAGGATCATGATGGGCCAAAAACTGGCAATATGTAACTGATTTGATGGCCCATGTGGTTGACGACCTTTTTTTTACCCAAAACTGATAAAATGAAAAGGGTTTTTAAAGGATATTCTTAGCTTTCCACCAATATAAATTATTCTTTACTTTGAATTTAATAAATAATTATTATTCATTTTCTATTTGAATTACAACTAAAGTATTAATTGATAGACTGATTGAAAAACATCTATAGCTTTCAAACTGTATCACATTTTTTGAATCTGAAACATGCATCACATTCTATGCTTTGCATACTATAGGATTAAAAAAAAAATAAAAAATTATGAAGTTTTGACCAAGTTAAGGTGGTCAAACATACAATTTTTTATATTTTTTAAAATTTGTAATAAAAATTCATAATTAATTATTTACTTGGAAAAAAATTACAAAAAAATATGCATCACATCGGGACATGAGTGCTCTACTTATATCTTAAATCTTATAAAAAAATATTATCATTTTATTGTGGTTAAAGGGTGGTCAGACAAACACCTACTTCTTATTTTTTCCCTGAAATTTAAGTACTATTGCATTGAAATTTCAAATTTTCACCAAATAAATTTATTTATTTTTAAAATAAACCTAGTAGTTTAGAAACTACATTCAATTTGCTACAGATTCTATTCTTACATATTTTTGAAATAATATAGATAACTTATTCAAATTTTTATGTCAAGTTTCCTAATTTTGATTTTTCTGAATTTGTTGGCACTTAAGGGCCTATTTTTTCCATGATGATTCTGCACATACCCAATTAATTATTTACTTGGAAAAAAATTACAAAAAAATATGCATCACATCGGGACATGTGTCATGTACTTATATCTAAAATCTTATAAAAAAATATTATCATTTTATTATGGTTAAGGTGGTCAGACAGACACCTACTTCTTATTTTTCCCTGAAATTTAAGTACTACTGCATTGAAATTTCAAATTTTCACCAAATAGATTTAAAAATAAATAAATAAACCTAGTAGTTTAGAAACTACATTCAATTTACTATATATTCTATTCTTACATATTTTTGAAATAATATAGATAAGTTATTCAAATTTTTATGTCAAGTTTCCTAACTTTGATTTTTCTAAAATTTTTTCCACTTAAGGGCCTATTTTTCTGTGATGATCCTGCACATACCTAGAGATGGCTCAAGAACATCATCCAAACATTTGCAATATGTTGTGGATGTATGCCTAGTACATGGAGTTACAACCCAAAATGTGGCATTAAGGTTGCTTGCCACCTCTTTGAGGGGAAAGGCACTAGATTGGTACTAAACATTACAAGAAAATACTATCAGTACCTAGGATGAGCTTGGGGAGCCTTTCTATCAGAGGTTATTGAATGAAGGAGATCGATCATCGCTAGATTATCAGCTATTGGTCATAAAGTGGGCCTCACACAAAACCATGGCTAACTTCAATGCTCAGTTCCATACAAGCTGACAGAGGATTCAAGTTGATATCTGCCCGCCGCCAAATCTAGCATTCATTTTCTACCTGAAGGCCATCAATCTCGACATCTCAATGATGATCCAGTCTCTAGGTGGAACAACAGTACTGGGCGCATATAGCATCATTGTTAAAGTGGAGAACAATTTGATAGATGTCGGGAAGTTTCCACCTTGGCCCATCATCCCCATGTTTCTAGAAATGTCGATTCCTACTCAAGAGATGCTTTCTACCAGTGCACCGGCTCCTCCCCAATCCATATACAAATATCTTAGTGCACCCCAAAATGTTGCCTCTACATCCGGCTCTTCAAAGGAGGAGATGAGAGAATTCAAGGAGATGTTATAGACTATTGTCAATGAGATAACCATTATCAAGTGCAACCAAGCCATACCTTTGAAGCCTTCCTATCAGAATTATCAAGGCGAAAGATCCTCTTATCAAAAAAACCAGTTCCAAGGAGGTGCTCAAACAAATCTGTAGGCACAAACAACAAATCAAATAGTATCGATACCCACTTCGCTATAGAGTGGTAACCTAAGTTCGAATAGAGAGCTGACTGTAGGAAAAAAAAACTTAGTGGATAACACCAATCCCTGGTGCTTCCCTTGCAATGATTCACATATGCCTTGAAATTTCCTATGTGGAAATCTACAACAAAAGGTGGTAGAGCATTGTAGCCAAGCTATGACATCAAACCCCAGAAGCTATGTGTATACCTCTTCGCAAATGGACAATGCGGTGTTGACCACACAAATTCAAGGGATGTCACTAGAGAAAGAAGAGGACATCGCTCCCAACCACACACTCTTCTCATGGATGGAAGATGAAGAAGCGATGTTTTCCAATGATACATCCGCATCTAAAACATCACAAGTATAATCCAACTACAACACTCACTCAAAGAGGAGATTTACAGTTGAACCAGTTGTCCCACAACTAGTTAGTTCACAACCTAAAGGTACTCTTGACTAGATACCTAGTACCTCCATAGTGATACTGCAATATCAACCATGGAAGGAAATTGTTATAAAAAGAGTGAAGGAGTAGAAACCTCTGAATCTGCCACCCTTCAATGTGGTAGAACAATTGGAGAAATCATCTACTAATGTGTCTCTATGGGATATTCTAGCCATCCCAGAACAAAAGACGCTATTATAGAAGGCTCTTCGGGAGGATGTAAGCGCAACGCCAATGGGACAGTTTCCCAAAGTAAGGGCTATTGAGGAAACATCTTCTGCCAAAGATCTTACAAACAACACAGTGAAAGCTCCTATTGAAGTAAGAGATAAGTAGAAGCCTCAACCATTCTTCTTAACTCTCATTATAGGGGAGAAACTATTACACAATGTCATGATTGATTTCGGTGCTAGCACCACAGTTATGCCTAAACAGATAGTTGAAGCCTTAGGACTCAATTATGAACCCTTAAAAAGAGGAGTGATGCAACTTGATGGAAACAGAGTTGAAAACATAGGTGTCATTAAAGAACTCCCCTTGACTCTATTTGCTTTCCCTAGTATCATAGTGTCGCAAGACACTATGATCATAGATGTTCCACCCATGTTCGACCTTTATCTATCCCGAGAATTTACTTCAAAGGTGGGCAGATATATGTTCCTAGACTAGTCACATTTGATCATTAGAACCAAGCATGGAGCGAAGATGAAGATAGAATCTAAAGCTTTACACTCGGAACATGTAGCCGATGAAGCCATGATTAATTTTAAAGCAGCGCATACCTCTATCACCAAGCAAGAAATGTATTGCGCTGAACTACTAGAAGATGAAAAGGTGACCAAAGACCAAAATGATCAAGAAGATGTTCTCCTAAGTGAACATATAGATACCAACCCCTTCGGCAACTACCATGCTACCGGGCTAGGCACCTATGTCATCTACGATGAAGATAAAGTGCTCCCTAAGGTTTTCAAAGAATCCCAAGGCTATCAAGCCTCAGAACTATGGACGTTGCACTTCGACGGAGCAAGATGCAAGAATGGCGTAGGAGCGGGGATATGTTTAATATCCCCACAAAATGAAAATACGCTGAGGTCATTTTGCTTCCATTTTTCGTGCTCAAACAATGAAGTTGAATATGAAGGACTAGTGCAAGGTATCACCCTTGTGGAACAGATGGGCATTAAACAATTAATGGTGTTATGCGATTCCACACTAGTATTCAATCAAGTTTGAGGTATCTCTACGGCCAAGAATGTCTACATGCAATCCTATAGACACTAAGTTTGGGACTTGATTGAGGGTTTTGAAGCCTTCAACATTCAGACGGTGCCCTGAGAACAGAATTCGGATGTGGATCGCATGACATCAATGGGATCTCAGTTTGACCTTGCATCCGATCTCATTCACAACAAACACTTTGTATGAATAATAGTCTAAATGATGCTTCTAGACAATGGCCAAAGTTGGCAAGTGTTTGATAGTGATGAACACATTACCTCATTCATCCAACATTCAGGAGAGTTTGTTGACCAGCTCCTACCGAAGATTGTTGAAGCCTCTGAAGGAAAAATCATCCAACTGAAATCCAACAAGCTTCCAAAAGGATTAGTCACGCTTGAAAAACTTTTTGATTGTGACGATGCAAGAAATGACAAGTGGAAGTTTGTAACAGACAAAAGTGACTATGCAGACTTGTAGGTTAGAGATGGAAGAAAGCTTAAAGTCGGGAAGGACGTCCTACATTGGGATAAAGAAAGGCTTATTGACTTTTGTGATAAATATGAAGGAGTGGTGGCTTGGTCATACGACGACCTCAAGGGATATGATCTTGATATCATTCAACACACAATAGAGTTAGTGAAAGGTGCAAAGCTTGTCCACCAAAAGCAAAGACTAGTCAATCCCAAGATTGAAGTGCTAATGGTGCAAGAATTAACAAAGCTAATCTAGTCGTGGATTGTTTTCTCAATCAAGCATAGCACTGGGGTATCCAATTTGGTCTCGGTTTGAAAGAAAAATGGAGATATTCGCCTATGTGTGGACTTTGAAGACCTAAACAGAGCATCCCTAAAGGATCATTACTTGCTACCCTCAATGGAGTCAATCATACACATAGTGGCAAGATCTGAGATGTTTTCCCTATTAGATGGATTCTTTGGTTACAATCAGATCTGGGTCAAAGAGGAGGATCAACATGAGACAACATTCACCACTGAGTGGGGAAAATTCACATATGCCAAGATTTCATTTGGCCTCTCCAATGCAGGAGCTACCTTCCAGTGGGCAATGGACATCGCTTTCAGCGAACTAATCAACAAGATTATCTTAATCTATTTGGATGATTTGACGGTGTTCTCCGAGTCCAAGGATGATCATTTTGACCACCTTGATATGGTTTTCAATAAATGCCAAGAGTTTGAGATATCACTGAACCCAAAAAAATGTGTGTTCAGAGTACTACAAGGAAAACTACTAGGTCATGCTATGTCCAAAGAAGGAATTTCAATTGGTCCTGAGCGGGTGAAAGAAATCAAAGAGCTTCCTCTTCTAGTCAACAAGAAAGGTGTTCAATCCTTCTTAGGAAAGGTAAATTTTTTTAGCAAATTTATTTATGATTTTGTAGGAATAATATGGTCGATTACCCTAATGCTGAAAAAGGATTAAATATTCAAATGGAAAAAAGAAGCTAGAGAAGCCTTTGAGAAAGTAAAAAATGCTATCTCCTTTGCTCCTATTTTGGTTAACCCAGACTTATCAAAGGACCTCATAATGTATGTATTCAGTATCAAGTCAAGTATTGCTACTGTCTTAACTTAGAAAGATAACGAGGGCAAGGGGGAATATCCGATAACATTTCACTCCTGGACCTTGAAGGAATATGAAACAAACTACAACTTTGTAGAGAGACAGGCATTTTCCATAGTTAAGGGGCTCAAAAAGTTCTGACACCCAATCTCTTGTAACAAGGTGATTTTCTATGTTGCACATTCTAGTGTGCACGAGTACATTATGGAGGGAGAAATCACTGAGAAAAGAGAAAATTGGATCACCAAGATTCTTGAGTATGACATAGAGGTCAAGCCTACAAAGACTATTTGGGAAAGAGGACTATGTGAATATCTTGTGCACGAGGAAGAAATGGCCCCTAAAGAAGAGTAGTTAGAACTAGTCGTAACAAATGAGTCAAAGTACAAAGGTTATTGGCTGGTAGAAAAAGTAAGGTTCATGCATATAGGAAAGTATCCTCTAGGCCTTCCTTCTCAGAAGAGGAGATTCTACAAGCTGCAAAACAATGAATTCACACTTATCGAAGGGATCCTATTCAAGAGAAATTTCAACAGTGTTCTATTGCACTGTGTTACCATAGAGCAAGCAAGAAGGATCCTTGACACTTACCACAACAGTCCAGCAGGTGGGCATTTTGCGAAAACAACCGCCATCAAAATCATGTGCACGGGGTACTTTTGGCCAACACTATTCAATGATTCCTACTCCTTGTTGAAGACTTGGAAAGAATGTCAATTCTTTGCTAAAAGAAGAAAGAATTCAGCAATGCTTCTCAATCCAATAGTGGTTGATGATCCATTCACACAATGGGGTTTAGACTTCATTGGAATGATCAACCCATCCTCCAGTGTAGGACATAAATGGATCTTAATGGCCACAAACTACTTCACAAGATGGATCAAGGTCGTGCCACTTGTTGGAAATATGTGCCTCAATCCCATAGGTTGAAACCTCTGAAAGGGCCAAGTCAGTGTGACATATTCTATGTCTAGTAAATGAAAAGATTTGTAGCCTTATGTTTTGTATAGGTCACTATGACCTTGCAGAAGTCTTGCCAAATGGTTACACATTGGTGTCTTCGGTGTGACATGTTGTGTTCGGTGTGACCTCTTACCGCATGGAGATCTTTGGCTAATAGGCCATACATATTGTTTATCGGGGAGACCCTTGGCTGAAAGGCTTAGTTCGGGAAGAAGTCTCAGCGATGAAGAAAGGTCTCACCGATGGGGAAAATCTTTGAGTCTTCGCGGTGACACAATGACTTCGATATGAAGTCTCAGTGACTGATGAAGAGTCTCGCCTATGATGAGGGGTCTTCGGTATAACTCTTGGTGAATGGTGGTCTTGGGGTAACTTGGAGATTGCGGTAAGAACTCTCAATGAGAGTGGTAAGTCTCGCCGACTATTCGGTGCTCGATATAACATAAAGATCTCAGAGTAGAGTCTCAGTGATGGACGTTTGTCTTAGCGATGAGGAAGTCTATTGTCAGTATGACTTGGGACCTCAGTAAGAACTCTCAGCGAGGGATGATAGTCTTTCCGACTATTGATGGATTTAGAGTAACATAAGAGATCTCAGTGAAACCTCTTGGCAACAGTTGAATGTCTTAGCAATAGATGGGTGCCGATGGAAATGCTAATGTTTCGGTATGACTTAGGACCTCGGTATGAATTCCTAATGAAAGTGATGAGTCTCACCGACTGGTGGATGCACTCGGATTAACTTGAAGGCTCGGCGTGAGGTCCTAGCTAGAGTGGTATGTCTTTCCGACATAATGACTCTTTGGTGTGACTTAGGATATCGATATGTGGTCTCACCAAAGAGCGATAGTCTTGCCGAAAGGAAAATTGAAGTCAATGCAACGGGTGAACTCGATATAACCTCTTGTTGATTGTAAGGACTCTTGGCAATATCGAATGCTGACTGTGTTGGCATCAGGGAGACATGGTCAGTGTCTCACCGATATGCCAGCATAGCTTGATTTCCTTTTGACCGTTTGACTTTCCTATGTGGCATCTCATGGACCAATCAGAGAAGCCAAATGGGAATCGTTGGAAGACAGTTCGTTGTGGTAGTTTTGAGAGGAAGCTCGATAGAAAAGGGTGACATGGTTATACTCAGAGATTGCAGATGATGTCTGGTGAGATGATTCAAAGGATCGATGGATTGCTATGTGGTTGTATAATCAAAGTGATTTCTATTCTGTAAATATTGTAACTTGAAGGTTCCTATACAAATTTGATCATTGTGAAAGCTGCTAAAATATGACATCAAAAAGATAAGTCTGATATTTGTATGTAATCTCCATTACTGTAATACAAAGTGATTTCTCTTGGTGTGGTGGGTTTTTCTCCCATAAGGGTTTTCCCAAGTAAATGTGGTGTCCATATATGTGTGTGTCAAATACTTTGTTTCTGTTATCTCTTTCATGTGCATCTTAATTAGACTGTAATTGTAAAATTTAAAAGGTATCTTTGCATTCTTCCCTGAGGTTTTGACATTAGGAGAGTTGCTTCCGCATCTAGCTTTCCTTACACCACTCAAGAATGCAACGGAGGAAAAAATAGTGGATTTCCTAGAGGGACTGGTGACGAGATTTGTCGCACCTAAAACTATCATCTTTGACAATGCTAAATCTCTCCTAGGCTCCAAGGTAAGTCAATTTGCACTTACACATGGCATATTCCTTAAAAAATTGTCAAATTACTACCTGTAGGGGAATGGCTTAGTTGAATCAACAAACAAGAATCTTCCCCGAATCCTCAAAAGAATTGGATCAGAATAACAAAGGGAGTGGCATAAAAATCTCTAAGCAACACTCTATACAGACCACATAACTCCAAAGCAAGTCCTCAAGACTTCACCATATGAGCTATTTTATGGAAAAGGGGCATTATTTCCTCTCTCTATGGAGCTTCTGACACTGCAATTGCTAAAGTCCCTTGAAGTAGAACAAAAAAACGCAATGGAGGTGTGGTTAGCCGAGTTGCTAGAAGTACAAGAGAAAAGGGAAAAGTCCCTAATGACCATGTCTAACTACCAGCAAGTGGTTAAAAGGTGGTTTGACAAGAAAATGTGTGACCAAGGCCTAAAGTGCAGAGACTTGGTGCTAAAATATAATGAAAGGGCCACAAAGCTGGGTGAACATGGAAAGTTTGATAGCCTTTGGGAAGGCCCATTCAGAATAATTCAATGCAAAGAACACAATGCATATGAGTTAGAAACTATGGAAAAAGAAGCACTGGGAATTTTGGTTAACAAAATTCACTTGAAAATATTCAATTAAGCTTACTTTCCATACCCATGTATATATGTTTATATGTTTTTTCCCTTCTTTCCTTTTTGTTTTGTTGGCCGGTCTTTTCATTTTCATTCTATGGTCTAAAGCGAAAAGGAACAAGTGACCCATTAATGCTAAGAGTAAGAGAAATAAACTCATAAATAAACAGAGAAAAAATTAAACACCCATATATGCAAAACTAAATTCATATATACATGCTAAATAGGGAAGAAAATAGCCCAGTTGCAGAATTCAAAGGAAGACAACAAAATGGTTATATACAGATATATTTTTATTATATATGCTTTGATATTTTCATTTTCAAAATGGCTCATAGGCCATGCTTGCAAAAGTATATTCTATTTTTCTTCTTATTATATATTTTATGAAAGCCTTTTTCAGGCATGCATACAAAAAGGGACTAATTAGTATGAGATTTTTGAAAGCAAAAAGAAAAAACTCAGGTCTTCAATTCATGGCATGAGTAGCAACAATGGATGCATCAATGGCAGTGTCCACAATATCCTCATCCACAAGGGCATTATCAGCAACAACAACATCATCTAATGGAGTAGAGGAAGGAGGAGGGAACACCAGGTTCCTAAAGTCCGTATACCAGTCAATGTCGTAAAATGACACCATGTTGTAGATGTGGAACAGGAAGTGGCTAGCTTAAGTTACCCTCTGGTGGTGCTCGTCTCACGTCTAGAGGTGAAATCCACTCAAGAATGGCAGCCAAAACATGACCGCGTCTTCCTCTATGAACCTCCTAAGGTTGCTTGCAGTTGGAATTCCTCCACCATATGTAGCATTTGCAACGACCTCACTGAGGCCGTTCAAGTATTTCTTGGGGAAAATTTCCTTCACCAAATGAAGAATCAATGGCTTGGGAATTCCTATATCTAGCATGGAGGTGACAAAATGTGAGCACATGTCGATATTCACTTGATACTTCTCATTGTACTTGAGGCAGTCCCTTCCCAAGACCCATTTAATGGCTATGATGGACAACGAATGTTTATTCTTTGTCATTCTTTTTAAGTTCCCGGTAGAAATCTCTCCTAAAAAGGTAGTCTAGGACTTGTGTGAAACTAGCCTAATTGGGGTGTTCATCTTGTCATATTTTTCTGAGAAATATCTTAAACTATTCCTACAAAGCACCTAAGCCTAGCCTATGAGAATGCTATGCAATTGCAAATGCTAAACTGCTATGCCAATTACCTAACACCATTTTTTCTCAAATCGTTAAATGTAATTTCACTATTGTGTAGAGGCCTATTTATAGAAAAGCGATGAAAGGCGTGGTAATCTACTTGCCATAAATGTGATATTAATCAAGTACCAACTTGAAATTTGTGCCTAGGCTTGCTTGAATTTCCCACCTAGTTGCATTTGCTAAGTACAACTTGCTACGTGCAAAAATAATGAAAGCTAATTAATTAGCTTAAGCTAGTGACAGCAATCGAAAACATTATGCATGACTAGGGACTGAGGTGTCATTCTCCAGGTGTTTTGCTCATTCCAAGGTAGAGCTCGTATCTTTTCAAATTCTGAATACATCTTATCTTAATCATTCCTTCAGGATATTAATTGTCAACGCATACAAATGCTTAGGTTGATTCCAAAATATTGGCTCAAGTTCCAAGAAAATTGTGCTTACAATACAGTTGCTAATTGCAATTATGAATTCTTATCACATCGAAATGGAAAGTAATTCATCTTGCACAAGCTAAGGGTTGGTGGTACATGCCACATTAAATGCAAAAAAGGTGGTTCTCATCTACCACCTTGAGAAAAAATAGCTAAGTATTGCATGCAAAAATTTTAGGCATTCAAAAGGTCTTTTCAAACACGCTACCTAGAAAAAAAGTAATTCCTAGTGCATAGCTAGAGCCGAAGTAAAGTTATAGAAAATTCAAGCTAAATCCAAAGCTTGCCACAATTTAACAATGGCAGAAATTTCAAACCAAGGAGTTAGGCCAGTGGACACATAGAAATTAGTTAAAGCTCTATGAGCTACATTAGTCATTAATGTCTTTGAGAGTATTTCTTATGCTATGCTAGGTATTCCTGAAAATTTAAAATGGGAAAACACAAGCATGTTGGACAAGCACAAGAATTACAGAGACCAGAACTTAGTTCAAGAAGATTGGGATAATGTTCATGATCCCTTTCTTGCAAAGAACCCTAAGGGGTTGAGGGAAGCATCCTACACATGATTGAAGGTGTCCAGAAGGGAAATGTCGGCTGCAGAAAAGGTATGGTTCAGCGGGTTTCCTCAGTATATGGTCTTGTCTATGCACTACTACCCAGAATTGGTAGATGTAGCCATTAGGCATTTCAATCCAAGTACCAACACTATTGAGGGCTAGACTATCAGTTAACATCAACCCGACTGCCTTCTGGTATATGTTGTGCATTCCAGACCCTATTCAAAGAGGGATGGAAGTGGAGACATTCAATCCTAAATAGGGAGATAAAATATGGAGCCCTAGGGATAAGGCTCTGGAGTTTTACAACGAAGAAACTAGAAGAATTAAAGTAGACTACAAGAAGCCACCTGGAATTCCTGCTCTGTACGACACTTTCAAAGAAGACCTGCAAGATTCCTTTTCAATGATGGCATTTGGGTTCAGTCTAGACACTGACCAAGAGGTGTAGTCTTTTCAATTGGGCCCAAATTTCTAATTCCATTGGAAAAATTATTATTTCAGGTATGATTTCACAGAATACCTCTCAGAGAAAATGATAGAGAAAATTAAAAGGTACCTAGTTGAATGAAAGTTTAGATTTGTCCCCTATCTTGCTTATATGTTTTTATATCAAAACCCTAATTTCTTTGTTGAGCATATGGAGTTGTCTATCTTTGATGAAAAGAGGAGAAAAAAGCCAATTTATGTTTGGACCCCTCTCCTCTCTTCTAATTTTGACTATTATGTATTTTTGGATTATTTCTTGACTCTGATTTTTCAAGATTTACTGGGAGAGGAGTGTATCGATCGACTCACTTTGACTCAGATAGAGTTTATGAAAAATTTCACTCCAAAGTGTGACTAATTTTTCATAGTGGATTTTACATTCATCTAAATGTGAGGCTTCATTAAGGAACCCTTTCGCCTTCCAACATGTGTGACTAATTGAGTGCTTGCCCTTGAATTGTTTCGATAAGCGTGCAATATTGATATTACCTTCTGTAGCAAGAAAAAGGTCAAAAGGAGGAGATTCTTCACCTGTCCGCAAAGTTTTAAGACAATGGTCTTGAAAAGGAAGCAGATGCACCTGCTATTGCACGATAAGCTAGCTCATTTAGGGTTGGTGATGATCTGTGACAATTGGGATTACAACCATTTCAATGACTTACCTTATGATTACCTCAAAGTAACTCACATCCCTCGGTCGTACTGGGAGTGGAGGTGAAACCCACTAGAAGATAAAGATGAATTGTTGGTTGACCTGATTCATATCCCCATGAAAGACAAAATATTACCATGGCATAGGTTCTATCTCGTGGTGGCAGATTATAATGAGAACCTCAAAATGGGAAAAACTTTTTACAATAAGCTGAGGAATGAAGAAGAATGGACTGTTGAAAGGATTAGAGCCTTCTAGGTGTATCACCAGGAAAAAAAATGGCTTAATAATCCTTATCATAGTATAAAAGAGGATAAGCAGTTTCATGAGCCTTGGGATGAGGAGCATCCTGATTCTGACTCAAGTGATAGTGGAGGCAACGACCTTGATGAGGGAGAAGAGCGAGTGGAAGAGGAAGTTGAGACATCAGCGTCCTCCACCTAGCAAAAAAGGAAGTCTACAGGGAAATCTATCTATGTCACTTCAAATGTGTGAATAAATATGTCACGAGCCTCACAAACACTCACCTAAGCCTTGAAAAAAAAAAGAGTGCCTCAACAACAACAGCCAGAAACTATAGACTGTGGAGATCGAAGACTCCTCGCCTGATAGGAAGCAACACACTGAAGCTATTTCAGGAGAAGGATCACAAGGATCCGCCACAATCCAAGTGCTCATAGCAAGCCAGGAACCCGAAGTAAGTAAGAAGTCAGTGACAAGCGAAGCACCATCAACGTCCAGTCAACAGGTAATTTTTGCTTCCGCTTTTCTTACTTCTCAATCTTTGGTGTCCTCTTCCATTTCCACGACACCCATTACTACAAGTGTTGACCCTTCTTTATCTACCCCTACCACAATGTTTGTGAGAGGTTTCTCCCAATTTTCCCAAACTAGGCCATCTATCTTAACACCTCCACAAACCTTAACACTAGTTGTCATTGCTCAATCTCTCCTCGCCTCTCTTTCTAAAAGCTCGACCGCTATTGGCACCCATATTGCCTCTGCTACCTTGAGTCCAACCTAGTATTCCCAACAAATAGACTTGATTATGACCACCTCGTCATTGCAACTGATGAGCCTTTCTACTATTTCACAAACTGAACTATGGCAAGTTCCCTTTTACTCCACAAAAAAATTCAATATCCCACCAAAGAAAATGCAAGGGCCCGCTACATGGGTATTTCCTTTTTCCCTACCTCTCGATACACCTATCACTAGCAGGCTGGTTCATTCGCCAACCAAATTCATATCCCAAGGAGAAACAACGAATCAAATGTGAGCCCTCAGGATCCAAAAGTGAAAAGCAAAGGATGATAAAAAGGATGTAGAGCCTAAAGTGTATACATTTTACAATGAAGAACAACAAATGTCGAGCTTCGCCACCATGTATCCAAATGTTACCAAACCACAAGGTGAGATTTTGTTAGGTGATTACAACATGTATACCATGGGGCTTGATCTAACTATAGCCCAACCATAGGATAAGGTGGAACTCATGGAGGAAACATAGCGGGTGGTGACAACCGACTTCCTAAAGTCCAACTGTCAATTGAAGAAAAAAGAGGAGCAACTAAAGTTGGTGAAGGAAAGGGTCAAATTCCTAGAAACAAAGGAGAAATAATTTGAAGTAGAAGTTGTGTACTTGTTTGAGAAAGTGCAAACAAGAGAGTTGGAGTGGAGCAAGCTCCAAGAGGAGCTCAATAAGTCCTAATCTGTTACCCTTGTGCAGCTCAACAAGCTACAGGTGAAGAATCAAGAATATTAGAGCCAATTGACCTCAACAAAGTAAAGTCTGCAATAGAAGGTGAAAGAGTTAGCATCTCAAAGCACTCTATATGAGCAGGAATTAGAAAAGAATCATAAGGACTTTGAGGACCAAAAGGCCCAGTTAGAAAATGATCTTCAAGAGACAAAGTCCTCTCTTGACAAAGAATTGGCGAACCACGCCCAAGCCGAGGAAAACTAGCGTAAAGAAATGAGCAGCTCTGGGGAGCAATTGGCATCCATGAAAAGGAAAAATGAAAAATTAATAGAGGCCATTAACTCAAAGGATGTGGAGATTGACTTTCTAAAAAGATCTCTCCAAGCCTCCTCCATGTAGCCAGACCTCATCCCCTTGGCTCGACAGATATATATTTCTTATTAGGAAAAGGTTATAACCTTTTTCCTGACTCTGCAGTCGACGCTCTGGTTCACTTCAAAGGCAACAAAATTGAGCCAAGAGGTTCATGGTACAATTGAACAATTCCCATGATTTATCATAGAGAAGGTTTTGGAAGCAAGAGCTTGTTGACCAAGCTATATTTGGTCTCTGATGAAGACCTGGCCAAGGTAGGGATTGAAGATCGAGATATTGTTTCCCAAAAGAAAAATAAGTTTATCCATTTCCACTCGGCCTTCTAGTGAACTAAAGTAGTTGCAACTACTTTAATCTAGATAATGGATGACATGCGAGAGAATTTCTCCCAATTGAGTGAGATGGGTCTATCATCTCTGTTTCTTGAGGAGGGGTCGATTGCTATAGCTAAGCAAACTGTAAAAAGAATTGAAGAAAAGGAGCAAGATCACAATGCTTTCCTTAGTTTCATCCATCCTCCCACCATGGTAGACCTTGAGGGTGTTATTCACCCTCTTGCACAACTAATTTTCCATTGCAAAGTAGGGGATGGTTTACTTGAAACACTGCCTTATAAGGAAATGCTCGACTTGGGTGGAGTGCAGGAGAATTTGTGCAATATAGCGAGGCCATCTGAAGATGACTAGCTACCTCTACAGGCATCCCTTTCCAAGCTCTAACTCTCTCGTCAATGGATGGCTCTCTGGTCTACGAACCAGAGAGAATTTTGGGTTCCTTGTTCCTTAATGCAAAACACCCTTGATAGTCACTAGAAGCTATGAATTTGAAATTCACCATGCTCCCTTCAGGTTTGATTTTTGGCTAAGTACCGGACCATGCCTTCAACAATTTTCTATTGACCCCCTTTTTTGGTTGTCACCGTGGCTTCTGCCATGTGTTTGCTCATCGCATTCTAATGTAATTTTCTCCTTGCTCTTCTATTGGCCCCCAAAATGCTCCCATGTGTCATCATCACGGATGATTTTGATTTCTTCCTTTCACTTCCTCATCGGCCCGTGCTTGTGTACCAGGTAGCTCCCATTCACATAAGGATTTGGTGGGCCCCACAAGCAGTGTCTACAATAAGCATTTTTGCTATGTGTCCTCTCTACGAAGGCTTTCAGCGAAGGAAGGAAATATCGACCATGGGCAGTGAGGTGTTGCCATGTGTCTCTTCAGCGTACACTTCTTCAATGCAGGGGATGAAGCGAACTATGAGCTGTGGGATGTTGTCACGTTTTCTAACCGCCTATCTTGAAGGGCGACACTTTTCTACATGAGACTTTGTTGGACCACTTCCATCATTTACAGGGGATGCACCTGAATGGATGGAGATGGAATGTTGTGTCTCAAATATTTTTTGTTACAATGACTAAAAGAAATCATTGCCTCAACATCATTGCTCTAATTCTGAATATTTTTAGTTGTTGCTTGCCAAGCAGTGGAAGACTTGCTATAAATACTACTCTTTGCTTCAGGGGAAGGGTTCCTAGTTCTATGGTTCCAATATTTTAGGTTACAAGTTTGGAGATAATATGCTATTTCACCAGTTTTTAGAATCATAGGATTTTTGGAGAGACTAGGCCTTTGTATTGTTTAGATTATTGTAAAAACTCACAGACTATGCCATTGTTCGACCTCTTTGTTTCTTATGCTATTGATAAAATCTATGTTGTGCTATTATTGTTTGAATGGTTTATTTGTTGTACTTCTATAATTTGAATGCAAATTTTCTAGTTTAGATGATGTCTTCTAACTCTTCTTTTTAGTAAATGGGTGTGATTATTATTATATATATGTCACTGAATGAGTTGTTTATGGTGCAATCCTTAATTTTTGTTATTCTAAGACATGGTAAATTGCTAAGTAGGCCCTTAGACTATATCCAAAAGATAGGTTTATCATGTCTTTCATATAAATTCTGGTGTATCGCCTTAGTTAGATTCTTTATTTTATATTTGCTTCCATTTCCCATTCCAAAACCCCATTCATAGAAGAAGTTGGCTTCTTTAAAAATTTGGAGATGGCTTAGTTTAGCACAATAGGTCCCCCATAAACTAAGTTTACCACAAAGGGTTGCTACCTTGCTAGTTTTTAGCATCAACAGGCACTTCAAATTTGTAGATGCAACTAGTGGCTTCGATTGGGCATGTATGCCCCCTACAGGCATAACAAGATTCCAAATCTCTTTGGAGTAGACCAAAATTTGAGTCCATTGGGTGCTCTCAAACTTCTCCATTATTCAACCTCTTTTTCAACTTCACTTGGTGACCCCAAACCACCAAATGAAAAAGGGGAGTCAATTCTTACCTCTATCAAACACCAATTTGTTAAAAAAATTGATCTCCCTCGACCCATACTTGCCTCTATCAGACCACAACAATATGAGTGACTGCATTTCTACAAAAAAGAGTATCAAGTTTCCTTTTTCAATTGTGGATGCATTTTAGGGCTATTTCTTCTTCTCTATCTTTTGTTCTCTTCTTATTGTAAGGGGTTCCATTTTTTGAAAGTTCTACAAGGCAGAAAAAAGCTCTGGGTAAATTGTAAAGATAGGGTGAAGTATGACTATTAGTCACTAATTTGAAGTGTTATTGTGTTCTAAATTAAGGTTCATGTTTATATTTTATTCTGTGATTGTCTCCATTGATGAAATGCAATACTCTTTTGAATTCAATAATCAAATATTATCTAGGTTTTTCATACAAATTTGCTACATTTGAGTTGCAATTTGTATTTCTTTTTGTTTAGAGAATGATATAATTACTTTAATGAATGTCAGTTGCATTTGTTATTTCCTATTGTTCAAAGAATGGAGTAATTGCTTCAACAAATGTAACATGAGTGTTATGTTTCCAGGTGGATTTCTAAGAATGGTGATATGATAAAGCTTCAGTGGTCTTGTTGTCATAATGTGACAACATTTTCAAAAATCTTCAAAACATGTTTAACATTGTAGGATGAAGTGTTGGTTATATGAATCTGCAGCCCTCTTCTTGGCACTGGTCAATCTTTATGCATCTTCTATTTTCAATTTGGTCCAAAATTATTAATCATTTCAAACCTTTCAATTTTATTTTATGAGTAGTTGTATCTGCCATGTTCTCCATGCTAATTAATGAAATTCACCCAATGTCTTAGCCAATGTTGAGTGATATTTTATGTTCCTCAGCATATTCTTGTGAGAGCATCATCTATTAAGCAATATACTATTTAGTGTGTGTTTGAATTTTTAGATACATTGCTAAAGGGTCACCCCTAGGTCCTACAGAGCCTGAAGTGCGGGGTAAATGTGTTTCAATCTCATTTCATGTCAGTTGGCCAAATCCTACATTAGGTCTGAGCAAGAAGTGTGGCTTACTTATAGGATTTAGTGGATTAGTGAATTTGGAGAACCAACAGAAAGGACAAACAATGACATAATGAACAAGAGATAGGGGATATGATAATTCGAGGTCAGAGCTACTCATAAATATAGATAGATAGGTGTAATATATAATTTATAAATGAATTTTCATCAACCCCCTACTATATCAGACCATGTGAAGAAAGGTACGTGAAGACAAAATAAAAATAAAAAAATGGGTCAACATGGAAGCAAGGCCTAAATTCCCCTAACACTTTGCATCATTCCCAATTATTGAAAATCAAGGCACAACAAAGAGAAGAATAATGTGACAAATAGAAAAATTTTATGATATTAAGAACTCCTATATCCAAGCACCTACAAGGATGAAAAGGGTCCTACAGGAGCACATAAAACAAGCACAGGGGAAACACAACACACACACAAATGTAATCTACAGATAAAGAAGAGGCACCCCTAGTCCTCATCAATCAACAGGTCATCGTTCTCCCAATATAGATCATTATAAGGGGAGTTCAAAAGATCCTACAAGAGTTGGATAGCTAAGAGAGCACCCTCACACTCTCCTATGACAAGAGTTAAGGAAGAGGTCCCCTCGAGGTCTTCTTCACGTAATTCTTGTGAGGTAAATGTCATTCATTTTGTAAAAATCATTGACAGATCCAAGAAATTGTCTACTGAGTTGATTATTCACTTGATGGGAGTGCCATGTTTCAACTGAGTGAGTGAAGAAGGAGGCACCCAAGATCCCCTGCTGACCTCACCAAAAGACTTGGGGGAAATGACAAAATCTGAGGATTTTTGGGCTGCCTCCGTCACTAGGATGGTGCAAGTTAATGAAAAACTAGATTTTGAAGAAGGTGACCCCTTCTTCTAACCCCCATTATAAGCATGGGCATCCTATAGCTTGTGTTTCATTAGAGGATGTGACATCCCCACAGACGAAGCAAAAGGTGAGGAGGAAGAGGAGAAAACTGCAGTGGGCACCATTGAGGTATTTAGAATATCCATGTGTTTGGGAAAAGGCAAGATTTCCAGAAGGGACATTAGAAGAGGAGGCTCAATTGAAGGAGAAATTAACACTTGCAGCCTTTTAGTGTGAGGATCACCCACACTCACAAGGGGAGCCAAAAGTAAGATCAAGGTGGAAAAAATTGAAGTAGAAGGGGTGAAAGAGGATGACACAATAGAATATAGTGAGACAAGAGTTGTTGGCTCTCCTTCCTCCTTCTACAAAGAGGCCTACTCAATAGCCAGAGACTTCCTTTGATGCTTACGCTCATGCATAAGGTGGTTTGTTCAGATTTGGGAGCCAGAGGCTCTTGTTTAGTTATTAGAGTATCCATCACAACCATTTTTGGTGGAGGGAGTGAATCCTAGATAGGAACAAGAGGAAGAGATGCAAGAAAAAAGGTAAGAATAGATGGAGAAGTGGACTTGAGTGCCTTAGTAGTGGTCCTCTTTACATTGTCCACCCTAGAGGTAGGAGCTATAGGAGGCCGCAGAGGCTGAGACATAGAGGTGACTCCATGGGGACCCTTCCCATTGCCATACAAGATAGGCTAAGGCACCATGTGCAAGAAAGGAAGGTAAAAAACTTGACGCTTAGCCTTTCACCAAGCAGGCACCATTGGACTACCCAAGAGATGCATAGGGGTGAAAGTCAAAGGTGTCACAACAAGGTGAGAGCTAGAGTTAGGTGGAACTATAGAGTAAGAATGAGAAGGTCCTAAGTAGACTTCTCCTCCTTTTTTTGAGTGGCAAAGGTAGCCTATTGTTGTGCTATCATGGAAGACTTAACTAAAATAGCATAGGGAGAAGAAGGATAGGTCACTTTCAGTTCTATGCCCCCATTCTTGTATTTTACATAAGTGTGATACAATAGGTCCATCCTAGGAGGGAGTGGACCAATAGAGGTAGGCCAAAAGTGATCAAGTGAGTAGCCTCCATGTGCCACCATCGTTTTGTAACTGATGTCATGGAATACATGCAGGGAACCCTCATGAGAGAACTTTAAGAATTTATGGATCACCGAGGGGATTGAGTTCATGAAAAATAGCCAAGGAATGCCTACCTTCACTCTGAACAAGTCAAACCCTAGAATAATATCAAAGAGGGAATTCATAGTCCTAGACCCAACGAGGACTAACAAGGTGATAGAATAAATGGGAGGAATGGAAATCCCATCATGCTTATGTATAGTGCTTTTAGACTCATTACACCCATCCTTATGTAAGAAGTTTATTAACATGATCTCCTCTATGATAACATTAACCCAACATGTAGGGTCAATGAGAACACCAGTCATAGTATTCCCCCTGATACAAGTAGGAATGTACAAAGGAGAGGGTTCTATATTAGCATTCATCAAAAAATATTGCAAGGTAAAGGTTATAGTAGGAGGCCCACTCGCAGGCTGCACAGATGGAATGTGAAGATGCATGAAAGAAGCCATATCTTATGTACACTAGAAAAGAATTTATCAGAAGCCCCCAAGGGTTTAACAATTAGAAAGTGACCTATTCTAGGTTTTGCTTCACAACATTTAGGGATTCCTCTTGGCTACACCACTAGGGGTCCTAGGTTGAGTTTCAAGGCTAGGTGCCTTTCAATGCACACACCTGAAACATGAGAGAAGAATCCTTCAACAATACGAAATAGAACTAGAACAATTCACGTCATGTTCACCAAAATGTAGAGGATGGGTATCGATTACTTAGGACCCCAGGTCATGGGAGGGTCTTGAAAAATTAGCTTCCTTGATCTACCTCATGCCAAGGAATTGTATAAGATAGGTTTTATGTTTTAAGAGGGTGAAAAGGAAGGGAAATTGAGCTTCCTCTCTCCTTTTTTCAACCTAAGAGGTTTAGAAAGATAAGTGAGAAAATTCCTAAGTTTGGACTACAACTTAGGTAGCTCTCTACAAAATTACTCCAACGCAAAAGATGGATGACAATGCAACATGTTGGCTTCCATACAAACAGTATGTGTAAAGTACAATTGAAACTTGGAAAGAACTAACAACCTGACTAGTACAACTTGATATGATGATAGAAAACAAAAAATAGCTAAATGATGAAACACCAAGAACTCTTTAATGATGCTAAATTGTAATTTGATGACAACAAAGGTGGTAGAAATCCAACTTATAGTCTATCCAACCTCCCACAAGCTCCGCATTAATGAAGTACCTACACACAGTAGAACGAGGAAAAATGTTTGGGGTGTTTCAAGGCTTGCCACAATCAAACCTCCTTTTTGGTGTTCCTAGCTCCATAGAAAGCCATCATAGTAATGATAGAGAAAGTATGATAAAGAAATTATTGAAATGGAAGTACTATGTTCTATGCTAACAACAATATGCTATGTGTTGCCACTATTTCATTTCCCACCTCGTAGAGTCTTCTGCTTATCCAAAACATTTCATCTTGATGTGGGTGGCATTTTATTTCATGGTGTGAACTCGGGTGGCATTTTATGTGGTTCATCAAACCTTCCATTTTACTGCCCAAGATCCTTTTATCTCCTTCAAATGTTTAAAATGGGTGGTGTTTTGTATGTTTTGTTGAACCTTGCTGCTAGTATGATGATTATTAGCCCAGGTGGTCTTTCACCATAATATTTGAACCTAGGCGCATATTTGTGGAGTTCTTTGAACCTCTTTTATTACTACCCATAGACATTTTTTTAAAAAATTTGAAAGACGGTTATGTGGGACATAGTGAAAGTGACAACTATCATGTGTCATAATGTTAAATCAAGACATTAATGTCCATATACTCCCATGTTTTTCTATGAAGTTGTGTTTGATAAAATAGAAGGATGAGCAAACATTCTTATTGTGGAAATTATTGAGAATGAGCTGGAGAAGACATAGTTCAAATTGTAGGGTTTTCCATTAGAGGTATTTTAGTTTCCATTCATTGCAACTATTTTCTAAATTATTTACTCCTGCGTTGAAGAATATATATTTTCAAGAGTTACCGCTACACATGGCAAGGCTTAAATATGTTGGCTATGAGTATGTGTCTGGGTTAACCTATGAGGGGCTTGAAATTGGTGATACCCGACTAGGGCCTGTTAATTTAGATGAATTATGGAACAAATTTAACAAACCTAACACTCCACCTATTATTGAAAGAGTAGTAAGTAGTGGGTTAATGGAGGCCACCACATTTCCAATAGTAGTGCAATGTCCCAAATTAGTGTTGGAATGTATCAAACATTATAACATAGACACGAGAGGTTAGGACAAAAGACAATAGACTTATTCTAAAAATTCAAAGTTCTACCTTCATGTCTTTTCTAAGGACTCTAGAAAGAAATGAATACCATATCTCTTTAGTCATCCAACAACAAAAACACCCTTCAACAACCATTCTCAATATGACAGTAACATAGTGTAGTTTTGGAAAATCTTCTAGGTTATCAAATAGAGAATTCTTTCCAAGATTGCTCATGAACCTAAATGATCCTATATTAGTACCTCATGATTCATACCTCTATCAAGTATTAGGGATCAAGTGTATGGTATACATCATGGTCAAAAAATGTAGATAAGGGCATCTCAACATATTTAAATCTAAAAGGTCATATCAAGAAATTTTTTATGAGTTGGTGACAAAAAGTACCAAGGAAAAGATACTTGGTTAAAGGGATGGTTGAAACTCCAACTCTAAAAGGTAGCTTAGAGAAATATATTAGGGATTAAAGATTCTAAGGAAAATTATGATGGTAAGAAAGGGCTTGGAACTTTGGTAGAGATAAAGGAAAAGAGAGGGGGTTGGAGGAAATTATAAGGAAAATAAATGAAGGTGGGGATCAGAAGAAAGGCATGAATGAATGGGAAATTTTGATATTCTAATAGGAATTAAGGAAATGGTAAATTTTGGTATAAAGGTATACCAAGAAATAAAATTATAATATTGACATTCAACATAGTCCCTAAAAGTTTTAACACAAAATCTTCATACTTAGAAATTATGAGACCTATGTAACTTCTAACACTATGATAGGCACATGTGGGATGACAAAGCATAGAACTTCGAAAAAATTCACAAATGGAACCCATAAAAATATTTTGTTATATGTGATGAGAAAAATAAGGGCTAAGTGCACAGAAAAGAGTTAGAACTAAATTAAAATTTATCTCTATAGGATTGAGTCCCAACAACACGAATGACACTATTTGGTATATTGATGAAACTTTTTTAATATATTTTTAGACTAAAGGTCTTCATGGTTGGTTTAAATTTGATATTTTTATATATTTAATAAATAATTAGCATCTTCCTATGTCATTTAAGTTTTCAAAAATAATTACCTATATCTTATCACACTTCTTCTACAAGTGCACACAAAAATATTATAATTCA